>OX387183.1:3379648-3916063 GCA_947561395.2 Buxus sempervirens | reverse complement strand
AGTTTTTGTTTACACCCTATATAACCGACGAATAAGAGAAGGACACGTGGTGCCTAGGTGGCTTGGTTAGGCCACGACCCGTAGACTTTGAAGGGTTAAGCCGGCCACGTCAGTACGCATACAGAAGAGTGTGGTTCGAGCCACGCAAGCCAATACGACAAAACCATAAATATCAGAAGATCGTGCCATCGGCCGTTCAAGAACAGAACTATTATTAGATCATGGCTGGGCGGTTATCACTTTGAAGCAGAGAACTGAAGATAACCAACCACCATGAAGATCGTGCGAGAGCAGGACGTTGAGCAAACCGTCAAGGAGCGGCTATAAAAGGCCCCAATTCGAAGAGCTCGGGGACACAATCCACACAACCGCAACCGGTTATTATATTATTTTGATCATCCGTGATCCTTTATCCCCTCTAATACAGACGGATAAACTAGGACTTCTCTCACTGCTTCCAGTCGCAGTGACATCTTCGACCCCTCTTTACTCCGACTAACACCAGAATCCTGCCACCGGAGAGTAAGTTGAGGCCGCCCCTGACTCGCAGTTCTGTCTTTACAGAATCCCGAGCAGCCGGTCCCGAGACTCGCTCTGTTCACGCCAGGTGACTTGTGTATTTTCGGGTAAGCAGCAATCCAAGGTGAACCCCCTGAACCGACTTTGTAAGCAGACGCCCCCTTCCTCCTGCGCTTATACCCGATTACGGCTATAAGACCAGGACAGGCCGGTCCCTGCGAGCCCTGTCGATTTTCTTTTGTACTTTTGTTTCCATTTTGAGGATTATCTGTTGTCGCTTTCGGCTATTCGGCCGATTTTATAATAAAAGGATTTGTGTGCTGTTAGATGCTTTCGCTTTCAAACGCTAACAAGAACCCAAACGAAGACCGGACCCCTAGTCTTCATAACATCGCCTGACCCGTTTTATTACAGGTGACTTGCAGTACGACTGGACCCGATTCCGGTTCAGATTCGGAACAGGTGCCCGGGGTCAGGGTTCAACCCAAAAATCATTTGTATCAAACGATACTGGCACGCCCGCGTAGAGACACATCACCACCTTTGACACCTGTCCACACCGGCCCATTTTTGGAGCAACATCATTTTATTTTCGGGTTTTTCAAAATTTGTCCGTCGTTTGATGTGAAAAGATCGCGCCGTCTCCCTATGATCGTAATGATGAAACCTTTCGGATTTCACCTTCTATAAAGTACCACATCCGAGATTTTACTTTACCCTTTCTTTTTGGCTGTTTGTCTTTTCTTCTTCTTTGTCTTCAATGGCGGGCACTCTCATATACTATCCTTCTACAGTCGAAGTTTTCGGCAACTCGATATCTGTAGGCCCCTTCATTTGTGCCAGTAATGCTCCTTTGGAGGCCCCGACTGAGAAAGTAAGGGGCCCTTTACTCTTTACTGACGAAAAGGATCTCCATCTACCTCTTCGCTTTCGAAATTGGCCAACTGCTTACCCTGAATGGAAAGCTTGGGTTGACCGCATGAAGGATCGTTTTTGCCGTTGTTTGGCGTAAGACAGGTATTTATGACATGATTATCTTTTCCTGTCATTCTATTCCCTGCAATCGCGATCTTCTCTGCGCCATGAGTTCATTCTGGAATACTCATACCAACACCTTCAATTTCCCTTGCGGAATGATGACTCCTACTGGCATGGATGTCTGCTTTATTACTGGTTTCTTCGCGACTGGTCATGAGATCCGGGTCGGTATGGCGGACCTTAAGGATTACCAGCATTTACCTCCGATGGAAGTGGATGACAAAGGGAAAGAGGTAGAAAAGAAACGAAAGCAACCCTCAACGAAGAATAACAGGGCTTTCAAGAAGGCACGATCTTCTCGGCCAAAAGGTATTGTGTTGTCTGAGAATGAACCTCCGCCGTCAGAGAGCGAATCTCCACCAACTTCAATTCATTCTTCTTATCGGTCCTATATCAAGGACTGTGCCAAATTTCGGCCTCCAGCTTATGCAGATGAGGTGGAACACTTCTACTTTCTTCTTTATTTTTTCTGCAACTTTGTGTTCTGTTCCAAGGCTCAAGCAGTTACCAAAGAGTATTACTCATTGGTCAAGTTAATTCTGGGTGAGTATGAAGTTGCCCTTGCTCCTTACTTTTTATCGGTTTTATACCGTTCACTTCAAGAGTTTGTTCATGGCTCCCTTCAGAATCCTGGGGGGCCATTGTGGTTCCTCCAATTTTGGGCTTATCACTATTTTCCATCCCAGTTTTATGCTCAAGTACCGATCACTCCCAACATGCCTTCTGATTTTGGTGGCCACGCCTGTTTGGCTGCCACTCCAGCTGTTCTATCTTTTTCTGAATGTTTCCGTTTCTTTTTCAATCTTCATGATTTCCCTACTCCTCCTTTTGAAGTCTCCGCAAATTCTCCTGGTTTCCTTTCAATGGTGGATGACATAACTGACGAGCAGCATCTCATCTGGGCCAGTTTTCTGAAGGCTCGAAATTTAAATTATGCTGTGAAGTCAATTAACAAGAAACCGGGGTATGAAGTATACTTGCCCAATTGTGTCGGCCGGCAATTTCAATGTGAACAGAGGATCCCCTTATTTGACATAGATGGTTTGTTCACAATTAATGCCAAATCTGTTGATCGGCCGTCTGTCACTGTAGCCGAGGCTGCCGACATGGAAGATGCTTATAGAGTTACTGCCGTTGAATTTCGACTTCCTTTTCTTCCTCGTCGTCACGAATGTCGCCGTGATTTCCATGTTTGGTGGAAATCTTTGTGGAACAATATCTGCTGTTTTTCGGCCGATTATTATCTGGAAAGGATGGGTCTGTTTGAGCCTCCGGCTTCACCTATTCAAGAAGGTATATTCTTATCTTTCTTGTTTCTGATCCGCTTGATGTTCACTCAGTTTTTCTGTCATTAGGTAAAGTTCCGCCTCTAGCTTTGGAGGCTAGTCCACTTGAACTTTTGCCTGAACCTGTCCAAGAAGATATCAGTTCAGCTATTCGGCCACCCGGTGAAACGCCGTTTCTTACCTTGGAGGCTCATGCGTCTCCTTCCGGGGAATTGGCCGAAGATGATGCGTTGTCACCAGAATGTCCTCTCTCGATTGTCCCGTATGAAGATGATGAGGATCCCGATGACGTCCCACTGCGACGGCGTCCTCGGAAGGTACTGAATCTTTTTTGCTCATCTGTTTAGTTTTATTTATTTTTATTTTTTTTCTGACACCTCATTCTTCTAGGCTTCGAGTTCCTCGGGTCCAACTGCTTTTTCTTCCAATGTCGTGGAATCCTCTTCGGATCTAGTTGTTGATCCTATGTCTATTTTTGATTCGGCCAATTTCTCTGTTCCTACCGAAGCATTGGATTCTCCTGGTAGTGTAGCTGCAGCAGCCCCTTTAGCACTTCCTGAAGATCAGGAGCATTTATCCATTCGAGAGGTTTCTCCAGAAAGAATTCCGTCTCCCGACTTACCTCCTGGATATGAGCAGAGTGCTGCCCTACCAGTAGTTGGGATTGCAACATCTACCATTTCTATCGGGCCTTCCGACCCTTCTGCCTTGGCCGATATTCCTCCTGATTCTCCTGTCGCATCAACGGAAGTTGATATTGATCGGTCGAAGCAAAAGCTTATTGACTTGGGGAGTTCCAGTTCATCGCTCATTCCTTCTTTTGCTGCGGGATCACTCCCTGGTGATGGCCGATTGGACACTATATTGAACGATGTCTGTTCTACTCTCTCATCGGATGGCTCATCTGAGCCCTTATCTCCAACGAGTATCCGATCGGAGATTATTCGCCTCCTCTCTCCAAGAATAATTGGTATTTCCGAAGAGACTCTTACCCGTGTGATGGCATTTGCTGCACAGCTTCGGGATCTGTCTTCTGTATCTCCTGATGTCAAATCGGTGTTCTCTCAACTTACTCTCCTTTACCCCTATAAAGTTGTCTTTGACCATCTTTCGGCCAAATTACATGAAATGAGTAATACGGCCGATTCTGTTGATGGCCGATATCAACATTTGCAACAGTTGAGGAATGAGCACGAGATTTGTCATCATCAGTTTACTCAAACGGTCCACCGTATAAACATCATTGATGATGATATTTCGGCGGTCGACCGTCAGATTGCTGAGTTTCAGTCTAGGAGGTCTGATCTTGTAAATCAACGGGAGGAACTTCTTCGTACGAATAACGCTATTGATGACATCCTGAAAGAGAAGACCCGTCAGTGCATCGAGATCTCCCACGAGCTGAAATCGGAGATAGAGTTGGCTCGAGGTTCCTCTCTTCTTCGGTCCACTTTGGTTGAAGAAAGACGGTCTGCCCAAGAGTCTTTTGACCGTATATATTCTGCCATTTTAAATACTTCTTTGTAAAGCATTTAATGAATTAAACTCTTTTTTGGAATCCATTTTGCCCACTGTCCTAGCCGTCAGAATCGGCTCCTTTTTCGACAAAGTCATCTTTTCAATTTGATTCGTCCGTATGATCTTTACCCTTAAAAACGCTTTTTTCGAGAAGATATCGAGCCGCCGTTTCGATTTCTTCGGGAAGGCGATCGTACTATCAACATCTTTTTCGGGAAGACGGCAGTCTTATCAACGCCCTTCTCGATATTTTGAATCATTACGAGCTCTCCTTCCTGCAGACGTTTCCTTGTTTCGTTTCATCTTCTTCTTCCTTCGAGCTTTTCTTCTCTGGTTTCTGGTATCGATCATGGCGGACGACAACCCTAACGACTTGAATCTGTTCCTTGATGGTGAGGATGGTCCTGTTCTTGGTCCATGCACTGATGACGATACGGAAAAGGCCCCAAAGGTCCTGCACTCTTCCTACCACTTGATCAGCGCCTCTGATCCTGTGAGATGGGGTAATCTGATTACTCTTCCTCGCTCCTGGCCTAAGTGTTCCCCTGAGTGGAACAAATGGGTTGAGCGTTTACGGTCTTATTATATGGAGACCTGGGTTAGGCTAGGTTTGGCGGAGATGATCTTCTACTCCACCTTCTACATTCCCTTTAATCCTATTTTGCTTGGGGTGGCCTCATTTTTCTGGTGTTGGGGTTCCAACACCTTCTCCTTTTACCATGGGCCTATGACCCCAACCCTGTTGGATGTTTGCTGCATCACAGGTCTTTCGGTCCTTGGGGAAGAAATAGATTCTACCCTGTCCGTTTTCTCATCTTCTGTTTTTAACACCGCTCATGCTTCTTCTGCTTTCGGCACCTTTGTCCGTGCTGAGCGAGTTTCAAATACCGATAATCCTCCTTCCCTTCAAGAGCATTGCTCTTTCTTGCTGTTTTTTCTTTGCCATTTTTTCTGCTGTGGCCCATCTGCTCAGATGGTAAAGGAGTTTGTCGGTATTGCGGTAGCCCTGGCCCATGGTCGCCGTTTGGCTCTAGCCCCTTTCTTTCTCAGCCAGGTCTACCGTGGTTTACACAGTCTGTCTTCCGGCCGATTAGGGGTTGCCAGTGGCCCTCTTTGGTTCTTACAATTCTGGTTTTACGAAT
Source organism: Buxus sempervirens (assembly GCA_947561395.2). Lineage (NCBI taxonomy): Eukaryota > Viridiplantae > Streptophyta > Magnoliopsida > Buxales > Buxaceae > Buxus > Buxus sempervirens. Next base: position 3,910,560 of record OX387183.1, on the reverse strand, counting down.
ACTTCCCCGGCTTTTTCTGTACAGCCGTAGACAACCCTTTTCCTAATTATTATTATGCCGGCCGTCGCTGGCTTACCGCAACGCCCATGCAATTGTCTTTCACGGCTGTTCTTGATTTCTTCCTGGTAGGTCTACAGGAAAATGATCCTCCTTTATTCCATCACTTTTCTTTAGACCAATTTCATGGGTCTCCCCTCTATGCCGCCATCAATTCTTCTCCAGAGGCTCGCCGACGTGCTACGGCCAGTTTTCTTATTACCCGGGAGCTTCCTTTTGGCTTGCATAACCGAGATGCTCCTGCCACTTCTAGAAGAGAAGGGGTGGAAATATATCTGCCGCATTTCGTCAGTCGACAGCTTGGTTATGGCCAAGGCATTCCTCTGGTGGTGTTTTCATCTACCAATGGTGGCTCTCGGTCTGTTTTGAGCCCTAGTTACCTGTCATTAGCAACTTCTCGGTTCCGCGATCTTTCTGATCGTTTCCGCAATTATCCTCTTCCCCGGGAATCCTCAGTTGAACCTTCCTTTCGTCGATGGTGGTCTCAGCTTTACTCTGACTTTGTCCGGCTCGATGCAGAGTCGTATACTGCGCTATTTTGACCGAATGCGGTCGATATAGCGAGTATAGGCAAACTCCGCGGGTATTATGAGGCCCATTACCCAGGTAACTTTTCTTTTATGTTCTTGTAAACTGATCTTTTCTATTTGGTCGTGTCTGACTTTCTTTTTCTTTATTAGCTGATCCTCGATCCTCCAATATGAAGCGTAAGAAAAAGAAAGCCGAGGCGTCGGTCACCTTTAACTGGAGGCGACCTTCCAAGGTTTCTGCCAGTAGGAGCAATCCTTCCTCCAAACAGTCGCTTTTGAAAAAACGGAAAATCGGTGAGGTATCGGACGGTCGTACTTACGTTACTCGTTCTAGTTTGCGACTCCGAGTCCAGCATCCTGGTGAGCGTGTCTTCGTGGCTGACGATTCTTCGGACGAGGAAGAAGATATTGATTTATCTCGTCCTCAGCATGGGCCCCCAGTTCATTCTGGAAGTAGTGGTAGATCAACTCCCATGCCGACTCCTCCTCGTGCATTTCATTATGCTAGTCCCCCAACCTCAACTCGATTTGTCACTCCTTCGACCGATCCGTTGCCTAGTGCATCTAGGCCGGCTCCTTTCTTCCCTCGTCCCGTGGTTGATGAAGCTGGTCCATCCACTGTTCCTGGTGCTACTTCCTCTGGTTCTTCTTTTGGTGAATTACCTTCTGAGCCAAAAATTCCTGTGGCCAAGGAAGAAAATTATAGACCCCTCCCTGGTACTTGCTTCGGATTTGTCAGGTTTTGCTTCATGGAAGTAGACCGTTGTCTTTCATCTCCAGAATTTCATGACCTTCGTCCAGCATTTCTTTCGAATTTTGACAGTTGGAACGAACTCCGCTCCTTTGTCCTTCGTCGGCTTGAAGAACTTTCTGACGAAGAATTGTCAGAAGTTCGATTGTTGATATGCAGAGCTGTAGTGATGAATTCTCGCGGGGATCGTTCAACCGGAGATCGGCTGATGTCCATGCTTGGTTTTTATAGTGCCGTGCCGCAGCTAAGGGAAGCCATAGACTTTCTCTGTTCTGTCAACGTGAGATGTTCCGATTTTCGTCAAGAAATTCGTGCTGTATATGGTCATAATCGCCAGTTGGAAACTTTGAGGTGGTCTCTTCATAAAAATGCTCTTGTTCAGGGCTCTATTGCTGGTGACCCATCAGATACTGCTCCGGACGACTTATCTCGGCTACAATCTGAGGAACATCATCTTAAAGAATCTATCCAGACTCAGATGCTGCTGATCGAATCGAGCCGTCACCGTTTGGAGGAGCATATGAGGGATGAAAGGGAGGTGGAGGTGCGTCGAGCTGAGATGCAGTTATTATTGGAGCGGGCGAAGTATGATCATGCCCGATTTAAAACTTGGTTCGAAAGGTAAGTTTATAAAACCTTTTCTAAACAATCATACCGTTTGTTCGGTATTCACTTTTTTATGATAATGCCATATGGCTGGCATTTTAAACTTTATTCAGCCGACTTCTCGGCTTTTTATTAAACGGTAGTTTTTTGCATGCTTTTTGGATGCGTAACATACTCGTTTTATTTCATATCTACTGCTCGTCATAGAAAGATTAGAACTTAAAAAAGGAATAAGAATGTTTTTATTTCAACATTGATCTTTCATACAACCAAAGCCGAGCTCTTCTGGCTCTTTCATACAATCAAGGCCAGATGTATCAGCCGGGGTCTGATAATACAACCGGGGCCGATATGCCCCTGAAATTGCTCCGCACTCCAACCATAGATGGTGTTAGTGAGGGCCAATTTAATCAAAGGGGCAAGAGGAAAGAGGGGGGGATGGCGGCTACTCCGACCGGCGTAAATGCTGGTCGGAGGAGAGAACTCTCGTCTCTACCCAGAACTCGGTGGGAGAAGACCTACCGTGATGGGGTCAGCGAGAGTAGAGTCGCCTTTTCCGATCCCGCCCATTCTTATGAAGTCATCGGCTTTGCTGACTTTTTCTTCTCCGATCGTCTCCATCGTCAGCTCTTGATCTTTCACCATTTCTTCTTTTCTTCGCTTTCTTGAAAAAATGGCGAGCATTGCCTTAGTATTTATAGACCGATCGTTAGAAAGAAGATCAATGGGCCTGAACAGATCTCGAAGAGATTTCCTATTTTAGTCTAATCCGCAATGTATGTCGGCTCCTCGATTTGACAATGCCATTTATTTGGCGTTGCAGGTACCGAACAGTAGATATTTTATTTTATTCCTGATTTTCCTCAGGTTGGTTATTGATTTCGCGGCTTTCCCATAGGGTGGGAAAGTACCGTTTCAAAAACTGGCCGTTGATAATCTTCTTTTCTTGGCCATCCAATGACTGTATATGGTATGCCCCCCCGGGCAATACCTTGCTGACTTGTAATGGTCCTTCCCACGTGGGGGACCATTTTCCATACAAAGCATCTTTTTTCCCTATTGGCAGCAGGGTTTTCCACACTAAATCTTCTTGAGCGAATGATTTGTGTTTTACTCGGCGATTATAGGATCTTGCAATCCTTTGCTTGAGGGCTCTCTGCCTATCCAGGGCTAGCCTCCTCATCTCTCCCAAATCTTCTAATTCAACTAACATTGCTTCCGTGTAATCCTTGGGAGTGAAATTATTCTGAATAGCCACCCTTAACGATTTGACCGTGATTTCGGCCGGAATAACTGCCTCATGACCGAAGGTTAAGGCAAAAGGGGTAGTTCCGATAGACGTCTTGTAAGACATTCGATACGCCCACAATGCTTCAGATAAGAGTTTATGCCAACTTCTTGGCTTATCCTCAATCATCTTTCTTAGGATATTTTTCAACACCTTATTCGTTGCTTCAGCTTGTCCATTTGCCTGTGCGTAATAGGGTGTAGATTGAATCATTCTGATGCCATATGTTTTGGCAAATTCAGTCACTTCTTGTCCTACAAAAACGGTACCTGAATCGGTCGTAATGGTTTCGGGGATACCGTATCTGTGAATTATCTGTTCTCTGATAAACTCAATCACATCCGATTGTTCCACTTTTTTCAAAGGTTTGGCTTCTACCCATTTGGTGAAGTAATCGGTGGCTACTATGATGAAGTTGTGTAGACCGGTCGAAGGAGGATACACTTTTCCAATCAAATCCATTGCCCAACCTCTGAAGGGCCATGGCTTGACTATGGTTTGCAATTCGAATGTCGGCACCCTCTGAACTGGTCCGTGTTTCTGACATTCCTGACATCCTGCAGCGAACATCTGACAATCTTTCAAGATTGACGGCCAGTAATAACCATGCCGACGTAATAACCATCGCATCTTGACTCCTGCTTGGTGTGCGCAACAAATCCCTTCGTGTACTTCGGCCATTATTAACATGGCTTCTGTTGGGTTGACACATCTAAGTGGGATGTCCTCAATACTCTTTTTATATAGCTCATCGCCCAGAATAAAATAGTTGGCAGCTTTCCTTTTGGTCGATCTGCTAGTCTTTATAGTAGGATCTTTAAGATATCCCCAGATCTCACCTCTCCAATCCTGTCTTATTGTCTGGTTACAACATGCCAATGAATCCACCAAAAATGGTCTTTTCTCGGAGTTGGGGAGAGATTGTATGGTTACCGTTCTAACTGAATCGCGCAGTCTGAGTCCAGATGCCAACTGGGCTAGTTCATTAGCTTGGTAGTTTTCCTTCCTTGGCCGATGTTCGAATTCAATTATATTGAACTGCTGGGCCACGAATCTCGCCCTTCGTAGCAACAGTACTAATGACTCGCTATTGCAGTTATATATGCCCTCCATTTGCTTCAAGACGAGTTGGGAATCTCCAACAATATTAACTGCTCGAGCACCCATTTCCCATAGAATTTCCAACCCTATAATTGTAGCTTCAAATTCTGCCTGATTGTTTGTGGATAATTCTTCAAGCTGAAATGCATGTTCGTGCTTGTCACCAGTGGGTGAAGTTATTACTACTCCGATCCCAGAAGCAAACTCTGTTTTTGAGCCATCAAACTCCAGTGTCCATGGTTGGAATTCGGCATAGCAAAAACTGGCATGAAATACTGGGATATCCAATTCTTTTTCCTGCACACTAAATGGATGATCGGCCAAAAAATCGGCCAATGCTTGTCCCTTTACCGCTTTCTGCGGTACATATTTAAAGTCGAACTCCATCAGAGTCAGGGTCCATTTTCCGAGTCTACCACTCACCGTAGGCCGAGTGAGCATGTACTTGACCACGTCAGTGGCTGCTATGACGAAAATTTCTTTGGCCGACAAGAGATAATGTCGTAATTTGGTAGCTGCATAATAGAGTGTTAGACACAACTTCTCTAGATTAGTGTACCTTTCTTCCACTGGAGTCAGGAATCTACTGAGGTAATAAATGGCCTGTTCATATCCTTGATCGTTTTCTTGGGCCAACAAGACTCCAACTGAATCGCTCGAAGCCGCTATATAAAGTTTTAGCGGCCGTTTTTTTGAAGGTGGCACCAAAACCGGTGGGGTTGCCAAATACTGTTTGAGGCCTTCAAAAGCGGTTTGATGGTCCTCATTCCAGATAAACTCTTCAGTATTCTTGATTTTCAATAATGGGGATAGGACCCTGATCTTCCCGGCCAGGTTTGAAATGAATCTTCTCAAGAAATTCACCTGGCCGAGCAATCTTTGTAGCTGTTTCTTATTGGCTGGTGGCTTGGCTTCTATGACCGACTTTGCCTTATTTTTATCGATCTCAATTCCTCTCTGGTGTACGAGAAAGCCTAGGAAATTTCCGGCCGATACACCAAAAGCACACTTTAATGGATTCATCTTCAAGCTGTACTTACGAAGTCGTTCAAAAACCTGTTTTAAATGCTGCAAGTGGTCCATTTCGGTCTGAGACTTTATCACAACATCGTCAATATATACCTCAAGTATTTGACCGATCATGTCATGGAAGATAAGATTCATTGCCCTTTGATAGGTTGCGCCAGCATTCTTTAATCCGAACGGCATAACCACCCAACAATAAGTTCCTAATGCTCCAGGGCATCGAAACGCCGTTTTTGCTACATCTTCCTCGGCAATGAAGATTTGATTATATCCGGAGTGGCCGTCCATAAATGACAAAAACTTATGCCGTGATGCATTATCAACTAAGAGGTCTGCGATCGGCATTGGATATTCGTCCTTGGGCGTTGCAGAATTCAGATTGCGGAAATCAATACATACCCTAATTTGACCATTCTTTTTAATTACGGGTACAACGTTTGAAAGCCACTCGGCATATCGTATCGGCCTAATAAACCCGGCTGATAAAAGCCGTTCTATTTCAACCTTCACTTTACATACCACGTCGTCACCCATCCTCCTTGAAGGTTGTCTGAATGGTTTAAATTCTGGCTTGATAGGGAGCTTGTGTTCTACCATTTTTCGGTCCAATCCTGGCATCTCTTGGTAAGTCCAGGCGAAACAGTCCGAATATTCGGTTAGCAATCGTCTCATTTCTTGTCTGACCGAAGGTGGTAATAGCTTACTTATGAAAACAGGCTTCTGTTCCGCCTCTGTCCCCAGGTTGATTTCTTCTAATGGATCTTGGGTATCTACCTTCAGGTCTTCTAATTTGGCTGGTGCTGCTTGTAGGTCGGCGAGAGTAATCTCATTCCGGTTTTGTACCCTTTCATCTTCTTGTTCATTAATGAATTCGGCCGAGTTTATCATTATCTCGCCGTTTTCCAGCCATTCTTGTTCCTGCTGCAACTTCCCTATCTTTTCTTCCTGCATGTAAGCCGTCATCTTCCTTACGACGGCTTCTGCGACTTCTGATGGTTTAACCATCATTTGGTAGTTCTTTGAGTTCGGCGACTGCGGCTACTTCTGTAATCTGTAGTTGCGCCGTTTGTAGTATAGCCGAACTTGAAGTGATCGGCTGTCCATTCTTGTCATATCCACTAAATGAAATTGGTTTTACCCCTTCGTTATAAAGGGATGCATGTGCGGCATTGGAATCCACGGCAAATGGCCGCTGGTCGGCTTTTACTTCTTCGGTCTTGCCATCCTTCCAAAACAGCAACGATTGGTGCAAAGAAGATGGTACACATTTGTTCGAATGGATCCAATCTCTTCCCAGCAATGCGTTGTATCCGGCGGATGATTCAATTACGAAGAATGCCGTAAGAGACTGCCGTGTCCCAACCGTTAGTTCGATTGGGAGGATTCCTCTAGTTCCTGTAATACCTCCTGCAAAGTTAGTGACGGTGATCTCGGAAGAAATTAAATCCGAATAAGACTTACCTAATTTCTTCAATGTGGATATTGGGATGAAATTTATTGCTGCCCCATTATCAATTAGAATTCTATTGATATGGATCCCATTCATGTGCGCCTTTATAAATAAAGGTTTGAGATGTTGAGTCATGGTTAAGGATGGTTCAACGAAACATACCTCTCCCACCAGACCGATTTTGTCACCATCGGCCGGTTTCTGGTCTTTTTTCTCTTCTTCGAGATGTTCTGGATCAATCACATACAAAGCTACTGGGTCTTCCTCCCCCTGGATCTCCTCTAAACGTGGTAACTCCATGCTGGCCCCAAAAGTCATAGGTAAAGTGAGGACCATATGACAGTCAAGTGGTATCGGGGGCATCCGACCGAAACAGATTTCGGCGATTGATGCATCCGCACTCAATGGAGGTTGACTCAGCGACTCACTGATCTCGTCTTTGGGAGTTTCGAGCGTCAATTCCTCTGTTATTTCTACCGTAGAAGGAGTTGAGATCCTACTGTACTCTGTTAACATCTGTTCAACTAACAATTGTTCTCCTTCTCCTCCGGCGAAATTGTCTGTCAATTCTTCGTCCGAAACCAACCTTTCGGTCACTGCATTGGAATCATGCTCGGGCGTGGTATCTGGAGGGATTGGTGAATCAGGCGGGCTCTTCTTGAGCCTTTGTGGTTTCGGAATACGCTTTCTGGCAACAAACCTAGACGACCAATATGGCTCGGATGATCCTGTACTCTGTTCCTGGTATCGTCTCTTAGCTTGCTGTCGCTGCCAGCGTCGCTTCTGCGTTCTGGTCAGTTCTGCGATACTTGCCTGCGCATGGAAAGGAAATTTAGGATGAGTCAATCTTTTCCAATGACCATCTTGGATAATAGGTGGTTTTACCATCCTGGGTTTGACCCCATTTACCATCCTGTATTGCTCGTAAGTCATGTAGCCGCTATCCCTAGCGGAGCTATAGGTGGCTGCCGTTCTTGTCGGCGAGCCTATTCGTCTTCCAGAAGTTAAGTACAAGGGTTTCTTGCCCCCCTGAGTGTGGCGTGCATCTTCATACTTGACTGATTTCCCTTTGTATTGGGAATACCGGTACTCTGCTATCACTTTTTGCTTGCAGTCTTGGCAAAGGAGGCCTGGTGACATCTCTATTTTCTCCGGAATCTTGCATGATGTATCTTTATTGACGGAAGATTCCTCTGAGGATTTAGCAACCGTTTCCGGTCGCTTTTTGGTTGCCTCTTGATTGGAAGACAATTCAGAAGGAACCGAAACCAATTTCTTTGTTGTTTTCTCATTGAGGTCTGGTTTCCTGTCTTCTTCTATCCTGGGTTCGCGTCTGGGTTTATGCCACCACTCACCCCAGATTTCACCTTTCCTCTCTTGACGCCATGACCGTCCTTGAGTAGGTGGATACCTCCAATGGTTTCTTGGTCGTAAATTCACCTGGTTTTGCACTGGTTGTGCTGTTTTCCCCCATTTCCCTGAGGAAGCTCCATCCAGGTCGATTTTAACTGCTGGAGTGCGTTTTGGCAGACCAATGGTAACCATATTCGCCGACACCTCTTTAGGGAATGGTTGTGTGTCGACCTGCATCTTTTCTTTGTCGGTTTCTGCAAACTTCAGGAGCCCTTTATCAATATTCTCCTGTATCACATTACGAAGCACAGTACATTCATTAGTTTCATGAGTTTTTACCCCGTGCCATTTACAAGCTTTACCCTTGGCCGCCACATTGGCTGGGATAAAAGGATGGTCTTTGGTCAGTCTGAAGAATCCTTGTTTTAAAAGGTATTCAAATACTTCAGCCGTCTTATTTATGTCAAAGGAGTAATTTCGGCTAAAAGTACTCGTCTCCTTTGTTGCTTCTGTATCCTTGGTTTTTCGGATAAGAATCGGACAGGTGATTGATTGTTTTCCCACCACTTCTACAACTCCGTATTCAAAGTTCGGGTCCTTGTAATAAGACCCGTAAGACGAGACTTTCTTTTTCGTTGTCTTCCTGTAATAGCCACTCGTATTTGGTGGCTCTGGCCGACAACTCAAATAAGTCTTCGAACTGTTCACCTTCGAATTTCTTTCGAAGTTCAAAGTGTAGTCCGTTTAAAGCCAAATTTGCAAATTCTGATTCTGGTAAAAGAATTCGGCATTTGTTTTTCATATATTTAAAGCGAGCAATATATTTATCGGCTGATTCCCCCGGTTGTTGTCTTAACCGAGCAAGATCAACCATGGTTACTTCGGGCTCCGTACGATAAAATTGGGAGTGGAATTTCTCTTCCATCATTCCCCAATTTGTAACTGAATTGGCCGGTAAGGTAATATACCATGTAAAGGCCTGTCCGGTCAATGAGTTTCCAAATAGTCTAAGTCTAAGGAAATCATTACCGGACGCCTCCCCACATTGAACCGTAAATCGGCCAATGTGTTCAATGGTAGATTGTTGACCTTCTCCTGAAAACAAAGTGAATTCGGGAATTTTGTATCCCCTTGGGAATTCAAATTGTTGGTCAATCCAGCCTGGGTAAGGTTTCCTATAAACTGGCCTAGTCATTCGTCGGTGATATTGATCTCCGATCATTTCCTGAATTACATTTTGGATGTAATTACGGTTTACGGCCATATTTCTTACCCCGATATCTTCTCTATGGTTTTCCTGTGCTTCCCTCTGTCCCATGGGTCGCACCTCGATCGGAGGCACATTGGGATGAACTGGGACACCAGGAGGTATTTCTCCCCTAAAAGCGGCGGTGTTGGCCTGTTCGTTTCGGCCGTTTACACCTAGGTTCATGATCGGTGGCTGCTCTGGGATATTTATCCTTTCGTGAGCATTTGACCCAGCAGCCGATGTTTCGGCTCGTTCGGTCATCATGACCGGTCTTGCCGTTGTAGAGAAACCTTCCTGTAAAACCGCTAGGATTCTACCATTATCAGAAGAAATTTTGTTAATACCTTGGCCAAAGCCTGTCATTTGTTGGCTGAGACCTTGTATGGCCTGAATAAGTCGCTCATTAAGGTCCGGCTGAGAACTCGAAGGTCCTTCTTCCGGGACCTCTGGAGCATAAAGAGGATTTACCTGAGATTCAGCAGGTTCCTCTGGCGCTGCATTTTCAGCATGCCGAGTACTTCTTCTTGCCGCCATTAGTGCTCTTTCAAAGACTAATGGTCCCACCGGGCGTGCCAAAAAAGGATGTTGCTCCAAAAATGGGCCGGTGTGGACAGGTGTCAAAGGTGGTGATGTGTCTCTACGCGGGCGTGCCAGTATCGTTTGATACAAATGATTTTTGGGTTGAACCCTGACCCCGGGCACCTGTTCCGAATCTGAACCGGAATCGGTCCAGTCGTACTGCAAGTCACCTGTAATAAACGGGTCAGGCGATGTTATGAAGACTAGGGGTCCGGTCTTCGTTTGGGTTCTTGTCAGCGTTTGAAAGCGAAAGCATCTAACGGCACACAAATCCTTTTATTATAAAATCGGCCGAATAGCCGAAAGCGACAACAGATAATCCTCAAAATGGAAACAAAAGTACAAAAGAAAATCGACAGGGCTCGCAGGACCGGCCTGTCCTGGTCTTATAGCCGTAATCGGGTATAAGCGCAGGAGGAAGGGGGCGGCTGCTTACAAAGTCGGTTCAGGGGGTTCACCTTGGATTGCTGCTTACCCGAAAATACACAAGTCACCTGGCGTGAACAGAGCGAGTCTCGGGACCGGCTGCTCGGGATTCTGTAAAGACAGAACTGCGAGTCAGGGGCGGCCTCAACTTACTCTCCGATGGCAGGATTCTGGTGTTAGTCGGAGTAAAGAGGGGTCGAAGATGTCACTGCGACTGGAAGCAGTGAGAGAAGTCCTAGTTTATCCGTCTGTATTAGAGGGGATAAAGGATCACGGATGATCAAAATAATATAATAACCGGTTGCGGTTGTGTGGATTGTGTCCCCGAGCTCTTCGAATTGGGGCCTTTTATAGCCGCTCCTTGACGGTTGCTCAACGTCCTGCTCTCGCACGATCTTCATGGTGGTTGGTTATCTTCAGTTCTCTGCTTCAAAGTGATAACCGCCCAGCCATGATCTAATAATAGTTCTGTTCTTGAACGGCCGATGGCACGATCTTCTGATATTTATGGTTTTGTCGTATTGGCTTGCGTGGCTCGAACCACACTCTTCTGTATGCGTACTGACGTGGCCGGCTTAACCCTTCAAAGTCTACGGGTCGTGGCCTAACCAAGCCACCTAGGCACCACGTGTCCTTCTCTTATTCGTCGGTTATATAGGGTGTAAACAGTTTTCTTTATGAATCCGCTCCAACGTCAGTTCAGTTTTTTCTGTTTTCTTCTTTTCCCTATTCGAGCATTTCGCTAAAAAGTCCAGGCTCTTGAGTCTTGAGGATTGTAAAAATGAAAAACACTCGTAAGAGAGTTGTTTGGTTACGGCAAGCTACATTTAATGCTTACCACACGTCAAACAGGCCTTTAAAGGCACGGTTTAAGGATTAAAAAAAAAAAAAAATTAAAAGCACGCTTTCTTACCCTTGGGCGTCGAAGTTGGTTCGTGGAGTCCGCAGGACGCGTCTATTTCTATGGTCTTTAATGACACTCATAAGATCACATCAATCATGCGTCAATAATAGCCGTCGGATCCGAAGGACTATCGCGAGGAATTCGACGTTCACGTATGTGATCAAGAGTTGTCGTTTTCTTAAGGCAGCGATGAGTCGATGACCACTAGGTCGTCGCGGAGGAGATTCGCCTGAAATATTCTGCGATGCACCACAAAATCCGAGGTGGTCGACGAGTGGAACCCTTTCACCTTTAACCTCCCTCCACTTGCAAGCTTCATGGCCGAGCAGGTTTCGTCGTGGCCAAAGCTCCTAGTGTTGTCGTATCTGCACCGCGTCATTTTGGGTAATTCTCCAGGGTGATTTCGTCTTTTGTGACGTTAATCGCTCCAAGATATTTTCGTCACAGTACTCGATCTTGGCCGTGCATTTAGTCGTGATAAATGGTCTACGGAAATAACGGCTGTGATTCTATGAGTTCTTCAGATCCGGCATCGATAGTTGCGAGAGGAGATTTGAGGTCGTGCAATGATAGGATGACACCTGTTCGGTTCTGAAATGTGGGGGGCGCGACATGTTGAAATCTTTGGGCCCCACTGCGGACGCCTGGAGGAGGGAAAGAAAGCTTAAATACGGGGCATGTGAGGAGAAAAGCGAGCCGGCGAAGAGAGTGCGACAGAGGACGAGAGGGCGAAAAGAGGCGAAGCGTTTCTCTTCAGGTAAATCTTCGATCCATTTTTTCCGATTTTTTTCTTTCTTGCTTGTGTGTTTATCTCGTGTTATGTTGCTCGTGAATCTCTGTTTGGTGCTCGCAATGCGGTTTTGTTTGAAGAATCCATTGGATTCGTAAAAGGTTTGCAGAGATCAAACCTCTGTAAACGGTGTTATGGTGCTCCTTTTGTTTCAGATCTACGGATTTGTTTCTCCTTTTTTGTTTTGATTTCTTAGAAATTGCTATCTTTGTGTTTGTCGGGAATCGAGCTCAGATTGAAATCTAGGATCCTGTTTTAAGCTTTCCTGATCCTGAAACCTTACATGAAGACCTCAAAATAATTTAATGGACATTTTAGGCTTTTTTTTTAGCTGAATGATCAGATTTCTCTGGTATATAGCATCTCACGCATAGTTTAACGGCTTTTTTTGCGATTCGCATATCGGATCCAAGATCCTGTTCTCAGATTTTCTATCGAGTTGTTTATTGGTTTTTGGATCTCCAAAATTTTAATGCTCGAGTATAATCTTGATCTCTTTTTAATGCCTTTTGTTTCTACGATAATATAATCTCATTGTTACTATGATGTGATGCTGTTTTTTTTTTCTTTTTTTAATATTAATTTAATGAATTTCACATCTGGACGCTGTTCTGAGCATCTGGAGGTCATGCATTGGGTTTCTCTGTTCATTTCAACCCTCTCTGAGTCTCTGCTTCTCTTTCGGTCCTGTTTTGATGTTCTCCGGATACTCCGGAGTTCCACTTTCCTTCTTTCGCCGAAGTAACAAATTTTCCATTTTTTTATTACTTTATTTATAAAACCGTGGAGTCTAAAATTCTAAATAGCTTGATTCCACCTACAACACCTATCATGCAACTTGAGATTCCAATTCTGCAAGCTTTTGCTTTGTTTTGCCTTATCTGTACATCTGAATCACGCAAAAATCCTTTTTTGTACGCGTTTCCAAATCTGTCCCTACTGTTCCATCAAATCTAGCCGAAAGGCACTGTCGGTACCACAATGATTTAATGCCAATTTAAGGTTAAAATTGAAAATAATGTCCGAAGGGTATTCGGGTCCATTTCACGCCACCCCTTTTCCCGGGAAAAACAGAGGCACTTTTCTTTTTCTTTTTCTTCTTCTTTCTTTTTTATTTTCTTTTTTTTCCTTTTTTTTTTTTTTCACTTCTTCTTCTTCTGAGGTTTTCCGGTTTTTGAAAAGGACAAGTCATGGTCTAACAAGGTGAGCTGTTAAGGAGGTGTGTTAAGAAGGAGGTGAGCATTTCTTCTAGAACCAAAATCCGGTGGTTCAGTGAAACCACCGGCTGGGATGCATTTTGGGGTGTGGGCCCAAGTAGAAACGGCCATCAATCCGCACGTTTCACGCTGATCCACCGAGTGTGTCTAGATGAAATTAATTATTCTGTACTTTGTTGTCCTGATAGAGACTTCTTGTTAAGAATGCTTTTTAGATATTTGTTAATTTTCAAATTGAATTAAATGACGCCTACCAGAAAAAAATTGAATTAAATGACGATGACTTTTTGTTTGTCAAGTGGGGGTTATGCATGCGTGCAATAGGATGTGATAATTGATTAATAATTATTTTATTATTTAAAAATTATGTTGCTAAAATCAAATTTTATTATTTAAAAACTATATTAGTAAAATTTGTTGGTGAGATAAAGACAATGAAATCTAGGCGGCTTATTAGAACTGACAGTGACACAGGCATTTTACAAAATTTAAGAATAATTTGAAACCCATCTGAGTCTTTTCTCATACAGGATTTGGGTTTACCACATTGTTCCTCTTATTTGCAATAAGAAAAGGCCTTGTCTCACTAAGCTGACTAGGATACCTTGTATGTTAACTGGTCCTTTTTGGTTAAGTTTAATATATGGTTTTTAAATAGAAAATGTTAGAGTTTATAAAAAAATTAGAGTTGGGGATGGACGCATCCTTGGTTTGAGATGAAAATGAAATACCGTTTAGGATATGGATCCTCTTAAGTAGCAGTTAGCAGTTATTTCAAACTAAACTAAACTAAACGTCGGATGTCGAATAAAATATTATGTTGTTGAGATGATAACCGATTAAGGTCATCTATACCACTATATAAAAGAAAGTAGATTGCGGCCTACATTTGGTTTCCGGTTCTATCCCTTTTTAAGCGTTAATATCCTTTAGTTATCTATTATGCCTACTTGTTTCCCTTGGGAAACCAAATGTAGATAACCGGACAGACATCGTCTGCAATGCTTCACTGCATTGCAGACTGCCATGGTCAAGCATTGCAGACTGCCATGGTCATGAGATAACCCCCCAAGTGATTTTGAGATGTCCTTTGGTCTGAGCTGTCGTGGTCTTTTTTATTTTTTATTTTTTGGTGGAGTATGAGCTGTCCTTCAAATTGTCGATTTCTTATATGTTATTTATTTTAATTCCTTGCAGCATGAAACCTCTTTACATTTTGGCCCTTGCTGGGAAAGACCAGCATTTTTCTTCCTATTACATTTATTTCTGGTCCACCAAAAAAAAAAAAAAAAAAAAAGAGTGCAACTTACGCATCACTAATCTAACAAAATAGCGGGTTCACTTTTTTTTTTTTTGATAAAGAAATAGCGGGTTCACTTAAAAGCTCGATTTCCTTTTTGCTTTGACATACTCTGCAGTATTCTCGTCATTTAAATAGGAGATTGATGATTTTTCCTAGTTTTCGGTGGTGAAAACAATAAAAAGTTTTCTTTTATTATTTTTTCAAAGTAAGAAAATGGCAGGATTTTTTATGCATCTTTTAGGCTGTGTTTGATTAGAAGTGTAAGTAGGAAAGGACTTTCCTTTCTTTCTCATTGCTTTCTTTTTATTTGAGAGCCTTTTAGGGTGCTGAGTTTTGATGAAGTCTGTAGAAAAATTTGTATGTTTGATTTCTGAAAAAATATGGGCCCAAAGGAGAGTAATTTTACAAGAGCTCTATTTTTCGTTTAAAACCTCACAAATTTTTTCTTTCAAATGACAAAGATGGCGGTGGAAATGAAAGCGCAAGACTGTTTTCCGTGATACTTTTCACTTTAGCATCCATGAAATGTAGGGACGCCCCATAGCCATATTGGGCCCACGCCCCAAAATACAATTGAAGCCTAAGATAACACCAGAGGAAATGCGTTTTACCGTTTTACTTCCTTTAATTTCCACAATTTTCCACGGTACGAAACACATCCTTGATCAATAAATAGATGTGTTTTAGAAAATTACTCTTCTCAAGATGCAAACATAGAAGTTTCATTTACAATTCTTTTCTTCTTGTTACATCAAAACAAACACACCCTTACCTTTTGGAGGAACGTTTCTATTAAATTGTCTCTGCAATGCCACGTCACTGTCACGTGCTGTGCATTAACATTTTTTTTTTGTTGGTAGAATGCTGTGCACTAACATCATTAGAAACTTTTCTCTGTCGTCATCTTTAAATTTTCTTTGTTCTTTTTCTTTTTAAAAACGGTATCTTTAATTAATCTTATTGCATTGGGGCCTGTGGGGCCCGTAATGGCACCCTCTTCTCGTGGTTGGTGAACTCGTGGAGTATCCCGCTGTACTTTGTAGAACCGTAGTCCATGGTCATAATAACCAAACACGTTTGCCTTGGGATATCTCGTTGTCTGCATGGCATTTCAGTTTTTTTAATTCGTTACCGGAAAAAAAAAGGTGAAAATATAGGTTGCTTTTAATATTGTCAATCAAACTCTTTCAAGGCCAAGACTTTTGCCATTTCCTTACTTAAAATAACCTTTTATGTTATTTGTTTTAATTTTGCTGCTACGTGAAGGAAAAGAACGCCATTACATGACTGGGTTGGCAATAAAGTACAATAATAGTCAAGTTAGAATTTATTTTTTTGATATATTTGTATAATGATATTAAAAAAGTTGCTCTGCCTATATATATTTGACCAAAGCTTTACCATTTATGATATTTAATAAAGATACTACTTTTATATTAAAAAAAATTAGAGGATGTGAATTTTTTTTTTTTTTTTTTTGCTTTGTCGCAATGGTTCTAGTTTGGTGACATAATTTTTGTTACACGGATGTATGATCTAACCGATCCTAATTGTCTGACCTTTACATTAGATATGCTTGTAATATCTTAAAATGTATGATATATTTTGGAATGAACGTTTTATGCTAGAGCTTAACTTGTATTGGGAAGAATTACTCACTGTTTGCCTTACCTATAAGTTTTCATAAGCATTAATTAGAAGTGAAAAACAGATTCTCAGCCTGATGGGGTAGGATTGATTTAATACTGTTGTTGGATCACTTAATATGCCCGAGGCCAATTTTGACCAAATTTAAATTCTGGAAGTGTCAACATCCTAAACCGTGATCCGCTGTCTTTGTTTGCTGATAGTGTCAATTCATCGATATTTGATGGCAATATTGTACCTGTTTTCCTTTTAAGGTTGGTTGTACTCTTGGTCTATTAATTATAGGTACCACAGATTTTTGTTTGTTCTATGCGTATGCGTGGGGCGTGGGGCGTGGTCTTAAATTTTTGCCTTCACTTGATTAATCGACCTGTGTGGACCAGAGCATTAAACAGCGAGCCAGTTAGTCTCCTTTTTTTTTGGGGGGGCGAACAACGTAAAGGTCATATATTATTTAATAAAATAATATTTCTTTTTGTATTTATAATGAGTCCCCACGTTCATGCTTTTGTAGACACATAATCTCCTAGTCAGTTTATAATTCTTTCTGCGCGTGATCACCGATATTGAAATGTCTATTGCCAGAATTGGTGGCGTTTTCTGTGGCGGGACTGTTGTGTTTTGTGACCACACCACGGCTGGTTTGGTGATTTTGTAAATCCGAGTAGATTTAAATGCATTCCTCTAAATGTTGGTCCTCCTAATTGGGTAGCCCACTTTAATTCCTCTGCACCTCTAAACCTTCCATACGTTATCCGTTCTCAATACAAAATTATACCATCCTTTTCTTTTTTGTGCCATCTTTTGTCAGTTTTAAGGGACCATTCATACATATTCAGAGGTATTAATTAATGCGTCTTCATGTCTTGCCACTATAAAGGACTAAACCCTTCAAAGTTTGACAGACAAAAAATGAGTTGTTGCCCATATGGCCTTTTTCGTGGTCCAGCTTGCCTAACCCAAACTCCTTATTCTTTACATCTGGAAATCTATTATTTATTCTATTTCGTTTAACCTTGAGGGACAAGTCTTATGCAATATGTGCACCTTTACAATTATTAAGTCACTAGCTGTGTGGTCTGGAATTCTAGCTTAGCTGGTTTCAGGCTGTTGAATCCAACTGTGGCCCTTGCGTTTTTAACATAGTTTCTGTTATTTTTCAACATAAGCTATTTGTTGGATTGGTTAACTTAGAAAGGTACGCCAACATATGGAAGGGTTACAAACAGGGCCAAGAGATTAGGATATGCTACCTGTTGAAAATTAATTAATTTCAAGAGTAATTTAAAGGCTACTTGTAGAAAATAAGCAGCAAATCCTAACAAAATCTGATTCTCTTCTCATCCAGGTCCTGCTATCTGACACAAAGGCTGAAAGATCAGACAAGATGGGTGCCGGAGGCCGGATGTCCGTTCCCACCACCAAAACCGAGAAGGAAGAACACGGTGTCATCCAGCGAGTCCCCCACGGTAAGCCTCCCTTCACACTTGGTCAGATCAAGAAATCCATCCCACCTCATTGCTTCCAACGCTCTGTGACCCGCTCGTTCTCTTACGTTGTCTACGACTTCACTATAGCCTTCCTCCTTTACCACATTGCAACCAAATACTTCAACCTTCTCCCTGGTCCCCTCACTTATCTTGCCTGGCCCGTCTACTGGGCGTTGCAAGGATGCGTCCTTACGGGCGTTTGGGTTATAGCCCATGAGTGTGGCCACCATGCATTCAGTGATCATCAATGGCTTGACGACACCGTCGGTCTCGTCCTCCACTCCTTACTCCTTGTCCCCTACTTCTCCTGGAAGTACAGCCATCGCCGCCACCACTCAAACACTGGATCACTCGAGCGGGATGAAGTCTTTGTCCCCAAACCCAAAGCCCAAATGCCATGGTTCTCCAAGTACCTCAACAACCCACTAGGCCGAGTCGTAACCCTTGCAATAACACTCATTCTAGGTTGGCCATTGTACTTGGCTTTCAATGTCTCCGGCCGATCCTACGAGCGTTTCGCATGCCACTTCGATCCATACGGTCCGATCTACACCGACCGTGAACGCCGTCAGATATACATATCGGACGCCGGTGTCCTCACCGTCGCATGTGGGCTCCTCCGTCTCATGGCTGCAAAAGGGCTTGTTTGGGTTGTATGTGTTTATGGTGTTCCCTTGCTGATCGTAAATGGCTTCCTCGTATTGATCACATACTTGCAGCACACCCACCCATCGTTGCCACATTACGATACATCAGAGTGGGACTGGTTGAGAGGCGCGTTGGCGACTGTAGACCGTGATTACGGAGTGTTGAACAAAGTGTTCCATAACATCACAGACACGCATGTGGCGCACCATTTGTTCTCAACAATGCCACATTATCATGCAATGGAAGCGACCAATGTGATAAAGCCAATACTGGGGGATTACTACCAGTTCGATGGAACTCCCTTTTACAAGGCGATGTGGCGGGAGGCAAAGGAATGCCTCTATGTTGAGCCTGATGAGGATGCCCAGACCAAAGGTATATTCTGGTATCGTAATAAGTTCTGATATAAAGTAAAATGATGATGAAGAGTCACAATGTAGTAGTTAGATCAGCCTTTTTAGCTTTTCGGTAAGTGAAGTTGGTGTTGCGTTAGCCGGGAAGGAATGCGACATACAATGAAGATATACTTTTGTTCCCGATGGGTCTTTGTTGTTGGATTTGCAATGAAAATCTGTGTTTTTGCTCAAGATATCTCTACTTGTGGGATTGCTCTGTTCTCTTACTTATCTCACGACAGTAAGCACCAAGCACGTTGTTTGGCATTTGATGCCCAAATCAGACCCAGGCTGCACCTTTGCATTCATAAAACGTTCATCCCTTTAGTAGATCTTCTGATAGCTGGCTAGATCAGGACATAATAATTGAATGCAATTAAGCCCTTTCAAACCTAGTTCGATAGAAAAAAAAAAACCTGTATATGTTAACTAATCATATCCTTTATGATGGAGCCAGTTCGGATTTTTGAAATGATTTCAGACAGAGCCAATTCAGATTTCGACTTTTCGATCAGAATTATTTCGAATTCGATCAGGGTACCATCAAATTTTAAGTAAGTCTGATGATACATCAATATGCCATCAAATTTTTAATTAATTATTTTTATCATCATCATCATCGATTCACCATCATCATCTTGAGTTTGATTACAGCTGCTGGTACATTACTGAGTTGCAGCCTCTGCTCCACATTAGCAGTCGAAAACCTAGCCAAGTTGGGATTGGTTAAATTTCTATTATTGATCAGTTGTAAAGAAGACTAGATTTAATTTATTGTTAGTCAGAGAGAATCAGTTAGGGATAGCTTCTTTTAATTTCAATTCCAAAATATATTTGGTGGCCATGTATCAGTTTCTCTGTCAATTCATTTACAATTAGATTTGAGACAGTCCTCATTGAGTTTTCCTATGGAATTCTTGGTTCAAAGCTTTCTACTCTTTTAATTTTCTACACTTCCTTTACATTTCTCTACATGGTTTTTGGAGCTGAACTGATCCATGGGTAGGGCATTTTGACTTAGGAAATTTTGAGAAACAATCCTTTGTGAGACAATCAAAGGAACTTTCACCTTCTTCTCCATATTATATCCATCTTAGTAAAAGTCCAGTAGTTCTTGTCATTCGATTTTTTGATGGAGACTACTCTCCTTACTATAGTACCGAGGGGTGGCAATTCTAGTCCTGACCCACTAGGCCTCACGAGCCTGGCCCTGGTTAAATTGGGCTTGGGCTCAAATTTTCAGACCCAGCGCATACTTGGCCCAGGTTTTAAAAGTCCAAAATTATTAGTGCTGGGCTTGGTCTAGGCATATTTATACTCAAGCCGGCCCAGTTTTAAATATCATTGCATGTGTGAAACTACTTAATGTTTATATTCATATCTTAAATTAGTTTTGTTAAGTAACTAATAAATTTTATAATTTTTATGGTAGTTTTTTTGCTTAATTTATTGAAATATAAGTATAAGAAACCTTTAAGAATAGAAATATTTAATTTTTCATTTTTTTTATAAAATTACAGAAAATTAGAAAAAAAAAAAAAAAAAAAAACAGGGCTTAACCAGGCCAGGCTCAAGCTTCTATTTTCATTTTAGGGCTAGGCTTAGGTTTGAGTGTGAGGCTCGAAAGCTGGGCCGAGTCGGGATTGGGCTAGCCCTAAAGTCCTTGTTGCAGCCCCTTAGACAATTTTAGTCTATCAGGTCCACCTCCTTAGACAACTTCACTCTCAAGTACTGCTAACTATTTATGTATAAATTATACTATGACCGGCTTTTTAACGTCTAACCACACAAGCCTAAAGGACAAAGGGCATCAAGACAAAAGCATAAGATGAGAAAATGCGGATTCGTACAGGTTTTATATTTATCTTGTTGGCCCTTTAAGGGAGATGCAGGCTCACATATATGAACTCCATTGTTATGGATAAAAACAGCTTAAATCCCTGAATTAATTTGGTGTTACTTAGGAATTTTTCAAACTTCTATTGAAAAGAAAAGGAAAATTAAGCCTTTTTGGCAGCCAAAAATGGTGTTTGCAACTCGATTTGGTTTAGTCAAGGTTGATGTCAAATTGTCAACCCAAGACTAAACTGAGGTTTGTGATTGTTGACCAAATATCGAACAAATCACTAGCTCCGACCCGAAAATCGAATCAAATATATTTTTATATATAGGGGTTCGGTTTGATATGGTTCAGTTTAGTTTTATGAAGCATACTATCAAGTGGGGCTTCGGTTCTGTTCGGTTTGGTTTAAGCAAAACATCAATCAAAAACCCAAACAAAATTAATTCAGTTTAGAACCAAAACCAGAACATAAGCTTTGAAACCCAACCCAAGTTTCATCTCTAATACATACACCCTGAGGGGTTTTTGTTCATTTTACAAACACCAAGGTCTTTTTTTTTTTTGGTAAATACAAACACCAAGGTCAATGACCTCGTTTATAGAAAAATCTTCTACTCCATCTAGTGTTCGGCACATAAAAAAAACCCTCCACCCCATCCTGCCTTTTGTCAGCCCAGGATTCATTCTTACAAATTCCAAAAACAGACAAGTGGTTTGTGTTTTTAAGCCTCCCCTTCTATTTATAATTTCCAAAACAAACATTCCAAGTCCAAACCCTTCTCTCTCCCTCTCTCTCTATCTCTCTCTGTGCGTACAGTGAAAATGATGAAGCCATATACATGTGAGCCTAATTCAGCTTCATCAGCGCTGACCATGCACAAGGATTCACAGGTTATATCAAAACTGAAGCCAAAGGTCCGTATAATTCACTTGTTTGCACCGGAGATAATAAAGACCGATGTTGCCAACTTCCGGGAGCTGGTGCAAAGTCTCACAGGAAAACCGACAGATCAAAGAAGCAGAAGCAAGAAAACAAGGACTTCTTGTTGTAAGCCAAGGAATGAGCTTCGCCATTCAGAGAATAGGCGGAAGAAGATTAAAAATTCTGAAGAAGAAGAACTTCACATCTGGGAAGGCGAGAATTCAAGCAGTTTCTTTGGTGGGTTTGCAGATTTGGATTGCTTCATTCAAGGGCTTATTGAATTTCCCTTGCTTCCTTTGAATGCTTCTCCAATTGATGGGTGTGGAAAGGAACAGCTCCTATAATTAACAACATATTGTTCAGAAGGGTTTGTGTTTGCTCTAAAGATGCTCTGAGAAAATTATTTATTTATTTATTTTTCGTTTCTTTAACTTCTTATAGATTTCTATCATTATGAGACTAATGAAAATATATGGAAGAAATGTGTACTGTATGTTCATGTGCTCGTGTGTGCAAACACACAAATGGGATAAATGTATATTTATTCATGTTCGCATTCCTTTCTGTCATTTGTTTGAGCAATGACACTAGCATATGTATATCTTCGGTATGATGTTCTGGGTTGTTTTTGAAAGCACTACCTTTCTTCTCACAGTTGGGATATTTGTTTGAATTCCAAATGGGGGGTTTTTTTTCCCTTTCTGTTTGTTGGCTTTGGAACTAGTTTTTGTTCAGTGGCATTTTTCCTCTTGTAGGAGGAACTGTAGGAATAAATTAAACTTATAAAGCCATTAATTGGTTCTTCCTCTTCTGTTGATGGTTTGGCAGACCAAACAGGAAGTTACAAGCTGAGACTTTTCATATATTTTATGTATGTATTTTTTTTCATAAGCAGTGTATATATAAGCTGATATACCCGATTGAGTAGATGTGCTAAGTTTTTGTTCAAAGACTTCCTTCTATATTTATATGAAAAAAGAAAAAAAAAATTGTGTCCCTCATCATTACCAAATTATAAAATAAAAAAATAAATCTCAAATTTAAAGTGGTAGAAACCTGGAATTATGGATTAACAAACTAGAATTGCCAACCATTAAAAAAATTTATACAATGAATGTCAGGATTAAAATGAATACTGATCCTAAGGCGAATTACGCCCCCTTCATCCTCAGCCACCCAAGGCACCCACAAATAAAAAAACTGATCCAAGGTTGTTGTCTTCCTTACCCTTCATTAGAATACACCAATTTTTAACTAAAGCCTGTAAAAAATTTAGAAAAAAATAAATAAAAATAAAAGGAAGATGAAGGAACTATGAATAAGACATTGTTTAAAGGTTGAGGATTAAATTAAGTTCCACTTGAGTATAGCCACAAGTCAATACTAGGCTAAATTTTAAATTGCAATTTGCAAGTTTAATTTATCAAGACATTTCATAAGTCCTACCGGCCAACCTATTACAAATTTCAAGTTTGAGAAGGATGAGGGAGTAATACGATAATGATAAATCAATTATTAAATGACATAGAATAATGGCTCCGTATGATGTAATAGCAAGTTTACTGTTTACATCCTCTGCAATCATAGGGTGGCATAATCTCTAGCAATCAATGATAGAGAGGGACTAGTTTTGCCTCATGCCAAACTACGCTGTGCCATTTTCGACGCCATTTTGCTCGAAACTTGCTTGGCTGTTTTGTTTGAATTTCCTTCGCATGCTGCCTGTGTTGCCGCAAATTCCATACCGCTATTCTAGGATATTCCAAAGAAATGGATCACCTGTAAAGAAAATGAAAATGGCAGCAAGAGACGGAAGAGATATCAGGGCTTTCCAAGGTCAGAAGGGAACCAACAAGCAGCAATATTTAATATGATGAAGGCCGGCTTCTTTTTATTATGTAGGGTTAAGTTGTGGCTACAAAATACGAGTCTTGAATTGATTTAATCACCATTTGGTCTAGCTAGTAGATTTAGGCCGACCTGTCTCAATTTAAAATGTGATATGCCATTAAGGGTTGGGAATTGCAACGGAGTGGATTAGTGTGGGCTGACCAATTAATCCACCCCTTTGCCATCGCTATTAATGGTTTTAATGAGTTCCAACATGCAAAACAAACGATGAAATCAAACGTAAAAAAAAAAAAAACATCATATGAAAAATATATTTTGTGTGTATAACGGCCTAAACTGCCCAAATTTTATTTACTGGCATCAAGCTTTTACTCATGGTCAATTGACAAGAATCTCACAAGTTTGGAAGCCAGTTGATTGACTAATTGCAGAGTCCCAAAATCTTTCTGATAACCAGGCATCCAGCAAGCAGTCAAGGAAGATAAATTTGATATAATATGTTGAATTCTAACATGGAGAATATAGTGATAAACTGGTGTGTTAACTGGAGCATATAATGAAATACTCATACACAATGCCCATATTGTTTGTGTGTGTGTGCATACTTATAATAGTTCTTTTCACAAGCATTTGTAGAGTATATGATGATGAAATCAGGTTGATAGTTTGTCTTACACCACAACTTCTTCAGACTGCATGCAATTCATTCATTGCAATTAGTCATTTGACAATATTCATCCACATGAATGAAGAATCAAAGCTTCTAAATCTCTAGCCCTTTTCCTTCACTAGAACTTATTGCAGGACTGTTCGAAATTGCTTTTAACATACATAACATTTTAGAATATATTATTTGTAGAATAATTTGTACAAACTACTTCAAGCTTTGTGTTAATGTTTCTCTATCATTTCACCTTTGGGCTTTGGCCTATTTCCTATTTCGATGTACTTTTCATCTTATATAATGAAAATGCCTAGTCCTATTACTTACCCAAAAAAAAGGAGAAAATTATGGGAAAAGCCTCTTTTTTAGGGGACTTTTTCCTTAAGGCCTATACTTCGAACTTAGAAGTATTTTGCAGGCCTCTTTTTGGTGAAAATTTATAAAAAAGACCTCACATGAATAACATGTGAACACCAATTTTCAGATCATACAGGGATATAAGCATAATCATAGTAACATACAAGCACAATCATAGTAGGATACAAGTATGATCATACCGGGATACAATCACAATCATATGGGATATGACATAATAGGATACAAGAACAATCATAGTAGGATACAAGCATATTAATACGCAATGTAATAGAAGCAAGTAAGGATAGATCTTAAAATTGGTGCTCACATGCTGTTCATGTGAGGTCTTTTTTTATAATTTTACACCAAAAGGAGGCCTGCTAACTTCTAAGTTTGAAATAAGATCCGCTTGGGCTATGAGCTGGGCCTCTCACGGGCCGAGCGCGGGCACCTTTTAAGCGTGTTGGGCCATGCCGTGCTTGTGCCGATCCGATCGGATAATTTTTTGGGAAATTTAATTTTTAGTTGTATTTTATCAAATTATTTAAGATTTAGTCGGCAAAATTTTGAGTTTTAACTTTTAATACACTTTTATCAAAATAATTAATTTTTAGTCTTATTTAACTGTTATGGATAAATTCTTCCAAAAATACCCTTATACAATTTACTTCCGAGACTTGTACAAGCAATAAATTGACTTGTACAAGTCATTTTAGACTTATACAAGTCATTTGGATAAGTGACGTAAGAGCATTTTTGGAATAGTTGATTTGTGATAGTGAAATGGTACTAAAAATTAATTATTTTGATAAAGGTGTATTACAAGTTAAAACTCAAAATTTTGCCGACTAAATCTTAAATAGTTTAATAAAGTACCACTAAAAATAAAATTTCCCATAAGCAATCCTAACAACCAGTCTTATTAGATGATTAAAAAAAAAATGAAACCGTTGCGTCTCAGACACAATGTTGGCATAAATATTCTGGTATCAAATTGCTATATTATTATAATAAATACACACATAGGATTGATAAGTTTGATTAAAAAATTATAACGGAGGCGCCTTTGACAGAAGGGCGGCCTGGGTATACTTATCATCAAATTGGCATCTTAATACATAAAGCATTATAATAATTACACTTAATAAAGATTGATTAGTACTATTATATGATTTTGAAGAAAAAAAAGTCTTCACATAAAAAAAAAGAAGAAAAAAAAATCCATTTCATTTTTCAATCCCCATCATTTTGGTTCCAAAATCAAAATCTCACATACGCATCAATATCTGGACATCTACTTCTTCTTTTTTCCTTTTTCATAATCTGGATTTCTACCCTCTTGTTTTTTTTTAATTAATGAAATGAAAACTCATTAGATTTCAGAGAGCTGTCACGTTGTTGAAAGGAGAGTGCAAGGCTCGAGGGCGCAAGGCTCGAGACTTTGGTAATGGCGACCTTTCTTTTTTGGATTTTCGTTCTTTCCAAGCAAAGAATCTTCGACAGAGGTTAGGGTTACTTCGTTTCTAACTCTTGTTATCCGGGTGTGATCGATCTTTGCTCTCCCTTTGTTCTTCTCAGCAAATCAGTTAGGTGTCGGGGGAATCGTTTTTACTTCCATTAAAGCTCTCAGAAGACCTTGTTAGTTTCAGATTTCAAAAGCCTGTTAGCTTCTTCATCCTTTCAGCTGTCACGTGGTTCAAGCTAAAGAAGTTAGTCAAGTTATATGACTATGGGCCTACGCATCAAGCCGGGCTTGACCTCGCGTGAAACACCTAGCACGTGCCTTCCCATTCCAGCCCAGCCTGGTCTGCCTGGATAGACGCCAAATGGGAATCTTAGTAGATGTCGCGCATGGCTGATCAGTATAATATTATATGGTTAAAAAAGTAGGAATCACGTGCATTCGCATTTGACGCAACACTGGCTTCGACAAACTGACACATCATTATAATACATGTAGATTCGGTGTAAACTAGGCAAATATAATAATGGATTTCACATGCTACCACACATCCACAAAGACAAAAAATAAAATAAAATAAAATAAAATAGCAGAAAGGAAACGGCTAGCATTCCTTCAACACGTCCATGGATTAATGCAAATCATCCCTGCCTCCGTTTCCACAAGATACAAAATCTCTTACAGATCGTCTCTTCATCACAGCTAGCTGTGTATTCTGATAACTGGGTAAAGGATGGCCGGAACTGCAGCCCTCTCCACCGTCCTGAAGTCAACTCTGGAGAGCTTAAATGACCCAGCGATCAATGAGATGAAATTATTATGTTTTGTCAAGAAGGAGCAAGAGAAGCTTGTTCAAATATTATTTTCAATTGAAACCACTCTTAATGCTGTCGAGAATGGGAGATTTATTGTTACAGAGCCTGTCGAACATTGGTTGGAACAGTTGAAAAATGTGCTTTATGATGGGGAGGACGTGCTCGATGACTTCGGAACAGAAGCTCTGATACAGAAAATGGAGGAGGACGAGGAGGAGGATCTTAGCAAGAGCTGGATTCAAAAGGTATGCTCCTTCCTTTCATGCTGCTCCAATTCACTTGCTTACTTTTGGAAGATGGGTCATAGAATGAAGGACATTAGGGAGAGATTAGATAACATTGAAAAGAATCGGACTCAGTTTGAACTCAGAGCACCCCATAATCTAGCCAGGCCAGTTGATAATGTTCATCAGCAAAAGGAAACTGACTCTAGTTTACCATCAAGTGTCACTGGGAGAGATGGTGATAAAGAGGAAATTGTCGACTTGCTGACGGATTGTGGTAGTGAGGATGTTGAAGAGAACATCTCTGTCATTCCCATCGTTGGGCCAGGAGGAATTGGAAAGACCACTCTTGCTAAAATGGTGTTCAATGATGATAGAATAAAAGGGCATTTTGAATTGTGTATTTGGGTGTGTGTTTCTACTGATTTTGACAAGAAAAAGATTACAGCAAAAATTATAGAATCTATAACTGCTGAAAAATGTGCTGACCTACAAATGGAAACACTACGGAGTCGTCTTGGTGATAAATTGGGTGGGAAGAGATATTTGCTTGTGTTGGACGATGTATGGAATGAGAACCCTACGAAATGGGAAGAGTTGAAAGACTTGTTGATGATGAGTAGTGGTAAAAAGGCTGGTAGTAAAATCCTAGTGACCACACGCAGCAATGACGTTGCAAAAGTCGTATGTCCAACTTTAAAATAATATAATTTGTCATTTCTACCAGTTGATGAGTCGTGGAATGTGTTTAAGCGGCGTGCCTTGATACCAGGCCAGGAAACCTTGGCTCTTGAAAAAATTGGTAAAGAAATTGTGGGAAAATGTGGGGGACTGCCTTTGGCATTGAGTGCTCTTGGAAGCCTTTTACACGGTAATGTTAATGAGGATGACTGGAAGTATGTTCGAGATAATGAAATTTGGAGGGATCTAACTGGAAAGGAACTTGATGTTCTGCCCATATTGAAATTCAGCTACGATAACTTGCCTTCATCCCAATTAAAACAATGCTTTGCGTATTGCTCACTTTTCCCAAAGGATTCTGAAATCAAGAAAGAGTATTTGATCCGCTTATGGATGGCGCAGGGGTTCCTCCAATCATCCGACCCTACACGACGACATATGGAGGATATTGGCAATCACTATTTCAACGTTCTGTTGTCAAGATCCTTCTTCCAGGACGTAAAGGAAGATGATTCTGGGAACATAGTGACTTGTAAAATGCATGATCTCATGCACGATCTTGCACAATCAGTTTCAGGGGGTGAGTGCTTGATTGTTGATGAAATCGGCACCCCCATTC
Source organism: Buxus sempervirens (assembly GCA_947561395.2). Classification (NCBI taxonomy): domain Eukaryota; kingdom Viridiplantae; phylum Streptophyta; class Magnoliopsida; order Buxales; family Buxaceae; genus Buxus; species Buxus sempervirens. Next base: position 3,882,312 of record OX387183.1, on the reverse strand, counting down.
AAGCTTGTGTTCGGCACATGCATTTGTATTGTTACACTTGTCAGGGGTTGTCTGCACGACATAAATTAAGGACATTTCACATCACCGGGTACAAGGTTGAAGTGTCTCATGATACATGGTCAAGTTTTAGGTACCTACGTGTACTAAAGCTTTCCTCGGTCACTCAAGAGCAATTATGTCACATAAGCGAATTGAAACATCTGCGATGTCTGCTGATTTCGAATAGTTATTCTATTAAGAAACTCCCTGAATCAATCATCATGTTGCAGAATTTGCAAACATTATACGTCTTGGGCTGTGATCTTGAAAAGCTGCCCAAAGATATTGGAAAGATAAAAAGTCTTAGACATATAGATATTTCCAAAAATGGAGAAATCGAGACACTCCCTGATTCAATATGCAAGTTGACAAATTTGCAGAGTTTGACACTTGAGGGTTGTAGAGGGATTAAAGAATTGCCCATTAATATTGGAGAGATGATTAGCCTCAGGCAATTAAATGCTAAGGGTTTGACTAAAATCAAAAGGCTCCCTGAATCGATAAGTAAGTTGACAAATTTGGAGAGTTTGGTACTAAAGTGTTGTAATGAACTCGAAGCACTACTGGAGGATATTGGAAATATGGTCAGCCTTCGGCAACTTGAGCTGGATTGGGGCAATGAGTCAATTTGTGTACCATCTGGAGTGGGGAAACTAACATGTCTTCAGAAGTTACCCTTTTTCAACGTAGGAAAGGATGGGGACAGATTACATCACAACCTGAGTGAGCTACATGGACTAAACAAGCTTAGAGGTACACTGAGCATTAGAAATCTTGAAAACGCAACCACTTTGGAAGCAAAGGAAGCAAAATTGAGGGATAAGCAGTACCTGAAATCTTTGAGCTTAAAATGGAACAGTGGATCAAGTGATGATGGCAGTGACGATGTTGAATTTCTTGAAGCCCTGGAGCCAAATCAGAACATACAAAAATTGAGGATAGATGGATATGGTGGTGCCTCGTTCCCACCTTGGATGATGAAGATGACAGTTGTATCCTTCCCACATCTGTCACGAGTTTACCTACGCAATTATGGACGATGCCAAAATCTCTCATCAACATTGGGTCAACTCCCTTTTCTTGAGTCTCTACATCTAATTAACCTGAAGGCACTTGAGTACATCCAGAATTACGCAGTGAGTGGAGGCAGCACAAAATTCTTCCCATCTTTGACGGAATTGTATCTCGAACAAATGTGGAACTTGAAAGCATGGTCAAGAATAGAAGAAACGGAGGATGACAATGTTGGAGCAACAAAAGCAGCAACTTCAGCGGCAAAACCAGTAGCTCAAGAGGAGCAGCGACAGCAAGTGTTGCTGTCATTTCCTTGCCTTTCTACACTGACTATCAAAGACTGTCCAAAGTTGGAAACAATGCCATTCCAACCCTGTGTTAAGGAAGTGAGATTGCAAAATTTTAATGGAAATCTATTTCAATCGATGATGATGGTGGCTGTGCCAGTAAATCTGCCACCAACTACAACTTCACTTTCATCTTCGTCCATTTTTGAAAAGTTGAAGTCCCTGAATATCACAAAGTGCAACGACAAAAAGTCTCTGCTCGAAGAACAGTCAAGAGGCTCAACTTCTATTTGGTCTCTTTCTATCAAAGGATGTGATGTTTGTGTATCTATGTTTCCAGGGATACAATTCCTCAATTCTTTTGAACTGCATGTCCTTCAAAGCCTTCAAGTACTAAAAATTCGAAGGCTTCCAAAATTGGTGTCTCTGTCAGAGGAACTTTTAAGGAGCTTGACTTCTCTTCAGTCTCTTTCAATTGAGAACTGTCATAGTCTGATATCTTTGTCTCGAGGGATGCAATACCTCACTGCACTCAAAGTGTTGTCCATTGTAGATTGCAAAGAGCTTAACTTATTGGAGGAGGATGGCATGCTTGGCCTACGGAGTCTACAAACACTGACAATCAAAGGGCTTCTAGAATTGTCTCAGCCAGGGGAATGGTTGAGAGGCTTGACTTCTCTTCAGTCTCTTTCAATTGAGAAATTTCATAGTCTGATATCTTTGTCTCGTGGGATGCAATGCCTCACTGCACTCAAAGTGCTGTCTATTGTAGATTGCAAAGAACTTAACTTATTGGAGGAGGATGGCATGCATGGCCTACGGAGTCTACAAACACTAACAATCAAAGGGCTTCCAGAATTGGTGTCTCTGCCAGGGGAATCGTTGAGAGGCTTGACTTCTCTCCAGTCTCTTTCAATTGTGAAATGTCATAGTCTGATATCTTTGTCTCGAGGGATGCAATACCTCACTGCACTCAAAGTGCTGTCCATTGTAGATTGCAAAGAGCTTAACTTATTGGAGGAGGATGGCATGCATGGCCTACGAAGTCTACAAGCACTCACAATCGAAGGGCTTCTAGAATTGGTGTCTCTGCCAGAGGAAGGGTTGAGAGGCTGGACTTCTCTCCGGTCTCTTGCAATTAAGAAATGTCATAGTCTGATATCTTTGTCTCGAGGGATGCAATACCTCACTGCACTTGAAAATCTATCCATTGAAGATTGCTCAAAGCTTAACTTGTTAGAGGAGGATGGCATGCATGGCCTTCCCATCCTTCAACAACTAGAAATTATAGGGCTTCCAAAGTTGGTGCATTTGCCTGAGGGGCTTCAACATGCTACCCTTCTAAAACATCTTCTCATCAACCACTGCGACAATTTGAAGAATCTACCAAAGTGGCTTGGAAATTTTGCTTTCCTTGAAGAGCTTTTCATCGGTGTATGCCCCGAGGTACAGTCTCTACCACAAGGGATGCAGTGCCTCACAGAATTGAAATGGCTATATATTTCGGGATGTCCACATTTATCAAGACGATGCAAGAGAGACGTAGGCGAGGATTGGCCTAAGATTGCTCACATCCCCATTATAGAAGTGTATGTATTCATTTCCTTCAATTTTCTAATTTATTCACTCATGTTTATAGCCTACCATCTGTTACATACAAATCTTCAAATAATTTATGTCAACCCTTCTACGCATGGCTGATTTCTCGTCCTGTTTAAGTTTTTTTTTATTTTAATCCTCAAATATTGTAAAATTCTATTCGATTTTGCTAGTTTTGTTTTCAAAATGAATAAATAAACAGTTTCTAGAAGACATATTCCTCTATTCTCCACCTCCATTAACAACCGATTTGAATTTAAAAGTCTTTAAAAAAAAATAAAGATCAAGTATGTTGTTTGCAGAATTGATCAAAATTATAACACCAATAAACTCACTGATTATTTCTCTTCCTTCCTCTTCTCTTTGGCTAGATTGGAAGAAGATGAATACACCATTGAAGAAAGAAGGTAATGTTGAACACAGTAAATTTCATTTCTTTTCCTTTTTTGGGAAATCATCCCCCCGCCACACCCCAACCCACTTTATACTATTATTTGGGGTGATACAGGAAACAAGTTTGTCCTAAAAATACTGTCATCGAATTAATTTATCTAGTTTTATGTTTGTTCTGCATCTTCAGGTATCAATTGAGACGGCAGCAACGATTGAGAATGTGGTTTTGGTGAATCTTTCTTAACTGACTTCTCTGTTTATCAGTTCTTTGTAGAGTTTTTTGCTCTCCAATATATTATGAATTACTTACTACATTCTATATCAATTTAAGTGATCTTTATTGGTATATCCCTTTGACTGGGTATATCAGTCTCGTCATGGGCATTCTACATTACAGCTGCTTTTTATGAATTTTAATTTGGTAGTGATGATGTCCAACTCACGCACATCTCACATCCCTTTTTTTTTTTCTTTTTTCTTTTTCTTAAGTAGTCAAACCATACTCTCCTGTACTGGTCATAAGGTCACTACTTAAGTATTAACAACGGTAAATTACAGAATCTCCCTTGATGTATGCTCATATTTCTAAAATGTAACTGGTATTTGCTTGAGTTTTATAGAAGTTCACAGTCACTGCCGCTCCCTTGTCCAAGTTTTTTCATTTTTTTTTATAGAAATGGTTAATGTACGTAGTCTTAAAGTATCAAAAAGATGAATTTATTCTTCAAATTAATTTTTAAATTATAGTAGATAATTTTAAAAAAAAAAAGGCTCCTTGCCATGCACATTAAGCCTAGGGAATTAGTAGCGTGCACATCTAGAACTGTTTCATTTTTCCTCCAAACCGAACCATTGCCATTCCCTGAAGCATGATATAAACAGAACAGTGATGGGAATTCACATCCTTACTTACTTTCAGTACTTCATAATTGATATTCTTTTGTTTGCTTTTTTTAGGTGAGAAGTAGCTTGTATCGTTGGGTTTTGGAGGACTTCTTAGCACACTGAGGAAAAGTTCCTTTCACATGTTTACAATGTAAAAACATCCTTTTCTTTCTTTCTTCTTCTACCACTTCTCTTCCTCCCTTTAAGCTTATTATACATCTTAATTATTGCTTCAACTATTTGCTTTCATTGTATCAAATTTTTCTGTCCAGGCAGGAATTAGTATCAAAGAGATTGGTTCAGTAACATAGCTACTACACTTGATTATCACTTCATGTTTCATGAAGTTGAAAGAGTAGAATTTTTTTTTAGCCCATGAGGTTGGCATTCTTCTGTGTTAAGTTTTTTTTTTCCATGGAAAGTGTTTTTCCGCTTTTGTAGCTTTGGCACTTAATGAACTCTTGCAACTTAAGGTTACATATATGGAAAGCCATTGATGTTCTATTTTACTAGCAACTGTGAAAGTTGACAATGATTCTCATGGGTTTCATAATTTTTTTTAGCTACTGATCTTTAATATTAAATTAAAAGCTTAATATGTTTCTAAATTAGTTATTTTTTGTTAAATAAATTTTATTTTTAATAAATTATATGGTTCTTTTTCTGTTATAAAGTCATAGAATTAGAATTATCTATGTAATTTCATATGGAAAATTTATTAGATTTTTACTTTTTTTTTCTTGGAATTTTGATGTTTACAGTCTTTAATTGACTGATTTATAAGTACTTAGGAATTATTGGAAACCAACAAAAAAAAAACTTGGGATACCTTAGAAAGTATAAGGAGTTTTGGAATCATCAAAATTCTTTAGAAAGTTAAGGAATTGGATTATATTCTTATTTTTATATTATTTTTCTTGGGGATTTATTAGAAGTGTGATATATTTATATTCTTACTTTTTCTTTAGGATAAGAAAATTCACTAATGAAAAAATTTGAATTCATTATTGTATCTTTTTTAGAAACAAAAATTATAGTTTCACCATGGTATATCTCATTCACTAAGAGATGGAATGAGATATACAGCAGGAATGTTACATGAGAACCTGAGAACAAGAGATAAGTTGATCTCTGCCTAAGATGCCAGAAGGGTGATAGGCGAGGATTGGCCTACGACTGCTCATACTCCTGGGATTTATGATTTACCATTTCCTGATTAGTGAAAACATGTAATCTCATCATCTTTAGAACTCTCTTCTTCAAGTCTATGATTCCAATCCCTTCTCTTCTCTAGTCAATTCGGAACCCTTTTCCTTTTGTTTTCTGACAATGGTTATACTATTGTTCACTTTCATTTCCCTGATGATTTTGGATTTCATTCTGGCTGATTTGAAAAAAGTGAAAGAACAACCAAACTTCTGCAACTGAAATTTTAGTAAAATGAGTTTGTGAGCTGGTGCACCTTCGAAATCCTTGTACGTCTTATAGTTAAAACTTTTCAATGTCATAACTTTTGCTCAAACAAAAATAGGTGGAGATAAATATCTTTGCCTTTATGTTTCCTTCTTTTATAATGTCTTACCTTCCACCAATGCATACAGGGCTTATAATAAAAAATTCTCTGTTTTCCATGTAGGAAAAATTTGTGCTTGGAATATTCATTGACTAATCTGTTGAAAAAGCTTTCCCTTGGGTTTTCTGTTTCTCTGCCTCCAAAATTTTCTCTGTTCCTCAACGTATGAAACAAACAGGTATTTGTTCGAATGATTGAAATTAAGACATCTCATATATTAAATTTCGTGGATTGTTGCTTTTGTTTATTCTTACCTTTCTTTTCCTATATTGAATGCGTTTAACTCCCTAACTTATAATTTGGCGAAATGTGCTGGCAAATCTCAGGGATATTTTCTTCTTAAGGGTGATCCAAGTTTTATTAACCTCAAGAGACACAACAGTGTCATTGATACGGCTGGAAGCCGCAAGGAAGCTTCATTTCACATTCAAAAGCTAATGATGCAAGATTTGCCTCTTTCTGTTCCTATGATACTTGTAAAAGAATACTCTGTACTTCTTCTTGTGTTTTAGTGGAAGCTTCTCATCATTTTCAACCGTGGATGTAGGCTTCAAGCCGAACCACGTAAAATTTTGTCTGTGTTCGCCATCTGGGTTGGCTTTAGTGATTTCCACAACACTTGCAATTGACATGGCTAAGGTTGCAAATGAATTTTACAAGTTAGTAGACAACGTTAATAGAAGAAACAAGTCATTTTATTGATTTGTACAAGTGAGTGATTGGTATAAGGGCATTCTTAGAAGAATTTGTTTGAAATAGGAAAATGTTACTAAAATTTAATTATTTTGATAAATGTTTCCATACCCTAATTGAATTTTAATTATGTTCAAAAAATATCACTAAAATTAATTTTCCCTTCTTGTTTTGTTTTGCTTTTTGTTTAATTTTCCCTTCTTGTTCCATCCTCTCCGACTCAGTGTCCATTAATTGGAGGAGATAGCTTCCCCACTCACAACGTATGCTGCCAATACAAGGATATTCGATTGCAGGGAAAGACTTTTGGCTGTGTGATTTCTGCTTTAATCATTCTGTTATGTTGGTTAAAAAGGTGGATCACTCGCAGTTTTGACACAAAGCCAACCGGGATATAGTAATTTCAACAGTAACAAAAATTGAAAATGAGTATTGTTTTACTGAGCACAAGAGTTTCTTTTTTTTTTTTTAACGAAAATACCCTTTTGTAATCACAATTTGTTATGAGTGGTTTATGAACGCAAATGGTCAAACATTCTTACAATAATGACAATGATAATTTAGGTAACGTGAGGTGCCCCTTAAGAATAGCGCCACACTAATTATGAGACTTTTCAAAACAGTCCTTACACAGCGTTGTGAAGATTTACTAATAAAAGGGTATAATAGTCAAAACTGTCTCAAGTTCTTGAAAACTTAATCAGTTGCAAATCTATTCCCTCTCTTGTTTACCTCTTTCTTCATACGTGCAGCAGATGCACCCAGCTAGTGCTTTTGAAATAAAACTGATATCCAATTAAATTTTATTGTTTATATTTTTTTTATCACTCTTTCTTCAAATGTTGAAGCAATACATACTAGCTTAATTTCAATGCTTTTCCATGCCACCATATGTTAAAAGATAAATTCTTGCCTGCGGATAGAGTAAGACAAGAAATGCCAATAACGCGTTGTCTTTTCTAACAGCTTAGTTCTTTTTCTCTTTTTATTCAGTAAATTTTTTAAATCTATAAAAGGGAAAGAAAATAGCAGGATGCAGTTTGATGGAAACATACATAACAGAAACAAGAAGCTACAAAGCAAAAAACAAATGGGAATCTCCAGGTTTCCCAAGCAATGTTATTGTCCCCTTATGTACAGTAATAATGATCTTATGACATACAATTTAACTAGTGTTGAAAATAATGCTGACAACACTTTCTACCTTCGAGTAACCTGAAAGAGAATGTTCACAGAGGTGATTTAAAATAGCCATCTCATGAAATTCAACTTCTCCTATAGATGAATTGGAAAGATCATTTGTAAAGCCAATTAAATTTTATTGAAGCAGAGTCATCTGATGCAAGCCTCTAGCCTCTACACAAAGTTGAAGTTTGGAGCCTATAAGTGAAGTCAAGCAAAACTAGGATTCGCCAACAAAAAGGAATCTCCGGAGAGGGGTGAAATTGGTAAATTGATAGATCAGATAATAAAGAATGACTTAAAACACAGAGAAGGCAGCAGAATCACTCCACCTTAATTGAGCAACAGAAATCACTTGACTCCCGTAAGACAAATTTTATCAAGAAGCCTTTTTTACTGTCCTCTCACATCGATATACATAGAGATACTAGAGGTAAGATGCAGTCAAAATGGCACAATACAAAATAGGTACAACAGAGAATCAAGTTGTACCTGTGCTGTCAGGTTCCAATTTTTGTAACAATAACAGGTGATTTATCACTGTTAGGACAAAAAGGAGCATAATTAACTTTAATGAAATGTGGATGAAGCATTGCCCCCAAGCAAGTTCTTCTATTGTGTAACAGAACAGAGTGTCAAAACTGTCATCAGGGTTGACTTGAAGCAGAATTTGGTAATTTTTATGTTTCTACTCCATAGGAGAAGCTTCAACTGTTCATATAATGGTTTAAATATTTGGATTTTGTTTTGAATTTGCATTTCAACAATGAAAAAAGTAAAAGAAAATGAAATTTCTCATAGCACCTTCAACCTGTCCAGTGCTGAAGCCTCTTACTACTTCATTTCAAATATGTATGATACATTATGCAACTAAGTACTGGACCCTGATTATTAAGTTCATGAAGAATGATAAAAGGTCTTTTCTCTCTCTCTCTCTCTCTCTCTCTCTCTCTCTCTCTCTCTCTCTCTCTTTTGTTTTCCATTTGAGGAAGCCTAACCATGATTTATTGGTATGAGAAACAAGGTTTTATTGTGTCTTATAATTGAAAGCCAGAAAAAGGTCCACTATATATTCTTGTGCAAGGTCAAGTAATTTTCAATTGATAGAGATGCTCCAATGCCTGGTGAGATAACTTGTGTAGGCAGTAGGCTTGTGCTATTTAATTTTGATACCCAGTTGAAAGATTAAGCATTGTCTTGTTTAGTGAACCCCCAACTCATGGTCTAAGGCATTCTGGATTGACTGGTTGAATTGAATTGAGAAAAATGGTGCTCACGAGCCTCACGTTATCCTTTAGAAGTTATTTCCCTTTATTATTTTGTCAAAAGACTCATAAAGCTCTCAAATGTATCCCTTTTTAAACAAAACTAAACAGAGTACAGAGTATATCATCAACAGACCCTAGCGCGCAGTGGGGGAACGCCCTTTGAGGGGCCAAATCTTTACTGAGGGAAGCCACATCAACCCTGTTAAGGAATATATTAAATATATAAAGTTCACCCCTTACTATCAGCTTAAGCTTTTAGTAGGAACGGTGATCTACATGGTATCAGAGCCTTAGGCAAACGCCAGGTCCTGGGTTCAAACCTCTACTCCACCCGTTGAGAAAAAATATTCCACGTGTTGAGCCTCCCTAAAATGGGTCCCCTAAAAATGGGTTTGAGTTCGGCCCACACGTGAGGGAGAGTGTTAAGGAATATATTAAATATATAAACACGTGGAATATTTTTAGGGGACCCATTTTAGGGAGGCTCAACACGTGGAATATTTTTTCTCAACGGGTGGAGTAGAGGTTTGAACCCAGGACCTGGCGTTTGCCTAAGGCTCTGATACCATGTAGAACACCGTTCCTACTAAAAGCTTAAGCGGATAGTTGGGGGTGAACTTTATATATTTAATATATTCCATAATATGTTAAGGAATATATTAAACATATAAAGTTCGCCCCTACTATCAGCTCGAGCTTTTAGTAGGGGCGAACTTTATATGTTTAATATATTCCTTAACAAACCCTATTAGAATTTTGGTATAGCAGGTGTTAGAAAGGTATTCATATACTGAGATATCATATTTAGGCACTTTGATATACATAGTTGTACTTCACGTATCAGGTTAAGCTTTTAGGTTGCTTAACATGACATCAGAGAGAGACTCCATGGATGAGTTTGCCTTGGCATTTCTTTGAATCAAGGGAGCAAATGCCATGTGTTTGTCCTTCCATGTATGTTTCCATACAAAGCCGCATACGGGGAAGTGTTGAGATATCATATTTGGGCCCTTTAATATACATAGTTATGCCTTCATCTATCAGCTTAAGCTTTCCAGTGCAATGGTTATTTAACATAAGTTAACTGGATTTTGAAGTCAAATTGGATCAGTGTCAAATTTTGCGCCATAGGTTTTTGAGTGAAAAAAGAAAGAGTTGTGTTAACTTCTAGGGGCGGGAAACATAATTGCCACCGGTAAAAACCTTAGAGGCAGGATTGCTTACTGTCAGTAAAAGGTTTCCCCCTATTCCCTTGCGTTTTGTAGTGTGAGCAAATCCAAAATCTTTAGGTAGCAAACTAGTAATTCAATAGGGTTTTCAGCAAAGATTAATGTTAGTGTCTACACTTGAGACCCCATATTCCCCTGCGTTTTGTAGTGTGAGCAAATCCACCTTAAGAAGGCAAGAAGATTAATGTTATACTCTTTGAGACCCTAGTCACGCAATTTTTTTTTTCTTTCAATAGTTGTATTGCATCATAATCTATATCCTTCTGTTTAATCAGCTCCAAACTATAATAGATGTCTTCAATTTCACCCTAAACCCAGAGGTTTGTTTGTTGGGTCCACAGCTGGCCTATATGACTCGACTCAAAATTTTTGGGTTACCATATAAGAGGGAAATTAGGTGATTTTCAATGGGTGGCGGTGTCTTGTGATTTGGAGAAAGTTTTTTAGGTTTTTCGAGAGAGCAGTTGCAGCATTAAGAAGAACTTGTTGTATTCACCTTGTTCTTTAGTGGAATCACTTCATCTCTTATGCCCATAAACGTAGGCATTTAATTAAGGTCACCAACATAAATCAGTGTCTTATCATCTTGTTTTCTTTTCTATATATGTTTTGTTGATGTTCTGTTTTAGGCATTGGCCATTAATTAGCCATTTCTTGTGACTCTTAGGTTCAATAGTCATATATTTCCTAAAACGAACTCTAGTCCTTACAGCGCAATGTGGATGGCTCTCACCAAGAACAAATGGATAGAAATTGTCTACATCCAAAATTAACATCATGGCATTGGTTTTTTCTTAACGATCGCTTTTGTATTCATTTTTAGCTTTTTTTTTTTTTTTTTGATCATGTATTCATTCATTTTTAGCTTTACCACCGATTCCTTTTGCTTTATGACATTATCCCTCAATAGTTCCCCTTCCTGTATGCATTTTTCGTTTTGTTTTGCTTTAGTTTTCTTCTTTTCTACGGTGGACCACAAAAAGGCAATTAATACGGACAAAAGAAAAGGAAGACGTGTTTGACGTCAAAGGTTCTCTAACGAATTGAAATATCCTTTGTCGACAACACGTGTGTTTAATACTTGAAAAGAAAATTAATTAGATATATATGTTGCTTTCTTTCAAGGCTTGTAGATCTTAATTTTTCTTTTCCGAAATTTAAAACCATAAGTGCTAGATATAAGGAGAGGTCAGAATTCAAGAGTATTGTTACTAAGTTACCACTTGATGTAAGATCTAATGGTCCAACAATAAGTATGAGTACAAAGCTTCATACAGATTCGTACGCATACATCACTATTGGTTACAAAAGATCAAACAAATTAACCATTGCTCTAGCTGATATTCAGGTTGATAATTTTAGATAAGAATCTTGCTGAAAATCCCTATATTAAAGGTTCGATTAATGCTTCGTCCATGTCGAGCAGATAAATTTTTAATTTATATGGTACAGGGTGGAAGTTATAAATTAAGTGAGCTTCGTAGGAAGAAAGGATGGTAGGATCCACACCCAGCTGGACTCATATTTCAGTGAATCATCTAGACAGAGTGACCTACAAAAGTGATTAATTATTATTAGGACTTGACCTGAGATTGACTACATAGCAAACTTTTTGAATAATTGAAGTTGCTTTTCCACTCTTAGAATACTCAATTATTGGGGTTAATGGGCTAACATCCCATCACCTTTCTTTGTGGTTTTGAAATAAAGCCAACATCCCTTTAAATTTTTATTTGTTCTTTGTACCGTTTGTCACTCTTTTATCAAGTGCTCATTAGAGTTCTTGAGTTAATATGTTAAATTCTATTGATTTTATACTATTATGTGCTTGTCATATTGTTAATAATTTTGAGAAATGATACTTCACATGTATCAAGAAGTTTTTATGCTCCTTACTTTACCTTAATTATTGTTTCCCTTTCACTTTTTTTTTCCTTTAACAAATTAAAGTTGGAAACCTAAAAATTTTTGGCAGCATAACCCATTTCAAATTTCCTTTTTAAGACAATTAACCTTATGAATTGCCATCTCAAATTTCCTTTTGTTTCTTAGAATAATTTTACATTTGTAACACAATGTCCATTGGCAGTATTCTATTAAGCTTGGCCTGAATTGCCATCTCATGTCATGCCCTTCAGTATTAGGCTTTCATCAATCACATTTCATTTGTTAAATTAGTCCATTTTAGAGCTTATACACCGAATTAATTTACATGCATGGGTAGGACACAGTTTAGTGGTGAAAGCTCATCGAATTTATATGGGCATCACGAACTAATGATGTTTAAATGGTGGAAAAAGGGACCCACGTGCAATTTTACCCAAGGATTTCAATTTCGGTGCCGATGGGCATGCCAGCGTAACGTCGGAAAAATAAAAAAGAAAGGAAAACAATTAGAAAAAAAAATTGATTTTTTTTATTCTGTCGATTTTTCGGCGGCACGCCGCCAAAAATCGTTGATGCAAATTTTAAAAAAATCATTTTTGCTAGTTTCGGCCTGTTTCACTCGGCACGCCGCCAATTTTTCACTGGCACGCTGATAAAATCGGTCGATTTTTGGAAAACCGATTTTTTGTGTCGTTTCGACAATTCGAAAAAAAAACGATTTTTCGGCGGCACGAAAACCATGATTTTACCTCATGATCAAGGCTTCCATAGCCGTTTGATTTTTTGCTTCATGACGAGCATTGATTGGATGAATATAGGTGGAACCACATATAGGCTGCGTTTGGTAACGCTTTTGCTTTTTTGTTTCTAAAAGCAAGAAAGCAAAAAAGTAATTTTATGCTTTTCGAAATATCTTTTCTTGAAGCAAATGCGATTGGTAAACTTTGCTGTGATTCTAAGAAGCAAAAAAGTATGTTTGCTAATTGCAGTAACATAGAAATTGTTTTTTGCTTCCATAAAAGTATTGTACACAATTTATGTATTGTATTTAAAAATATACCCAAAAATATAAGTCCAATATTATAAAAGATTCATAAAATAGTCATTTAATTACATTCAAATAACTAAACAAGTATCTAATATCACCATTGTACTAATCCATATGCTTGAAAAGAGGGAAAATTTTTATGGCAGGTCCCAATATATTTAATCATTAGTACCAACATCTGGTAATTCACCACATCACCTAACTCCAAGAATTACCAAATGGATAATCTCTGCAACTCATATCTTTACCTAGTAAAAATTATACAAATTCATTTCTCATGACTAATTGTTCTCTGCTTGTCATTTGCTTATACACCTATTAGTTGTATTCATCTCATTTCCATGTATACAGGTGTGAGACATGGGAAAATCACCGGAATGATCATCCCTCCGTCAACACACGGGGCTCGAAATAAAAGTTGGAGAGTCGCCACCATTCATAATTTTGAGGTGAGAATGGACACCAAAATTTTAAAAATAAGCAAAAATAGCCAAAAGACAAATTCTAGGGTAAAAATAACCCTACTTGAAAATCAAATCCAGAGATGGGTAAAGGGATTAGATTATGAACGGGGGAAGGTGTTAGGCACCTCCATTCATCCACACAAAATGGTTGCCAAGTGTATGTTCATGCAAAAATAGAAAGCTTGCTAAAATCATAGAAAACCTTGAAAAAGGACCAATGTATGATATTTTCACATGAAGATCTAAATGGATTCTAGATCCTCTCTTATGTCAATATCATTTCTGGAATATCTCAAAAGATGGAAATCAAAGCACAAGTTACTCAAAAACCAAGTTGAATCAAATCCGGAAAATTCGGTAAAAAGTATGCCATTTGCCTTGAAATCATTCAAATACGATTTTAAATCAAACCAAACTAAATTCATTTGAAAGATTACAGTAAATAAGAGTCTCATGCAAAATTTCACTTCATTCCGATACAAATCCTAGGAGTTATGCTCCTTTGAAGTTGCTGTTGGGGATTTTTAAAAGTGATGAGTGGGCAACTTTGGGAAATTGCATAGAAAAATCCACTCCATAAAAATCCACGAAATTTGGTATGATTGAAGTCTGTAGGGCCATCTTTCAAAAGAAACTAGCCTCATACAAAAATCCCTTCGGATGTACCTTGGGTGGTCTCCCGAACAGGCCCCGAAGATCACAGATTTACCCAGAAAAGTACAAATGAACAGCTCTGAGTAAATCTGCTACCAATAATTCAAATGGAATTCAAAAATTATGAAACCAACTGGATTTGAAAATAGACTCATAAAGGAGTACTCAGAAACAAAAATCACTCGAATCGGACTTAAAACGAACACATGGCGCTCCGTCGAAGTGACCAGTTCTGTATTTGAACCTGAACTGTCCACTCAACTTCGACAGAGAGGTGTCAACAATCCGTTCGATAGAAATTTATGAAATTTGGTGGGCATAAACTAGACAGCCTCACCTTTCCCATGGTTCTAGAATTGCTCCAAAATTCATCCGGACGATGAAGTTATGAGCGTCCGAAGTAAGGGTACAGGTGCTGTCCAGTTAGGCCATTTTTGAGTAAAACCGACTCAAAACTGCGATCAAGTGTGTGAGATTCGTGTGAGAGGAATCCAAAACCTTTGAAAAACATTTAAAACATTCCAGAATTTGATTGAGGCCATTTATTGGAGATTTATCACAATGAATGTAATAAATCCCCAAATGTGAGCCTATTCACCAAAAAAGTGCTATGTATGTGCAAGCTTGAAAAAAACATACAAGATCAATAGAACAACATAGCATGCATATATCTTCATCAAAATGAGGTTCTAAAATAGCCTAGGGTTCCGTTCCATTATCGTTTCCCTCTGTTCTCTCTCCCCGTTAAACACGGTTCTTCAAAATAATCAAGGGTACTTTGAATATGAAACGGTTTGCAATTAAACAAAAGGCCTTATGCTACATAGGTTCTAGTGCTAGGGTCAATCCCCAGTTTCGTTTCTCCTAGATCCCGCCTCCACGTTTTACGGCTAGGGGGAGTCTCGAGATACTTTGAGCCGGGGAAGGGTTTTCACACACAAAGAAGGCTTTACTCTACAGAAAGGTAGAAGAAGAGATCTAGATCTAAGAATGTAAAGACAGAAAATAAAAGAAAAGTTTGAGGCTTACCTGGATTCTGGAAGCACTCCCGCAGTGATCTCCTTCTTCTCTTGGAGTTCTTCTTTGCGAGAATTCAAAACAAGAGTTGGTTGCCATTTGCTTGAGGAGGAGCCTCCTATTTATAGGCAAAGGCTAGGGTTAGGGTTGGTGAGAATGGTAGACACAACATAATGTCTATAGCCCACCAACCTTAACCCTAAGGCTATTTCCGAGATTTCCACTCATTTAATGGGGGATATGATGGTAAAAGTGAAAATCTCTTCGAAAACCCTAATTTTGAGCAAAAATTATGTATCCGGTATGTCAGACCGGATACACAAGGGCCTTAAGGTATCCGGTATACAATACCGGATACACTAAGCACCGCTTGTATCCGGTATTTGTCACCGGATACGAAGAGGTCTGCTTGTATCCGGCCTGAGTTACCGGATACAGGTAAAAATTCATTTTCTTCCATTTTTAAGCTGGCTTTCAAGGAGATAATGATTTTTGATGATTGTTTGTGCAATTTGGGGTGTCTACAACAGGTAATTACATGTATAAACTTGCTTATGTATGCATGGATTTACACACTCACATATGTATTTGAACTGCAATTAACTATTCTAGTTTTGCCTTCATGTCCAGAGTGGGTCTGAAAATTCCTACTGTTGTGAAACAAGGAAAAATCACCTAGATGACTTCATCATCTTCACACGGGGTTCAAAAAGATATAGAGTCGCCACCATTCAATGTTAAGGTGTGAATGGACACCAAAGAGGTCATAAATGCCAAATAGAGCCAAAGTAGCTCTAATTAAAGGAAAATCCAGAGATCAGGTGAGGGGAATTAGTTATGAGCAGGGGAAGGTGTGAGGCACCCCCGCTCATCCGTACAAGACGGTAGCCACATGCTTGTTCGTGCTCAAAAGGTTGTTTGCTAATCAACATAGGCAAAAAGTGTTTGAAAATAAGCAAAATGTGTGTGATTATTCCATATGAGTAGACCAATGAATTTAGACTCTCCTCATGGATATAACACTTCTAGAACTTCATGAGTGAACGAAAATCCAAATAAAAATGAAGAGAAACCAAGCTAAGGTATAATCTGGGAAAATCAATTTGCAATAGCTTGAAAGCTTCGATTAACCACAAATCACTCAATTTAAATCCAAATCAAATTAATATAACCGAAATTTGATTTCAGTTACTCACATTTTCTTCTTTGACAAAGTTTGACTTTTGTCAAAACATAAAAAAAAACCTTTATATTTTCAAATTCCAAATTCGTGTAATTTGAGGTGTCTACAACTGTAGAGGTGAGGTACAGGAATTTGTGCGTGGAAGCAGAATGAGAGGAAGTAAACCAAAAGAAGAATTCCTACTGCAATTAACCTTTTGACAAATGATGAGTTGATATGGAGAGATGCTGCATAAAAGAAGAATTCTACAAAGAAACAGAGATATAACAGGATCTTGGCAAATGACCTAGATGAAATGACAAATAAAGGCTCGGGTAAATGCTTGATCTGTCAAAACATGAATATGGATCTCCAAATCCTCTTGATTTAGAGGTATGAATATCAAATCAGAAGAATTCAACGGTAATACAATAATCAAAGAAGGACATCAAACTAAACAAAAAGTAAACCAAAAGGAGAAATTAAAAGAGGCCATAAATTTATTGCAACTTAATTCACCCCATCCATTGAAACCTAACAATGCTTAAACCAATTCCAGAATGAATTCAATGGTAAAGCACTAATTTGATATGAAGATAAGAAATCACCCCATTTCAAAATATGGAAAACCCAACACAACTGGATTGCTCAAAACTCATAAACTCCCACCAAAACACAATTTCTATTATTCATTGTTGACAGGAAACGTGTTCCAAAGTCACTGAGGAAATATTGGAAACCAACTTGAACTAGGGTTTCCGTGTAACAAGATTTGGAAGCCGACTTAAAAAATCATATCTAGTTTCATCTCAACAGAGAAGACACTCAACGCAAGCTTGCGGGGAAGACACTCTCAACAGAGAAGGCCGTTTAACAGAGAAGTAGATGAAAGGTAAAAATCTCTTACCGTCACCGGAGAAAACACTCAACGCAATAAACAAAGAGTCACTGGAGAAGAAGCTCGCCGCCGACGAGGAAGAAGTTCGTCTCCGAGTTGAACGTAGCCTCACTCCGACGAAGGACTTGCAAGTTGCAGTTGAACGAAAGCTTTTGGGGAGATCACAGTTGAACGAAAGCTTGCGGGGAGGTCTTAAGAGAGTATCGAGAGATTTGAAAGCAATAAAGCAATTTTATTGGAAAAATGAGAAGCAACATTTCTTTGCTTCTCATGAAAAGCAATAAAATTGCTTTAGTGCTTCTTATAAATTGCTTTATGTGTGCAAATCCAAACGGTGCTTTTGCTTTTAAAATCAATTTTTTGCTTTCAAAATAAAAAAGTACTTTTGAAAAGCGTTACCAAACGCAGCCATAGTGGCATCAAATTAGCATCTTATTACATGATCAAGAACTAAGAATTGTAATGTTCTGTTGGTTTGGTAATTTGCAAACCGAATTAATTTTGGTTCAGTTTCGGGTTGATGTTTTGATTAAATTGAAAGAGAATCAAACTGGAACTCGACTTAAAATTGAACCGAACCTCTTTATATGTATATGTTCGATTTGGTTTTTGGGTTGGAGCGATTGATTCTCAAATTTAGCTTTGGTCTTGGGAAAACAACCACAAACTGTTGTGCCCAGAAAAACAGTATTAACACACTCACACACACTTGAGACAAATATTTACGTGGTTCGGCAATGCCTACGTCCATGGGATCAGAGATTCGATTATAGTGGAGAAAATACAAACGATTACAAAACAGAGGGAGGATCGATTCCTCTCTTAGAGCTCTCTCTCTCTTCTGTGTTCTTCCACACCCACTAGCCTTTTCAAACAGAAGGGCAAAAGCCCTTAACCATACAGGAGTCGAGGAGACAAAGTCTCCCATTGAGGCCATCAATAAATGAGGCCATACCCATTGAGCCAAAAAGTCTTCCATTGGGAGGCAAATAGTCAATGAGGTCCATACCTCACTGACCCAACAATTCTCCACCTTGGCGAACATGGAAGCCTCCAATGCGCCCTTAGGCGCCAGGCACCCGAAGGTGCTCAGATTTGAGAAATATTGACCAAGTTCAAACAATGCTTGAACTTGATCCCAGATACCACCTTAGTGAGCATATCAGCTAGATTATCTGCAGTACCGATCTTCTGAAGCAAAATATCCCCTTCATCTACGATTTCCCGAATAAAGTGATAACGGACATCAATATGCTTGGTGCGGGAATGATGAACCTGGTTCTTTGTCAAATAAATTGCACTTTGACTGTCGCAGTAGACCTCAACGTGCTTCTGAGCAATCCCCAGATCCTCAATCAAACCGTGTAACCAAATAGCCTCTTTAAAGGCCTCAGTAACTGCCATGTACTCTGCCTCTGTAGTAGACAAAGCAACTGTTGATTGTAATGTCGAGCGCCAACTTACTGGTCCTCCAACCATGGTGAACAAATAACCAGTAGTTGATCGGCGCTTATCCAGATCACCAGCGTAATCAGAATCCACATAACCAACCAAATGTTGTCCGAGTCTTTCATCTCTCTCGAACTTCAACCCAACATCTACAGTGCCATGAATGTACCTCAGGATCCATTTCACTGCTTTCCAATGAACTTTTCCGGGATCATGCATATACTTGCTAACCATACTAACAGCATGCGAAATATTAGGCCGCGTACAAACCATAGCATACATCAGGGCACCAACTGCATTAGCATACGGGATCTTAGCCATAAGTTTGCGTTCTTCATCAGTGTGCGGAGACTCTGAAGCACTAAGCTTAAAATGTGGGGCCAAAGGAGTGTTTACAGGCTTGGTCTTTCCATCCATTTCAAACCGTTGGAGTACCTTCTTCAGATATTGTGTTTGTGTCAACTGAACAATGCCCTTCTTTCGATCCCTAGTAATCTCCATTCCAAGAATCTTCTTTGCTTCCCCGAGATCCTTCATTTCAAATTCCCTAGACAACTGAGTCTTCAGCTTGTCAATCTCCACCTTGCTCTTAGATGCAATCAACATATCATCGACATATAAGAGCAAATAGATGAAGGAATCATCTGAAAGCTTGCGGAAATAGACACAATGATCAAAATGACTTCTTGTGTACCTTTGTTCTGACATGAACCGATCAAATCGCTTGTACCACTGGCGCGGAGACTGCTTCAACCCGTACAATGACTTCTTCAGCTTGCAAGCCCAATTTTCTTTCCCAACAACTTTGTAACCATCTGGCTGGGACATGTAGATCTCTTCTTCCAGATTTCCATGTAGGAAAGCGGTTTTGACATCAAGTTGGGCTAACTCGAGATCAAATTGTGCAACCAAAGCTAGTAATATTCGAATAGACGAATACTTTACAACAGGAGAGAATACCTCATTGTAGTCAATCCCTTCCTTTTGAGCGTAGCCCTTGACTACCAGTCTAGCTTTGTAACGGATACTGTCTTTCCCCGGAGTGCCTTCCTTCTTGGCATAGATCCACTTGCAACCAATCGCTTTCTTTCCCTTTGGAAGTTGTACCAACTCCCAAGTCCGATTCTTGTGAAGTGATCCCATTTCTTCACCCATTGCTTCCTTCCATTTTTCACTTTCTGAACTCTGAACAGCCTCTTTGAAAGTGCACGGGACACCGTCATCAATTATTGGAAGTGCATAGGCCACCATGTTGCAGTACCGAGCAGGTTTCTGAACAATCCTTTTCGGTCTTCTGGTTGCAATTGATTCTGGCTGGTTAGTAACTGGCGGAACTGACGAATCATTTTCATCTGAACTTTCTTCAGAATCATCTTCAGAACTATCGATTGTCTCAACAGTCTTTGCTGGAACCACTGGAGCCTCAAACTCCACCTGTTGTGAAGTCTCCACCTGTTGTGAAGTCTCCACCTGCTGTAGAATACTCGGCTGGCTCTTCTGTTGTAGCATCCCAGACTCATCAAAAGTAACATCCCTGCTAAGAATAACTTTCTTATCTTTAGGGCACCAAAGTCTGAATGCCTTAACTCCTTCACTAAAGCCCATGAAAACAGCTTTCTTGGCTCTAGGATCCAGTTTAGATCCTGTAACATGAAAGTAAGCAGGACAACCAAATACATGTAGCCAATCATAATCTGAAGCGGGTTGCCCTGACCATACCTCCTTAGGAGTTTTCCCATCAAGTGCAGCAGCAGGTAGTCTGTTGGTGAGGTGACAGGCATAACACAAAGCTTCTGCCCAAAATGCCTTGCCCAATCCAGCATGAGAAAGCATACAACGAACCTTATCAACCAAGGTGCGGTTCATTCGTTCAGCTACTCCATTTTGTTGTGGCGTGTTACGAACTGTAAAGTGCCTGACTATCCCTTCTTTCTGGCAAACTTCTAAGAAGGGATCTGACCTGTACTCACCGCCATTGTCTGATCTGAGCCTCTTGATCTTCCTTCCGGTCTGGGTCTCAATCATCGTCTTCCATTTAAGGAAGATATTCAGAACTTCATCCTTGTGCTTCATAGTGTAAACCCAGACATGTCGTGAGAAATCATCAATAAAAGTGACAAACCAGTGTTTACCTCCCAAAGAAGCATTTTTGGTAGGTCCCCAAACATCTGTGTGAACATAATCCAGTGTTGCCTTGGTGCGATGGATTGCAATGCCGAACTTCACTCTTGTCTGCTTTCCCAAAACACAATGCTCGCAAAAATCGAGTTTTCCAGTCTTGGCACCCTTCAATAGACCTTGCCTTACTAATCCTTGCAAGGCTTTCTCCCCGGCATGCCCTAAGCGCATGTGCCAGAGTCGGGAAGTGTCAGATGTTTCTCTTTTGGAACTGCTAGAGATAGCTACACTTCCTGTGACAGTAGACCCATCAAGGAAGTATAGATTTCCTTTTCGAGTACCCTTCATTGCTACAAATGCACCACGTACAACCTTCAGGACTCCACCTTCCATGGTCACCTTGTAACTGCAAGAGTCTAAGACCCCCAGTGAAATGAGGTTCTTCTTTAAGTCCGGGACATATCGGACATCTGTAAGCTGTCTGATTGTACCATTGTGCATCTTCAAACGAACTGTCCCTATCCCCTTTGTCTGGCAGGCATTGTCGTTGCCCATTAGAACAACTCCTCCATCGAGTTCCTGGAAACTCGAGAACCACTGCCTATTTGGACACATATGGTAAGAACACCCGGAATCCAAGATCCATCTATCAGAATGGCTTTCTGATGATGAAATTGACAAAGCTGAATCCTCTTCATCTTCTGATTTTTGTGCAATGTTCACATTTGACTTGCCCTTGTTCGGACAATCTTTCTTCCAGTGCCCTTTCTGGTGACAATAGGCACACTCGTCTTTCGCAAGACGTCTTCTATCTGATGATTCTCCTCTAGTTTTCGAGCGAGATTTGCCCCGCCCTCCAGATTTTCTGTTGTTCGTCCTACCTCTGGTTACTGTCAATGCTTCTGATGTTGAATCCCGATGGCTGTGCTGATCCTTCTTCCGATACTCATTATTCATCAAAGCATTAGAAACATCTACAAATTTAACCTCATCCTTTCCATATAACAGAGTAGTGGTTAAATGATCATAGGCATCAGGTAGGGAACTTAACAGCAATAGTGCCTTATCTTCATCAATAATTTCAACATCTAGATTTTGTAAATCGGCAAGAATTTTGTTGAAACTATCTAAATGCTCAATCATAGAAGTACCTTTCTTGTATTGGAAGCGGAAAAGCTTCTTCTTCAGGTAGAGCCGATTCTCTATGCTTTTCGTCATGTACTTGTCCTCCAGCTTCTTCCAAAGACTCTTTGCCACAGTTTCCTTCATGATGAAATACTTCTGGTCTTTGGCAAGACATAATCTGATGGTGCCACAGGCTTGACGGTTTACCCATTCCCAATCTTCATCCGAAAAATCCTTAGGCTTGGTATCCAAGGCAATATGTGACCCCTCGCGGAACAACAAATCCAAAACTTCGCATTGCCACATGCCAAAGTTATTTGTGCCATCGAATTTCTCCACCTCGAACTTTGCATTGGACAACGCTGTCTTCCTAATAGAGCTGCTTGAGGTAGAGTTGGTTGAGGTCTCAGGTTCCTCTGTTGCAGTGACTTCAGCCATATGAACACTTCAAATGTCACCACAGATAAAAAACGACGTCTGAAGTTTGGCGGAACCAGAGCTACTATGTTCAAACAGGTTTCTTGCCGAATTGCAGGTCTGATATGCACAATCTGAGCCGACAGATGTCTCCGAAATGATCCAAACAGATAAAATCGACTCCTGGATTGTCAAAATCAGATATATAATGACCAATCTGGAGTCCGACGAAGTTTGGACGAGATCTGATGGTTCTGATGAGCTCAGAGGTGTGAGTTCGTCACACAGGAGCAGAGCCCTTGGATCAGCTCAGCTCAGCTGGAATCTGCAGGAGTGCGGCTCGGCTCGGAAGGAACACGGCTTGACTCGGCTCAGTTCGGCTCAGAAGGAACACGGCTCGGCTTGACTCGGTTCGGCTTGGCGGCTCGGAGTTATCGGACAAGTTTCTGAAAAAACTCGCCGGAACCAGATCGCCGGAAAATCGTCGGAACAGTATCACATTCGCCGGAGAAGATGAAGTTGACTTTTTCTCAAAACTTTGACCGGAGCGTGAGAGAGCGTCCAGACTCCGATTGAACTGATTTTTGATGCGTTGGAATCGTCTCTTCAAGCCCTACGAACTGGTGTGCTCAAAAGTTGATTTCTATCAACTTGACTTCTGGGCTGATCAAACATGGAGCTCGGGAAAAATGCTCCGTCTGGCTCTGATACCAGTTTGTTGTGCCCAGAAAAACAGTATTAACACACTCACACACACTTGAGACAAATATTTACGTGGTTCGGCAATGCCTACGTCTACGGGATCAGAGATTCGATTATAGTGGAGAAAATACAAACGATTACAAAACAGAGGGAGGATCGATTCCTCTCTTAGAGCTCTCTCTCTCTTCTGTGTTCTTCCACACCCACTAGCCTTTTCAAACAGAAGGGCAAAAGCCCTTAACCATACAGGAGTCGAGGAGACAAAGTCTCCCATTGAGGCCATCAATAAATGAGGCCATACCCATTGAGCCAAAAAGTCTTCCATTGGGAGGCAAATAGTCAATGAGGTCCATACCTCACTGACCCAACACAAACCTCGATTTGTCTTGAGTTGACATACCGAACGCGTCTATAAATTGCAAATCATCCCTACGTACCTTCGTTTCCACAAGATACAAATTCTCCTATAGATCATCTCTTCATATCAGCTTGCAGTGTATTCCTATATCTGGTTACAGGATGGCTGAAGCAGCCCTCTCCGTCATCTTCAATGAGATGAAATTATTGTGGTGTGTCAAGAAAGAGCAAGAGAGGCAAGAAAGATTCCATGATTCTATGTATCTCCCTTCCACCAAAGACTATATCACTAACTAATCAGATTAAAAGATAGCTTTTAATTAATACTTACCTCAATATTTTACGATTCAACAATCAGATTTGCATAAATTTCTTGATTTCCTTCATCATTGTGATTACCTATATTTATAATTAAAATCCATCAATAAAATCCACAACAAATATTGATTATTATTTAATTTAAAATTTCTGAAAATTTTCAAGGTCTTTCACAACAATGCTTACATATCGGTGAACCGTGCCGAGACGAGGAAATCTTTGAACATGACTCTAAGAAGAAAATGAAAAAATAACAAACAAAAAAAAAAACCTCCGAAGAAAGTTCTTAGTCTTGTTAAGAGATTTAGCAATGGTCAGTCTAGGGACGGTCCTATGTGAGCACTCTGCCGAGTCTGTTGACCATTGGGGTTGCAGAGCTACTGTGCCTAGCGGGTTGTGTGCTCGCCCCAAGCACGGCACTGCCCGCTAGAAGGGTACAGGCCATGCCATGCAGGCCGAGCGCGGGAACGCTTTAAGCATGTTGTGCTGTGACATGCTCGTAGTGGCATCTTAATACATATACCATTATAATAATTACACCTAATAAAGATTGATTAGTACTATTATATGATTTAGAAGGAAAAAAAAATCCATTTCATTTTTCAATCCCCGTTATTTTGGTTCCAAAATCAAATTGTCACATACGCATCAATATCTGGATATCTACTTATTATTATCCTTTTTTTTTTTTTTGATAATTAATGAAAACTCATTAAATATCAGAGCAGCTGTCACGTGGTTCAAGCTAAAGAAGTTAGTTTCTACCAAAAAAAGAAAAAAAAAAAGCTAAAGAAGTTAGCCAAAGTTGTATGACTATTGGCCCACGCATCAAGCCGGGCGTGACCTCGCATTATGACGCGTGGGTCCAGCCATCTTCATCTACTTTTAAAAAGCAAGACCTATATACATCGAGATCCCTGTACAACCTGCGAGTGAATCACATAAGTCTACATCTACTTTCATGAGGGTATTCACCTTATTAAGCTCCGCCATGAACATTTGTCTCATACGTCACTTCCCCTCTTTCTCCTTCTAAGTGGAACTATTATCAATGAGAGACAAAAAGAGTCTAAAAGAGCCTACCTCAATCACGCATCAATGAGAGACAAAAAGAGTCTACCTCAATCACGATTGCAAGACCGTTCGTAAGACGGTCCGTCGCAGAAGAAAACGACTTCCTTCATATGACAGAAAATTTTCTTTTATCTTAATAAATCTTTAGAAGATATTAGTGTGAATAAGGATGAGAACGGTTTGATTAAAACCGATAAAGTAAACCTATTAGGGTTGGTTTTAAATTCAAGTCAAACAGAATCGATTATTAATATACGACATCTTTAAGTCAAACCACCAACTAAGGGATGTCAGTTTTGGGTTTGTATTGATCAGTTTCGATTCAAATTTTGTTTTAAACCGCACAAAAAAAAATACCAATTTGGTTTTGGGTTGTTGCATACATGTTTGCTCTGTTTTGTTTTTCCTCA
Source organism: Buxus sempervirens (assembly GCA_947561395.2). Lineage (NCBI taxonomy): Eukaryota > Viridiplantae > Streptophyta > Magnoliopsida > Buxales > Buxaceae > Buxus > Buxus sempervirens. Next base: position 3,857,050 of record OX387183.1, on the reverse strand, counting down.
AAACCAAACCAAAACCGAACTGTTGCCATCCCTAAGTGTGAAGCATGACATAAATGGATTTGTAAAAAAGAGAACTATGACATTGATGGTAACTCACATCCTTCCTTAGTTTCAGCACTTCATAATTTATATTCTTATGTTTGCTTTTTTAGGTGAGAAGCAGCCTGTATTACTAGGTTTTGGAGATGAGTTCAGAAGACGCCAAGGAAAAGTTCCTTTCACATGTTTACAATGTAGAAACATCATTTTTCTTTCTTGTTCTTCTAACACTTCTCTTCCTCCTATTTTTCTCTCTTTAAGCTTATTATACATCTTAGTTATTGCTTCAACTATTTGATTTCAATGTATCAAATTTTTCTATCCTGGCAGGAATTAGTATCAGAGAGATTGGATCAGAAACATTGCTGCTACTCTTGGTTATCACCTTATGTTTCATGAAGAAGCAGATGCATGATTAAAGGATGGAATGAGAAGTAAAACAAGAATGATACATGTGAATCTGAGAACACGAAGAAGTTCTTAAACAAAATTAGTTGCAGTTCTTGAACTTGTGAGTAAAATCTTCTTAGGCCAATTCTGAATCGCTGCTTTTTAGTTTTCTCAGTCTAGTTTTACGCACCAGAACAAATTCTCCTAGGGAGTTATAACTTTATAGGTTGTTCCTCTACTTCTCGAGGGTTTCCTCTTTGATTTGATACAGTTGTCATAATTGAAGGAGTTGGAGTAGTGATGGTAATTCATATCCTTTCATCTTATTTTAGTACTTCAAAGTTAAGATTCTTTTATTTGCTTTCGAAGTTGAGAAATAGCCTGTAGTACTTGAAATTTATTGAGCTTTGGAGATGCTTTTAGATGATATGTGAAAAGTTCCTTTCAAATTTCCTCATCCTCCTCATTTTCTTCCCTTTAAGTTTCTAGTACTCCTTAGATATTGCTTCATTTGTTTTATCTTTTAAGTTATAAATGTTAAATATTGTTTCAACCATTCGATTTCATTGTGCCAAACTTTTATCCATGGCAAGAATTACTATCTAATAGATTTGGTCAAGAAAATTGCTGTAATTGATTATCACCTCATGTTTCATGATTTTGCATATGCACAATTAAGGGATAAGATGAGCAGAACAGGAAGGGATGTGACATTTAAAATAGGACCTGAAAATTTGAAGAAATTTTTAAACAATTTAATTGGACTTCTTGCAGTTGTGTTCAACTCTTCTTAGGCCAGTTCTAAACTCCTAACATCTGAAATATCTTAAAAGTTCCGTCTCAATGACACTATTCTGAAATATCTTAAAAGTTCTGTCTCACTCATCAAAACAAGCTAATATCGTGAGACTTTGGAGGAGCATTTGGAAAACACTTCTTTCTTTTAGGTTCTTCCTCTACTCCCTAATGTTTTCCTGTTTTATTTATTATCATTTACTTGGTTGGATTGGTTTTTTCCTTTTCATTTTTCAAGGTAGTGTGAGACATGAGAAAAATCATTTCAATGACTTCCTGATCATCACACGGGATTGGTTAAAAAACAAAAAGTCGCCACCATTCTGTTTAGGTGTGAATGGACACCAAAATATCAAATAAGCACAAAAAGGCAAATTTAGGGTAAAAATAACCCTATTAAAAAAACAACCAGAGATGGGTAAGGGGATTAGGTTATGAACAGGGGAAGGTGTTAGGCACTCCTATTCATCCACACAAGGTGGTTGCCAGGCATTGTTCATGTTTTTCAAAGGAAAAAGGGCTTGCTATAAAATCATGAAAAATCACAAAAAAAGACAAAAGTGTATGATTTTTTCATACGAATAGCCTGATTGATCCAGAACTTTCAAATATGATCATACCATTCCTAGGGTTTCATGATTAAAATAAAATTGAGATAAAATCAAATAAAACCAATCTAAAGTAAAAACTTCAAAAATCTAGCTTTAAGTTAAATTCTGGAAATCTAGAAAAATATGATTTTTATAAAATATTGCAGCATTGAACTTAAATAGTCCAGGACATAGGTATAGCCCAAATTTCACATTAAATCAAGAAATCAAAACCAAAAATACCCACGTTAATGAAGAACATCAAAAGGGGAGAACTTAGACCGTAGGGTCTTCTCTCAATAATGAAAAACGACTCAAAAACCATCTCATGAAACCCTAGAAGTTACTTTCAGGCTTCTGAATCCAGATCTATCATACTGATCATGATAGATCCAGGATCTTAGCATAATATCACAAAAATCACGAAAATAGTGTTGTAGGTGCAAAAGTGGTGAAAATCCCAATTTTAAGAGAAAAATAGGATTTCATGCTATAAACATCATAGATTCATAGGATTCATTCAGATTCAATCAAAACATTATTAAAATATGAACAGGATATTCAAAAGCAACCACATCTCACAGATTAGAGCACATGGGGGTCTACCCTACGGATCCACCTGTTCTCTTTTCCTCTAACTTTCTCTTCACGTTTTATAGCTAGAGAGACTCTTGAGGTACTTAGAGACAGATTTGGGTACACAAACACAATTAAAGGCCTTATTCTAAAAGAAAAGAGAAAAACAGATTATGGGGTTCTATTCTAGGGATCCACCTGTTCCCCTTTCCCCTAACTCTCTCTTCACGTTTTACGGCTAGAGAGACTCTTGAGGTACTTAGAGACAAGTTTAGGAATACAAGATAAAAGGAGGCCTTATTCTACAGCAATGGAGAAGATCATATTACTTCTAGAATTGAGACAGAAAATAAAAGGGAAAATGGACTTACCTGGATTGAGCAAGCAGAGCAGCAGGGATTCCTCTCTTCTCTTGGAGCTCCTTGGACTTCAAATTTTCGTGGTCTTTTGCTTGAGGAGAGCTCCTCTATTTATAGGCAAACCCCCAAGGGTAAGGTTGGTCCAGAGGGATATACCATGATCCTCTAGATTGGATTGAAAACAAGGATAAAGCCCATCTATGGCCAACAAGGATAAATAGGATAATTCGGACGAATAAATAAGATAATTCGTTTATCCAGAGAGATATTTGGATGCAAATAAGGCTCAGAAATCGAGCAAAGATAAAATTCGCACAAATCTCCTGCGCCCGTATATATATTGCGGGCAAGTGGTGCCCGCATTCTTAATACGGGCGCTTCATGCCCATATAAAAATTTCGGGCACGACCAGCCGGCATATACAATACGGGCACTGCATGATTGATGAAATTTTATGCATTTTTGACCTGTTTCAAATCCCAATTACATATTTTTCATTATTTTCTCATTTTGTAGTGCAACTTAGGGTATCTACAGGTAGTTCTCATGTGGGCATTTACACCATTCCTTTTTAGGTTTTCTTCATGGATTTGGTACAATTGTCATATAACTGTAGAAAGCTATTGGCATATTTCCAATATTCTTTCTACTTCCAGCAAAAGAAAACCTCATTGATGAGTTAGCCAAAGACTATCATTGAGAGTGGCATCAGAAAAGTGCTTTAAAGTCATAAATACCTTAACACAAAATAAAAACATTGGTTAACCAAAGCCTTTCTAGTTATTTTTGATGTTTAATGCCATTAAGCCATGCATTTTTTTTTCTTCTTCTTTGATATGCTTAAAGCAGAGGCTATCATGAAGCTTTTTGGTTTTCTTTTTTGTAGCTACTGCAATTATAATCTAGACAAACCATGGAGAAATTTCGTCTTTTTTCCCTTCTCTAATCTGTATTACTCTCTCATGGATGCTAAGAATCATTTTAGGAATAAAATGATTTTTTAGCGGCGCTTTTATGTGATCGAGCATGAACAGATAATGAAGTATAAGGTTCACCACTCTCCAGAGGATGACCTATGGGCGGCAGTTGTCCTGCATCGTAATGCACTCCTTGTTGATTGAGTTCAAATTGTATTTTCATCTTGTATACATTTTTTGTTTAAACTTTCTTTCTTCGCATTCAAGCAATTTCAATAAAATCTCTTCTTCGATTTTGTTCATGTCCGCAAAAAAAAAAAAAAAAAAGAATCATTCACATAAGCAATAACAAACGCAAAGGTTAAAAGTCGAGAAATATCGTGGCTGTAGGTATGGGAGCAAGATTCACTCTTTCATTCATTGAGATCATCTCGCAGTATGTGGGAGTGGCCACTCCGGATCTAACTTTCGTTCTAACTGAACTTTGAACTGAAATCACTTGCATAGCTAAATTAGTGAAAACAGGGCAGTTCTGTTTCGTCCATAAAATACAATGCCCTAATGCTTTTATCCACCAAATGAAAAATTTCATGCATTCATATATGTAATAGATCCGCAATACAATCTTTCGGAGCTAGCCCGGAAAAAGAAGGTCCTAGTTTCATTAAACGGCACAATCATCAAGGCAGCAGCAGCAGCCGAGAAGAAAATAAACTTCTTTTGACAAAGAGAAGCTGAAGGGAACTACATTGGCGGAAAAAGGTGAGAGAAACCCTAGTGGAAACTATGTGTTCCGAAGACAATGAAGATCTCCATTTGGTCATTGGGACGTTATCACAGTCTATATCCTTTTGTTTAATCAGATTCAAACTATAATTTGTTTGCCCCTGACTCGAAATTTTGGGTTACTATATATGGGAGAAATTATGTCATTTTTTAGTAGGTGCAGTGTCTCTTGTCATTTGGAAAAAAGTTTCTTAGGTTTTCTAAGAGGGCGGTTGCAGCGTTTAGAAGAACCTATTGTGTTCATCTTGTTCTTTAGTAGAATCACTTATCTTCTCTTACGCCTCCTAGACATAGGCATTTTAAGTTCAAATCACGTAAATCTATGTCTATCATCTTTCTTTCTTTCTTTTCTCTATTTTGTTACTGTTCTGTTCTGGGCTTTGGCCGTTTAGCCATTTCTTGTGACTCTTAGTTTTAGTGGTCGCCTATTTCCTAACACAAACTCAAATGACCATGTACAGCCCAGGGTGGGTTTTCTGTTTCTCTGCCTCCACCGTTATAGAAATCAGGCCAATCTCTTAATATAATTGCACCAGGATGGAGGTGAACATTATTGCAATCCTATGAATCAAAGGATATTTGGTTGAATGAGTCAAATTAAGAAAATCATATACAAAATATCATAGACCTTTGCTTTTGCTTATTCTTTACCTTTTATTTTGTAATATTGGGTGGGTATAATTAGCTCTCTAGCTTAAGACTTTGGGAAAATGTGATTATAAATCTCAGGGATATTTCATCTCAAGGATGATCCAATTTTTATTAACCTCGCCGCTGATATGGCTGGAAGCTGTGAAGGGAAGCCGTTTTTCACATTCAACAGCTAAGGATGCAAATTTTGCTGGTTATATGCAATTTTTCCTCTTAAATTTACATGCTTACTGTTAAGAGAGACATTCTGTTAGGGTTTTTTAGTGGAAGATTTTCATCATCTCCACCCATGGATGTAGGCTAAAACAATGTCATTGTTCAAAAAACGCTTCCAGCTCTTTTGATCTTTCCATGGTAAGGTCAATTAACGTACCTTGTCAAGATGTCAATGTAATTACCTTCAATTTATTGGAGCGAAGGCATCACTAATGCAAACGGTCCACTTTACAAGGAACTTCCTGCACAAATCTCGTAGACAACCATTTCACCCATGTAATTCTCATTAGTAGCTGTAAAATGGGTTTCAATGCTTTTCCATGCGACCATGTAAAAGACAAATTCTTGCCTGGGAATAGAGTGGGGGAATAGAATAAGAGTAAGACAAGAAATGCCAATAAAAGGGAAAGAAAATTGGGGACCTCCATGGCATAAGATATGAAGCATGATATGAATGGATTTGATGGTGACTCGCATCCTTACTTATTAGTTTCAGTACTTCATAATTGATATTCTTTTGTTTGCTTTTTCAGGTGAGGAGTATTACTGGGTTTTGGAGATGAGTTCAGAACACACTGAGGAAAAGTTCCTTTTACATGTTTACAATGTAGAAACATCATTTTTCTTTCTTGTTCTTCTAACACTTCTCTTCCTCCTATTTTTCTATCTTTAAGTTTATTATACATCTTAATTATTGCTTCAACTATATGATTTCATTGTATTAAATTTTTCTGTCCAGGCAGAGAGAGATTGGATCAGTAACATTGTTGCTACACTTGATTAGCACCACATGTTAATTTCATGAAGAAGCTACATGATTAAGGGACAGAATGAGCAGTACAACAAGAATGCTACATGTGAATCTGAGAACACAATGAAGTTTTTAAATAAAATCAGTTGCAATTCTTCAACTTGTGAGCAAAATCTTCTTAGGCCAATTCTAAACCGCTGCTTTTTGGTCTTTTCAGTATAGTTTTACTCATTAGAACAAGTTATTGCTAAGAAGTTATCACTTTATAGGTTATTCCTCTACCTCTCGATGGTTTTCTCTTTGACTTGGTACAGTTTTCATAATTGGAGTTGGAGTAGTGATGGTAATTCATATCTTTTCATCTTATTTTGTTACTTTGAAGTTAAGATTCTTTTATTTTCTTTCATAGGTCAGAAATACCCTGTAGTAATTGGGATTTGTTGAGCTTAGGAGACACTTTCAGATGATATGTGAAAAGTTCCTTTCAAATTTCTACTCCTCATTTTCTTACTTTTTAAGTTTATAATACTCCTTATATATTGCTTCAATTGTTCTATCTTTTAAGTTTCTTATTAATGTTAAATATTGCTTCAACTATTCGATTTCATTGTACTACACTTTTGTCCATGGCAAGAGTTACTATCTAATAGATTTGGTCAGGAAAATTGTTGCTGTACTTGATTATCACCTCATGTTTCATGATTTTGCATATGCACAATTAAGGGATGAGATGAGCTAAACAGGAAGGGATGTGACATTTGAAATAGGACCTGAAAATTTGAAGAAACTTTTAAACAATGTAGCTGGACTTCTTGCAGTTGTCTTCAAATCTTCTTAGGCCGGTTCTAAACTGCTACCATCTGAAATATCTTAAAAATTCCGTCTCAATGACAATATTTCGAGATGTGGTTTGGTTTTCACTCATTAGAGCAAGCTAATATCTTGAGACTTTTGAGGAGCATATGGAAAGACACTTGTTTCTTCTTTGAGGCCGATGCCAGTTCATACATTGGGCTGTTCTATTGCTTTGAGTTCTTTCTTTTAGGTTCTTTCTCTACTCCTGAATGTTTTCCTGTTCTATTTATTATGACTAGCGGAGTGCACGTGCAGTACTGCACGTGTGTAATTCGGAAGTGGGTGGGATCTGTTTGCGACCATCTAATTTTGCAAACATCTAAGTTTATATCTCCTTCATTGTACTTGGTCATTCCTATTAAACCTCGTTAAACTGATCAAACACTTTCCTCCTTAAAAGACTGGGTATCAAAGTGAGGGTCATCGCTATAATTGGAACAGTGTTAGCTGCGATTCATACTTAACAAAAATCTGAGGTATAGCAATGTATTGTTTGAATCTTTTGGTGATGCTGGTCAATATAAATCAAAAATTAATTTTCTAATTCATTCATTTATCAACCAAGTGATCCAATATCCCAGGAAAGGATAATAAAATTTCCAGAGTAGTAGAAAACATTCTACATAGATAGAGACATCTACCAAAATAATAAAAGAAGGAAGAACAAAACAAAAAACGATCTACAAAGTAAGGCTAGATGTCAAACTTTTAACATAAAGAAAACAAATGCTTAACAATTACGGAGACACACTTGAAACAACTTTTCCATGTGAGAAGTATCTAAGTCTGCTATGTTCAACTTCCTTTTCAAGAGTCAGCTTGAGAGGGAATCAATACGAAACATCTCTTAACTTGCAAGAGGTTGGCTTCTCCATGTTTCTATCTCGTCTCCTGGCTTTCTAGAAGTGCTAAATGATGCTGCAAACACATTTGCAAGAGAATATATACATGGCTTAGCCATCATCATGAAACAAAAGCCATGGTACAAAAGTATGGCACTTTGGAACCAAATGCATGAAATTAGATCAAATGAAGCTTAAAAATGGATCAGAAAGTATATCTTGAGCACACCTATAACTCATTGTCATCAACGTCATACAATTTAGCAACTGCAAAAATAAGACATGCATCAAAGAATATTTTTGCCTAACCATAATTGTAGAACCACATACTGTTATCCAGCTTAGTTTGGACTCTCTAAAATGTAATACTTTGGTCAATCCTGTGCTTGCAAATCCACCTGTGCGTTCCTGTGTGACAATTAAAGAAATAAGCCACACTCAACCTAAGATGGGGTGCAACCATAATTAAACTAATAAAGAAACATGTCACTATCATAAAGAATGACAAAATTTGCAGTGGCAAGATTGCAACCAAACATGCACGGCCTTTGGCTCATCTTTCAAGGCAAAGACCTTTCCTTTGCATGATGGATCCTTGCAGCTTACCCTACATGTAATGGCGAGTTATATCGGCTAAGAATAGTAGCAAGAGGTTTTCGAGACATTGAACACAATTGCATACCGTCTCTCACTTGTGTTGGGTATAATATCGTAGTAATCTCACGCTAACATACGCTGCACCTCGTTTGAATACAGCACCTTGGTAACCAAAGAAGCACTGAAATTTGAAAGATGGTGTTGATTTTACATAATGAAAGAGAGCATAGAAAAAGGCATGAAGTACATTAAAAGAATAAAGAAGAGCAGAGATCTAATCTGCGTATGATGACATTGATAATTAAAATGAGGAAAAATGTAGGTGTAGAGGGAATTAAAATAATTATAGCTTCAAAGGGTGTATAAAGAAGCTGCAGGTTAAAATTTCAATAGTGTATATATACCTGAATGATTCAAACAACTCGTACAGGGAGTATGATAAAGGGTCATAAAGAGCTTGCATCTTGAAACTTCACTTTTTTTCGTCATTGCAGTTTTGCACGAAATGTATGGGGATAATTTTTGTTTTTTGCTTGGTTTAGATGGAGGATGGAAGCCTGGAATCAAGTAACAAAAGCCTATCTAGCAATTCTCGGTTCTTATAAGAAAATTCGCATTAACCTGAATCATATGTTATCGTTTAAGTCTTAGCAGCAATATTTTCAATGTGAGCCTAGTGCAGCAAGTAAAGAGCATTACTATTTGAATCTCTCTCATTTATCCAAAGGAAATTTCGATGCATTATGTTTTAGGGCTCACTAAATTTCTGATCATGATAAAAATCCGACTACACGTATTTAGTACTGGAAAGTGAGAGAGTAAACTTCCAAAAAAATGTTAGGAAATTAAGTGAAATACAACTCCCTGTATGTTACCTGAATGGAGAGGAAAAAATCTAGGTCTTAATCCCATAATGCTATTCACTCAGGAGCAAGAGAAAGAAAGTTATAGCAATGCTCGATGGGGTCTTAATTAGTTCCCCAGGGACACTTACAATTTAGTTAAAAATTTGACCAGATATGTAATATCTATATGAATCAAGATGACTATAGTTTAGATATATACTTATTAGTAACAAAGAACCTACCATTTATTAGTTGATAACATGATTTAGTATGAACTGAAATGCCAAAATCTAAAGCATGATAGGCATTAGAAATGGTAAATACAGTGAATAGAAAATGAATGACATGATTAGAGATGAGAAGGAAACGAAAATCCTTGAAAGAATACAGTATACATTGCTAAAAAGTAGCAAGATCATTTATAAAGATCGTTAAATATACTACACACCATGAATGTATATTTGAAACCAAGAGCATGAATGCATAGGGTTATTTTAATTATAATGGATACAAACTAAAAGCAAACATCAAGCAAGACCCAAAAGAACAATAGGAACAGTTTACACAACTTGAAATGATATAGCGCTGCCAATAAATGTTCTGGTAGAAGGAAAAACAAATAATTGTCACAAGCAGAACATAAATAAGAGGGACACCATCAAATTCCGAAGAAGCCTTAATTGAAATTGTTTAAGATCGACACCACCAAATTCCGAAGAAGCCTAACTCAACAATTCGGAGATACGTAAGAGCCCCAAAACCACCACCGTTAATGACAACACCACTAAACCAAATAAACCATTTAAGCAAACCGCAATGCATATTTAAAGTTGTGAGACCCTAACTGAAATCATAGAAATACAACTTGAAGCGCAAAACTAAACTAAGCGATGAATTATAACAATCGAAATATATTATTCAAAGTGGTTCAGAGGAATCAATTGAAGCAACAGTGAATATCTAACCTTAAAGCAAACCCCAAGGCATATTTCAAAATGGGAGACCCTATCCGAAAGCATAGAAATACACATTCAAGCTCGAAACGAAACTAAGCAATGAATGATAACAATCGAAATATATGAGTGAAAGTACTTCAATGGAATCAATTGAACCAATAGTGAATACGTAAGCTTTGTAACCCAAAATGAAACAAACTTAAATTTTAAAAATAGGAAAAGAAAAATCCAAAATTACGACACTATCATCCATGCTCGAATAGAACGATCTAAACTAACTCATAGGAAAAAAAAAACAAAATTAAAACGAAAAACAGAGGTAGAAGAAACCCAAACTAACATCGGTACCAATCACGATCGAATAAAATGAAGAAAAACACAAAATAAGATATTATTGGAATCTCAATGGTGTGATGCACCTGTCGGGAGTTTGAGTTTGCCCGTGAATGGTAGAGGGTAGATCTCGATTGCTTCACCTGTGAGTGCGCAATTGGTAACAGTGGTGGTGATTTTTTTTAAGTTTGAGGTAGAGATCTGATATCAGCCGAGGTGGGGAAATCAACCCCAAATCCTTATTTATGCTAATGGGTGGAAATACTCGTTGCTGGGAAGTCAGAGAAGCAAAGGGAAGGTTGTTTTGTACGGAATTTCGTCTCCTGCAACGGCTTACGCACAACACAGCAAAAGCAAAGTAATAGATAAAGTAGATTAGGGTGTAGGTTAGGAAAAAAATTGCAATTAAATTAGCAGTTTTGGGTGAATAGAAAAGGAACGATGGCTGGTACCTTGCATTTGTAGAGTAGACACCATCCTTGGAACCAGTTGGAGAAATATGCCTCTTGAACCTCGTCACATTCATCAAAACTCAGCCCATTCAATTACCAAACGGATCAATCTCATAAATCCTTCTCTGATCCCAAATCGTCGAAAGATGTGGCCGTGCTTCACATTCAATGCTTTCATTAAGAGCAATCTGGCCAGTAACAGATGGATCTAGTACAGAAAGTTTGTTCATGTAACAGATGCAGATCCAAAACCAAAAAAAAAAAAACACAAAATAACTTAGCGAGAAGAGGAAGAAGATGGTGGGAAGTTGGTTCAGACCTGCTCGGAGAAAATCCCTGACGCCGTTATCGAGGTTGTAGATCGTGGTTCGCACGGTCACGGTGTATTGGCTGTTCGGTGAGCAGTTGGCGAAGAAGAAATGGTGGATTTAATGGCTGTTTAGAACACAGAAATTAGGGCATCGGTCGATCTCTGAAGCGTGGCCATTGGATTGAACCGCAATTACAGAATTAAATTGAAGAATGTGTATGGCAATTCTGTGCCTCAAAAGCACCATAGGAGAAGAGGTCGACGGTGAGTTCGATGCGTTGTGGGGAACAGTTGGAGAAACTGAATTTTGGATTTAGGAGGATTAGGTGCGTTGTGGGGAACAGTTGAGAAACTGAATTTTGGGTTTAGGAGGAGTTGAGGATGTATTGACATTTATATCCTCATAATTCAACACTTTATTAAGGAAATTTGGCAATGGTGCGGAGGACTTTATTGGAAAAATGGGAATGTTGTTTGGCACACTTTCCAAAGGGGCCAATTCCCTTTATATATAGTATAGATTTACTGGGTTGGATTGGTTTTTACTTTTCATTTTTCAATTGTAGTTCTCATGTGGGAATTTGCATCATTCCTTTTCAGTTGTTCTTCATGGATTCGGTACAATTGTCATATGATTGTAGAAAGCTATTGGCATATTTCTAGTATTCTTTCAACTTTCAGCAAAAGAAAACCCCATTGATGAGTTAGCCAAATACTATCACTGAGAGTGGCATCTGAAAAATCCTTTAAATTCATAAATACCTTAACACAAAATAAGAACAATAGTTAACCAAAGCCTTTCCAGTTAATTGTGATGTTTAATGCCATTAAGCCATGCATTTTCTTTTATTTTCGTCTCTGATGTGCTTAAAGTAGAGGCTGTCATGAAGCTTTTTGGCCTTTCTTTTTGTAGCAACTGCAATTATAATCTAGACAAACCATGGAGTGATTTCCTCTTTTTTCCCTTCTCTAATATGTATTGCTCTTTCGTGGATGCTAAGAATCATGCTACCAGCTTTACTTGAAAACAAATGAAAACTGCATCAAACTCATCCAAACGAGCAAAAAATCCATTTTTAAATTTTTTAGGCGCCATTGTCAACCATTTTAGAGGAAATCAATCAAGTATTGCGTAATAAAGTAAGAGGATCATTGACAAGGTCTCTTCAAATTGCACATCTTTCGTTATGGGAAAATTGAAGTATCTAAAGTAAGAAAGTGCTTTCATTGTTGTGGAATAAAAAGCCTTCGTATCTTAATGCATGTATTTAATTTATTCGGAGCGATTAGAGCAGGATCCAATTTTTGGAGAGTATGAATTGAAGCAATAACAAGAATATTTCTAGTGGAACATCTTTCACAATCCTTGGAGAGATAGTTCACTAATAGACTTGCTGCATTGACTTGTAAAGTCTCACCTCTCTCAAGTAGATGAATATTTGTTTCTGCAACAAGTTAAGGGGCTTGATTTCTCTTGACGATGTTCTGTGTCACCATCCTTGTATGAGTAGGTGAATTTTCAAGTTCCTTGTCTTGTGTTTTTCCTTGTGGTAACTTTTTCTCTAGCAAAAATGGATGGTGATAAATCTCTTTGCTTCTCTATTTTTATTTCTTTTATATAATCTTACCTTCCAAGAACGTATACAGGGCCTACAATAAAAAATTTTCTCTGTTTTCCATTAGATCATTTATTTCCCTACATTTTTCTATTTTCTCTTTTAATTTCTATGCCCAGTCATTTGGGAATTTGAATTTTGTACATGCATTAGCTTGCGTTTGGAATATCCATTGACTAATTTTCCAAACTAGCTTCTCCTAACATTATCCATGACATTTGTGTTTGGGACCAAGGTTCTATGTTTTGGTGCCGGTGGGCGTGCCGCCCATCGGCCAAAACGAAATTTCGGCAGCACGCCACTCCGGCGGAAAATTAAAAAGGCAAAAATCGGGTTTTTTTTCATGCCGGTGGAAATTTCGTTGGCACGCCGCTCCGTTTCATGTATAAAAACTGATTTTTTTTTCTGTTTCGTCCGTGCCGCTCCGTGCCGGTGACTAATCGTCGAAATTTCGGTGAGTTGCTGGCGATGCTCCCAGAACGATTTCCCCCGGCGAAACGCATCGCTGGGGGTCCCTGTACCGAAATTTCGGCGGCACGTCGTGGCGTGCCGCCAAAATTGTAAACCTTGTTTGGGACTAATCCCCTAGCAAGGCAAATGGATAGTCAATATTGTAACACACCGAATATCTATACCTATGTGCTATTGCCATGTAATTCGTTTTTCCCTTTTTACCACACAGATATATTCCACTTAACTTGACAGAGGATTAACCATTAGAAGACAGTAAAAGCCTGATTCCGCTGACCTAGCCCAAATTATTTTTCCTTGAAAGAAAATTTGTAAATTCTTTTAACCAATAATGAAACATACTGTATTAGATTAATAAGAAAGTAATTTACAGATTAGAGACTACCCTGCAAAAGATATTAAATACATAAACACTAGGAGCAGTTGTTCAAGGCTTTGTTCTAATCCTTGTGTAATGTCAAGCAATTTCAAATTGATAGAGATGCTCCAATACCTGGTGTGACAACTTGGTAAGCACTAGGCTTCTGCTATTGAAAGTTGAAGCATTGTCTTGCTTAGTGAACCCCAACTCGTGGTCTAAGCCATATTGTGGATTGATTGGTTGAATTGAATTGAGAAAAATGGTACTCACATTAATCCCTTGATTATTTTTGAAAAACAGGGTTTTGACTCTAATAACACCTAGAGGGGGGTGAATAGGTGAAGCACAGCGGAATAAAAATTCTACTAATTAAAAACAAGTTATTAATTAATAGGCATGCACAAGTCTATAACCAATCACACAAAATTGCAAATAAAGTAAAGAGAGAACACAAGCAATTTTGATGACGAAGGGAAAACTCTATGAGAACTCTCACTAGAGAAAAACCCTCCGGGCTATGCAGGAGCCACCTAAAAGATCCAATATGAAAAGAAGACTTACAACCTGTAGTTCAGACGACTCAACATCCCTATGCTAGACTCTGCAACTCCCAGACTTGAAAGTATCTGAGGAACTCCTCAGATTTGCTCCACAGCAACACTTCAGAACTCTGAAGATCTTCTCACACGATCACCCAAACGAACTCTCCTGGTATCCGTAGGAACTCCTACGTGCAAACTCTCCAACCCGGAACTCCAAGGTAGAAATGAAAGATGAAGAAAGGCTTTGATGGCTCAACAAAGGAGAAGGAAGAGGAGGAATAACTCTTGCTCTCACACACGAATTTAGGGTTTCTAAAACCTCTAGAGTTACCCTAACAATAGTCTAGACACTCCTTATGTATATTAAGAGAAGGTAGACTCGGAATAGGAAACAAATCAGAAAAGATCGGAATTCTAAAATTGAAGTTTGTTTACGAACGTTCGAACGTTCAGCGAACGCGGGTCGAACGTTCAAGACAAAAACTCACTTTTCCTCTTCTCGTTCGAACGGTCAGAGCACGTGAGGCGAACGCTGCTCTCGGGTTTCTCTGTAGACCTCCATCGGTCGAACGGTCAACAAACGTTCAGCGAACGCTGCTCTCTGGTTTCTCTGTAAAACTCCATCGGTCGAACGGTCAACAAACGTTCAGCGAACGTTGGTCGAACGCTAGTCTCTGTTTTCTCTTTGTAGCATGATCGTTCGAACGGCCAGCGAACGTTGATCAAACGTTGGGCATAACTTCTTCAATTTGACCCCGATGATGACGCCGTTTGAACCATGTCTTCTTGGACTCAAACTAAACATTCTAAACACACTAAAACCACTTTCTCTTTGACACTGAATAAAGCCAAACTAAAATGTTAAACCTAACAATTTTATCAAAAGAGACTCAAATATGGTATATTATGGTTGTGGTAGGTGTTGGCTTTTTGCCACAATTCACAGGTGTAGGGAGGGAGATTGTTGGGTATATTGGCCAAAGTCCAACATCCTACTAATGTTATAAAGAGATAAAGTTATGATCTAACCAATAACTTAAATTATTAGTCTAGTGGTAAGTGCTTAATGCTAACACCCCACAAGTTATATGAAGGGACTTACTGTCACCATAAACATACACTAAAATTGGATTCAAAGCTAGTGTTATAATCTGAATATCAAAAGAAATATACTAATATCTTCACAAAATTTAGAGCCACTCCAAAACCCTTATGTCCACCCGAAGAAGCGGTTTATAGGGGTGCAACTTGAGTCAGTTTGATTCTAGTTGAGGTCAATCCAAGACCAAACTGAAAATATTTGTAATGAAATCAAACCAAATTGAAAACCAAAACTACAAAACCGAACCGAAAATAAATAGAAAAACCAAAACCCAAACCGAACCGAACAAAATTACATGAGATCAATTCAGTTTGGTTCGGTTTGGTTCAAGTTAGACCAATACATTCTTGTGTTCAAACAAGGGTATTTTCATAATATCCTTAAAGGTAAATTTTCAAAGTTTAACATATATATATATTATAATATATATGAATTCAGTTCAGTTTTGGTTTGGTTTGGTTTAACTGAACATCCAACCCAAAATTGAACCGAATTAGTTCAATTTAGAGATTTTTGGACCAAACTAAACTGAACAAAAATCGATTTGGATCGGTTCAGGTACGGTTTTAACTAGATCGAGTTGCAACCTAGTACATGGGTAACTGGTGTAGACTGATGGACTTAGCATCCAGCCTTATTAATTCTTGGTCGTTTTAAAGGGGTGGGTCCTTGCCTTAAGCACTTTGTTATAAAGCAAAACGACACACTCTCTTTCGGTGGAAAAGTGGCCCACATGCATTTCCCTTATGCACGGAAGCGGTTGGAACTTGGAAGAAAGGAAGGTAGGATCCACAGACAGCTGGACTCACATTTCAATGAATCACCTAACCTTTTTGAATAATTGAGATCACTTATTTCTTTCTTTATTATTTCAATTATTGGGGTTGTGACAAGCTGGATGGGTAACACTCGCTTTCAAAAGTCTAATATTCAATTGCAGGGAAAGACTTTTGGCTGTGTGATTTCCGCTTTAATCATTTTGTTATGCTGGTAAAAAAGTAGATCATATCATAGGTGGTTTTGACATGAAGCCGGCCCAAATATAGTAATTTAAACAATAACAGAAATTGAAATTGAGTATTATCTATATCTATACTACTAATAAAGGGAAGAGGGAATATTATCTTCAGATTCAAGTCTTCCTTTTTTATTTTTCCAACAATTGCTCCTCCCAACTAAAATAATAAAAAACCATAACCACCTCATCACTCTTCCACATTCGAATTTAAGCCCCTACTTATATGCTACAATTAAGGGTGAAGACATGCAGTATGCACATACCACAACTAGTTTTATAGAGCACAAGAGGTTTTTTTTTTTAACAAAATACCCTTTTGTAATCACGATTCTTTATGAGTGGTTTATGCACGCAAATGGTTAAACATTCTTACAATAATGACAATGGTAATTTTGGGCCCTTTAGTGTACATAGTTACGCCTTTATTTATCAACTTAAGCTTTCAGATGCAATGGTTGTTTAATATAAGCTAACTAGAATTTGAAGCCAAATTGGATTAGTGTGAATAATCTTGGATGAGCAGGATCATTTAAGATTGGATACAAACCCCATCAACTTGCAACAAGGCTTCATTGAAGATTGAGTATAAACCTCATCAACTTGCAACAAATTAAGCTTGAAATGATAATGACCTTAGAACTTTTGGGATAATCTTGGTCTCTGAAAAACAGGGTTTTGACTCTAAATACACCTAGAGGGGGGTGAATAGGTGTAGCACAGCGGAATAAAATTCTACTAATTAAAAACAAGTTCTTAATTAATAGGCATGCACAAGTCTTAATCAATTAATAACCAATCACACCAAATTGCAAATAAAGTAAAGAGACAACACAAGCAATTTTGGTGACGAAAGGAAAACTCTATGAGAACTCTCACTAGAGAAAAACCCTCCGGACTATGCAGGAGCCACCTAAAAGATCCAATATGAAAAGAAGACTCACAACCTGTAGTTCAGACGACTCAACATCCCTATGCTAGACTCTGCAACTCACAGACTTGAAAGTATCTGAAGAACTCCTCAGATTTGCTCCACAGCAACACTTCAGAACTCTAAAGATTTTCTCACACGATCACCCAAACGAACTCGCTTGGCATCCGTAGGAACTCCCACGATCAATCTCCCCAACCCGGAACTCCAAGGTAGAGGAAGGAAGAAGAAAAGAAAGGTTTTATGGCTCAAAAGATGAAAACCTAAAAGAAGGGTTTTCAGAAGAGAAAAGGATATTTAGGGCTTCTAAAACGTAGCTCTATTAGATTTAAAAGGTCCCTAATCCTATTTAAAGGTTCCCCAAAAAGTTTGAAGTCAATCCGAATCGAAACGAGTAAGTTATGTAATTTTTCGTAACATTTCGGAAATTTTGCTGTTTGAACGTTCGAACGCTCAGCAAACACAAGGCAAACGCCACCCTTTAAAAATTGAACGTTCGAACGGCCAGAGAATGTTGGTCGAACGCTAGCCTCGGGTTTGTCTGCAGAACATGAACGTTCGAACGGCCAGAAAACGTTGGTCAAACGCCACTCTCCCGAAATTGAACGTTCGAACGTTTATCAAACATTGATCAAACGTTGGGCATAACTTCTTCAATTTGACTCTAATTTTGACGCCGTTTGAACCATGTCTTCTTGGACTCAAACTAAACATTCTAAACACATTTAAACACTTTCTTTTTGACACTGAATTAAACCAACTAAAATATTAAACCTAACAGTCTCTTCAAAAAATTCCTTACTAGGTTGAGCATGTATCTGAGTTTAAACCAAAGCCTTTTTGATGATTTTTGAGAGCGCCTTCTGATTATTAGGCTGTCTATCTACAATATAATCAAACTGGCTACAAGAACTATGAAGCGTTGAGAAGAACTTGTACTCGCCTTCTTCTTTAGTGGAATCACTTCCTCTCTCATGCCCGTAGGCATTTAAGGTCGACCAACATAAATCTGCATCTTATCTCATCTTGTTATACTTTTCTATGTTTGTTGATGTTCTATTCTAGGCATTGGCCGGCCACTTAGCGATTTCTTGTGACTATTAAGTTCAATGGTCATCTGTTTCCTAAAACAAACTCTAGTCCTTAGAGCCCATGGTGGGGGTGGCTCTCACCGGGAACAAATGGATACAAATTAGCATTGGTGGCATTGGTTTTTTTCTATAAAAAAAATAAAATTTTTCTTTATTTTGAAAAAAGGAAAAAACAGAGAAAAAACTCTTCACGCTGCAGTGTGTCCCGTACTTACATTATTGGCGTAACATGCATCTTGTGGAAAAAGAGCTCCATTTATGCGGATTTTTTTTTTTTTTATCTCAGCTTTCGTTTTCTTCTTTTATTCGGTGGATCATTCATTGAATATTGATAGAATATTGGACCCACCTCTTCCATCCCCTCAGAATGAGTGTCCATGGATTGGGGGCCACATCTCTCCCCACTTGGGAGTTAGGACCACGAAAGGCAATTAATATCCACAAAAGAAAAAGAAGACATGTTTGATGTCAAAGGCTCTCTAATGGATTGAAAAGAAAGTTATTTGGATATATATGTTGCTTTCTTTTAAGGCTTGTCAATCCTAAATTATTTTTTTTTTTCAGAAATTTAAAACCATACATGCTAGATAAGGAGAGATCAGGATTCAAGAGCATTAATTGTTACTCAGTTACCACTTCATTTAAGATTTACTAGTACAACAGTAAGTATGAGTACAAATTAGTCAGTGCTCTAGCTGATATTCAAGTTGATAATATCAGTCGAGAATCTTGCTACAGATCCCTATATTAAAGGTTTGATGAATGCCTAATCCATGTCCAGTAGAGAAAATTCTTAATTTGTATGTTAGAGGGTGGAAGTTATCAATTGAGTGAGCTTGATAGGAAGAAAGGTAGGATCCACACGCAGATGGAATCATCTCAAAAGGATGACCTACAAAAGTGATTATTATTGGGAGGACTTGACCTGAGATTGACCACATAGCAAACTTGTAAAATAATTGAGATTGCTTTTCCACTCTTACAAGTCTCGATTATTGGGGTTAATGGGCTAACATCCCATCACCCTTTTTTGTGGTTTTGAAATAAAGCCACCGTCCCTTTAAATTTTTATTTGTCACTCTTTTATTTGTTCCTTATTATCAAGGCTTCCATGGCCGTCTGATTTTTGGCTTGACGAGCATTGATTGGGTGGAGATAGGCGGAACCACATATAGTGGCACCAAATTAGCGTCTTGTTGCATGATCAAGAACTAGGAATTGTTATGTTCGGTTGGTTTTATAATTTGCAAAGAATTAATTATGGTTTAGTTTTGGGTTGATGTTTTGATTAAACTGAAGAGAATCAAACTGAAACTCGACTTAAAATTGAACCGAACCTCTATATACGTTATATGTTCAATTTGGCATTTGGGTTGGAGCAATCGATATTCTCAAATTTAGGTTTGGTCTGGGGAAAACAGCCACAAACCTCGATTGGTCTTGGGTTGATTTCAACCAGCCGGACCAAGCATCTGCATGATTGATCGTTAAAAGTATAAAAGATTTTCACATTTACTATGTTCACCTACCCAACGCGTCTATAAATTGCAAATCATCCCTACGTACCTTCGTTTCCACAAGATACAAAATCTCCTATAGATCATCTCTTCATAACAGCTTGCTGTGTATTCCTATACCTGGGTACAAGATGGCCGAAGCAGCCCTCTCGGTCGTCCTAAAGTCAATTTTGGGGAGCTTAAGTGACCCTGCGATCAAAGAGATGAAATTATTATGCTGTGTCGAGAAAGAGCAAGTGAAGCTTGGCCAAACATTATCTTCCATTGAAACTACTCTTAAGGCCGTCGAGAAGGGGCAGTTTATTATTACGGATGATGTTGAGCATTGGCTGAGACAACTTAAAGATGTTCTTTATGATGCAGACGACGTGATGGATGACTTCCGAACAGAAGCTCTGATACGGAAAATGGAGGAGGAGGAGCTTAGCAAGAGCTGGATTGAAAAGGTATGCTCTTTCCTTTCATGCTGCTCCAATTCACTTGCTTACTTTTGGAAGATGGGTCGTACAATAAAGGACATTAGGGAGAGATTAGATAACATTGAAAAAGATCGAAGGAGGTCTGAACCCAGAGCACCCCCTAATCTAGCTAAGCTTGTTGATAATGTTCACCATCAAAGGGACACTCAGTCTGACTTACCATCGGGTGTTATTGGGAGAGATGAGAGCAAAAGCAAAATTGTGAAACTCTTAATGGAGCACTCTTGTGGAAATGTTGATTCTGAATTGGTCTCTGTCATCGCCATCCATGGGATGGGAGGAATCGGGAAGACCACCCTTGCAACATTGGTGTACAATGACAGTGAAATAGAAAATCATTTTGATGTACGTATCTGGGTGTGTGTTTCTAATGATTTCGACCAGAAAAAGATTGTAGAAAAAATCTTACAATTTCTAAGAGTAAATCGTCAAGACTGGGAGGGCTTAGCATTGGAACCACAACAAATTCTTCTTAGAGAAAAGTTTGGTGGGAAGAGGTATATGCTGGTATTGGACGACATGTGGAATGAGGATCGTAAGAAGTGGGTAAAGTTGACAACCTTGTTGAATTGTGGTAAAAGGGGAAGTACCATTCTAGTTACTACGCGCAGCACGCGCGTGGTAGAAGTTGTGGGCTCAAATTCATCATTTTGTGTGTCAGGTTTATCAGATGTTGATTCCTGGTCTGTATTCAAGCAGTGTGCCTTCAAACGAGACCAACAAAATCCAACTCTAGAAGGAATTGGTCGAGATATTGCAAGAAAGTGCAAGGGACTGCCTTTGGCGTTGAGTGCCCTTGGAAGCCTTTTATTCGGTAACCCTATCGAGGATGACTGGAAGCGTGTCAGAGATAATGAAATGTTGAGGAATTTAACTACAGAGGAACTTAGTGTCCTGCCCGTATTGCAATTTAGCTTTGATAACTTGCCATCTTCCCAATTAAAACACTGTTTTGCATATTGCTCGCTTTTCCCTAAGGATTTTGAAATTGACAAAGAGATGTTGATCCAGATATGGATGGCGCAGGGGTTCCTCCAATCATCCAACCCTACACGAGAACGTATGGAGGATATTGGCAATCACTATTTCAATGTTTTGTTGTCAAGATCCTTCTTCCAAGACGTAAAGGAAGATGATTATGGGAACGTAGTGAGTTGTAAAATGCATGATCTCATGCACGATCTTGCACAATTAGTTTCAGGGGGCGAGTGCTTGATTGTTGATAAAATCGATACTCACATTCCAACGTGTGTTCGGCACATGACTTTGTCTTGTGACAATTATCAGGGGTTGTCTGCAGCACATAAATTAAGGACATTTTTCACCAATTATCAAAAGGTTGAAGTGTCTCATGATGCATGGTCAAGTTTTAGGTACCTACGTGTACTAATGCTTTCCTCGGTCCCTCAAGAGCAATTATGTCACATAAGCGAATTGAAACATCTGCGATGTCTTCATATTTCAGATAGTTATTCTATTAAGAAACTCCCTGAATCAATCATCATGTTGCAGAATTTGCAAACATTAGACGTCTTGAGCTGTGGTCTTGAAAAGCTGCCCAAAGATATTGGAAAGATAGAAAGTCTTAGACACATAGATATTTCCGACAATTATGAAATCAAGACACTCCCTGATTCAATAAGTAAGTTGACAAATTTGGAGAGTTTGGTGCTCGAGGATTGTCATCAACTCGAAGCACTACCGGAGGATATTGGAAATATGGTCAACCTTAGGCAACTTGTGCTGGACTGGGACAGGGAGTCCATTTGTATACCATCTGGATTGGGGAAATTGACTCGTCTTCAGACATTACCCTTTTTCTACGTGGGAAAGGATGGGGACAGATCACATCCCAACCTAAGTGTGCTACATGGACTAAACAATCTTAGAGGTGAACTGAGCATTACAAATCTTGAAAACGCAACCACTTCGGAAGCGAAGAAAGCAAAATTGAGTGATAAGCAGTACCTAAAATATTTGAACTTAAAATGGAACAGGGGATCAGGTGGTGATGGCAGTGACAATGTTGAATTTCTTGAAGCCCTGGAGCCAAATCGGAACATACAAGGACTGAAGATAGATGGATTTGGGGGTGCCTCGTTTCCAGCGGAATGGTTGAGAGGCTGGACTTCTCTTTGGTCTCTTTCAATTGAGAAATGTCATGGTCTGATATCTTTGCCTCGAAGGATGCAATACCTCACTGCACTTGAAAGTCTATGGATTGAAGATTGCTCAAAGCTTAACTTGTCAGAGGAGGATGGCATGCATGGCCTACGGAACCTACAAAGATTGACAATCAAAGGGCTTCCAGAATTGGTGTCTCTGCCTGCGGAAGGGTTGAGAGGCTGGACTTCTCTTCGAGGTCTTTCAATTGAGAAATGTCATGGTCTGATATCTTTATCTCGGGAGATGCAATACCTCACTGCACTTGAAAATCTATGGATTGAAGATTGCTCAAAGCTTAACTTGTCAGAGGGGGATGGCATGCATGGCCTACGGAACCTACAAACATTGACAATCAAAGGGCTTCCAGAATTGGTGTCTCTGCCTGCGGAAGGGTTGAGAGGCTGGACTTCTCTTCGAGGTCTTTCAATTATGAAATGTCATGGTCTGATATCTTTATCTCGGGAGATGCAATACCTCACTGCACTTGAAAATCTATGGATTGATGATTGCTCAAAGCTTAACTTGTCAGAGGAGGATGGCATGCATGGCCGACGGAACCTACAAACACTGACAATCAAAGGGCTTCCAGAATTGGTGTCTCTGCCAGGGGAATGGTTGAGAGGCTTGACTTCTCTTCGGTCTCTTTTAATTAAGAAATGTCATGGTCTGATATCTTTGTCTCGAGGGATGCAATACCTCACTGCACTTGAATATCTATCCATTGAAGATTGCTCAAAGCTTAACTTGTCAGAGGAGGATGGCATGCATGGCCTACGGAACCTACAAACACTGAAAATCAATGGGCTTCCAGAATTGGTGCCTCTGCCAGGGGAATGGTTGAGAGGCTTGACTTCTCTTCGGTCTCTTTCAATTGAGAAATGTCATGGTCTGATATCTTTATCTCGGGAGATGCAATATCTCACTACACTCGAAAATCTATCCATTGAAGATTGCAAAGAACTTAACTTATTGGAGGAGGATGGCATGCATGGCCTTCGCAGCCTTCAACAACTAAACATTGGATCGCTTCCAAAGTTGGTGCTTTTGCCTGAGGGGCTTCAACATGCTACCCGTCTAAAAGAGCTTGTCATCCACCACTGCTACAATTTGATGGCTCTACCAGAGTGGCTTGGAAATTTTGCTTCCCTTAAAGAGCTAAAAATCACAACATGCCCGAATGTACAGTCTCTACCACAAGGGATGCAGTGCCTCACAGAATTGAAATTGCTATTTATTTGGGGATGTCCACATTTAGAAAGACGATGCAATAGAGGCGTAGGCGAGGATTGGCCTAAGATTGCTCACATCCCCCAAAGTAGAATTGTATGTATTCATTTCCTCCACTTTTCTATTTTATTCACTCGTATTTATAGCCTACCATCTGTTACATACAAATCTTCAAATAATTTATGTCAACCCTTCTACGCATGGCTGATTTCTCGTCCTGTTTAAGGTTTTTTATTTTTTTTTAATTTTCATCCTCGAATATTGTAAAATTCTATTCGATTTTGCTAGTTTTGTTTTCAAAATGAATAAATAAACAGTTTCTAGAAGACATATTCCTCTATTCTCCACCTCCATTAACAACCGATTTGAATTTAAAAGTCTTTTAAAAAAAATAAAGATCAAGTAAGTTGTTTGCAGAATTGATCAAAATTATAACACCAATAAACTCACTGATTATTTCTCTTCCTTCCTCTTCTCTTAGGCTAGATTGTAAGAAGATGAATGCACCATTGAAGAAAGAAGGTAATGTTGAACACAGTAAATTTCATTTCTTTTCCTTTTTTTCGAAATCAGCCCCCCGCCACACCCCGACCCACTTTATACTATTGTTTGGGGTGATACAGGAAACAAGCTTGTCCTCAAAATACTTGTCATCGAATTAATTTTTCTTGTTTTATGTTTGTTCCGCATCTTCAGAGTAGGAAGCCATATTTTCGGATTGACCGATTGAAGAAGTTCAACATTAACCAGTGTGTAGTTGAGGTGAATCTTTCTTAACTGACTTCTCTGTTTGTAGAGTTTTTTGCACTCCAATATATTATGAATTACTTACTACATTCTATATCAATTTAAGTGATCTTTATTGGTATATCCCTTTGACTAGGGATATCAGTCTCGTGATGGGCATTCTACATTACAGCTGCTTTTTATGAATTTTAATTTGGTAGTGATAATGTCCAACTCACGCACATCTCACATCCCTTTTTTTTTTCTTTTTTCTTTTTCTTAAATAGTCAAACCATACTCTTCTGTGCTGGTCATTAGGTCACTACTTAAGTATTAACAACGGTAAATTAGAGAATCTCCCTTGATGTATGCTCATATTTCTAAAATGTAACTGGTATTTGCTTGAGTTTTATAGAAGTTCACACTCACTGCCGCTCCCTTGTCCACGTTTTTTTTTTCATTTATAGAAATGGCTAATGTCCGAAGTCTTCAAGTATAAAAAAGATGAATTTATTCTTCAAATTAATTTTTAAATCATAGAAGATAATTTAAAAAGAAAAAAAGAAAAAAAAAAGCTCCTTGCCATGCACATTAAGCCTAGGGAATTAGAAAGATAAAAAAAGGCTATAAGAAGAGAAGAAATCACTTTCTGATTAAAAAAAAAATACCTCATATATATATATATATATATATGTTGTTGCCTACCTTATGTTTGTTAAATGCTATTCCATGATTCTGGTACATGTATTGCTACACTACACTAGATGCAGATTATGAAACAAGGAAGAAATAGCGGGTGAATTTGTGGAGCTGAAGATCTTAGTACTTGATAATTGATATTCTTTTGTTTGCCCCTGAAGCATGATATAAACCAAACAGTGATGGGAATTCACATCCTTACTTAAATTTTAGTACTTGATAATTGATATTCTTTTGTTTGCCTTTTTTAGGTGAGAAGTAGCTTGTATCATTGGGTTTTGGAGATGACTTCAGAACACACTAAGGAAAAGTTCCTTTCACATGTTTACAATGTAAAAACATACTTTTCTTTCTTTGTTCGTCTACCACATCACTTCCTCCTCTGTTTCTCCCTTTGAGCTTATTATATATCTTAATTATTGCTTCAGCTGTTTGATTTCATTGTATCAAATTTTTCTGTCCATGTAGGAATCAGTAACATTGCTGCTAGACTTGATTATCACCTCATGTTTCATGAAGTTGAAAGAGTGGAATTTTTTTTAGCCCGTGAGGTGGGCATTCTTCTGTATTAATTTTTTTTCTTTCCATGGAATTAGTGTTTTTCCACTTTTGTAGCTTTGGCACTTAATGAACTCTTGCAACTTAAGGTTACACATATGGAAAGCCATTGATATTCAATTTTGCTAGCAACTGTGAAGGTTGACAATGATTCTCATAGGTTTCATAATTTTTTTTAGCTACTGATCTTTAATATTAAATTAAAAGCTTAATTTGTTTCTAAATTAGTTAATTTTTTTTTAAATAAATTTTATTTTAATAAATTATATGGTTCTTTTTCTGTTATAAAGTCATAGAATTAGAATTATCTATGTAATTTCATATGGAAAATTTATTAGATTTTTACTTTTTTTTCTTGGAATTTTGATGTTTACAGTCTTTAATTGACTGATTTATAAATACTTAGGAATTTTTGGAAACCAACCAAAAAAAAACTTGGGATACCCTAGAAAGTATAAGGAGTTTTGGAATCATCAAAATTCTTTAGAAAGTTAAGGAATTGGATTATATTCTTATTTTTATATTATTTTTCTTGGGGATTTATTAGAAGTGTGATATATTTATATTCTTACCTTTTCTTTAGGATAAGAAAATTTATTAGTGATAAAATTTGAATTCATTATTTTATCTTTATTAGGGACAAAAATTATAGTTTCATCATGGCAGGATTATCTTCATCCTTTTTCTTGAGGATTATTTCCAATAAATTGGTACTCTATTTATTATGACCTCATGTTTCATACAGTTGCATGACTAAGAGATGGAATTAGATGTACAACAGGAATGTTACGTGAGAACCTGAGAACAAAAGATAAGTTGATCTCTGCCTAAGATGCCAGAAGGGAGATAGGTGAGGATTGGCCTAAGACAGCTCATACTCCAGGGATTTATGATTTACCATTTCCTGATTAGTCAAAACATGTAATCTCATCATCTTTAGAACTCTCCTCTTCAAGTCTATGACTCAAGTCTCTTCTCTAGTCAATTCGGAACCCTTTTCCTTTTGTTTTCTGACAATGTTTATACTATTGTTCACTTTCATTTCCCCGTTGATTTTGGATTTCATTCTGGCTGATTTGAAAAAAGTGAAAGAACAACCAAACTTCTGCAACTGAAATTTTCATAAAATGAGCTGGTGCATCTTCAAAATCCTTGTCTTATGGTTAAAACTTTTTGTTGTCATAACTTTTGCTCAAACAAAAATAGATGTAGATAAATATCTTTGCATTTATGTTTCCTTCTATCAAAATCTTACCTTCCGCCAATGTATACAGGGCTTATAATAAAAAAATTTCTCTGTTTTCCTTGTAGGTAATTTATTTTCCTACAGTTTTATATTTTTCTCTTTTAATTTCTTTGCTCCATCATTTGTGAATTGAATTTTATACATGCATTAATTTGTGTTGGGAATATCAATTGACAAATTTATTGAAAAAGCTTCCTTTGGGTTTTCTGTTTCTCTGCCTCCAACATTACAGAAATTGGGCCACCCTCGTACTACAATTGCATGGGATGTAGATAAAGGTTATCATGATAGCTGATTTGAATTTCTCAGTGTATGAAACAGACAGGTATTTTTCGAATGATTTAAATTAAGACATTTCATGTATTAAATTTCATGGATTGTTTGCCTTTGTTTATTCTTACCTTTCTTTTCCTATATTAATTGAATTGATTTAACTCCCGAACTTATGAGACACAGCAGTGAGACACAGCAGTGACATTGATATGGCTGGAAGCTGTGAGGGAAGCTTCTTTTCACATTCAAAAGCTAAAGATACAAGAATTTGCCTCTTTCTGTGCAATTTTTTGAAAGGAATCTCAAAGCTTACTGTTATGTGGATGTCTTGTATTCTCCTTCAACAGTGTCCAAAGGCCTTCTCTTTGTGGGTATTTATATGGTGTTCTCAATTTTGTACATAGGATGAAGACAGACATGAGAATTACTTGATTTTGTGAGTTTTTTTTTTTTTGGTTTTGTGTTGCAGTTAGGTCTTTGACATTTGTAAAAGAATACTCTGTACTTCTTCTTGTATTTTAATGGAAGCTTCTCATCGTCTCCAGCCGTGGATGTAGGCTTAATGCCGAACCACGTAAAATTTGTCTCTGTGTTTGCTTGTTTCTTGTTATTTCGCCATCTCGGTTGGTGATTTCCACAACACTTACAACTGACACTGCTGTGGTTGCAAAAAAAAAAATCTGAGAATACCATTCTTGTTCTCAAACTTCTCCTTAGCAGTTTCTCACTGAAGATTGTCTCTCATATGGCATGTGTTTGGGAGTAGCCCCCAAGCACACACACTCATTTTCAGATAAATCCATGCCTGGGAGTAGAGTACGCGAATTAAATCAGACTATGACAAGAAATGGAAATAACTGAGTTGCCTTTTCTAACAGCTTTGCTCTTTTTCTTTTTAATCAGTCAATCTGTACATCTATAAAAAGGAAAGAAGATAAGAGGATGTATGCATGGAAGAAACATACATAACAGAAACAAGAAGAACATAACAGGGTGTGGTTTTATTTTTTCAGAAAAGAATACATGGTTAACCAAAACAAGAAGCTAGAAAGCAGAAAACAAAGAGCAACAGTTATGGGGACTTCAGAAACGCTCAAAATCAAAATTCCAAATTCAAAGCAGAGCACCAGATAGCTGCTACTCTGATAGCATTCCAAGTGAATCTTTGTCTTCTCTTACAGCATTCTAATCGAACTGACAGTAAGCCCGTCCAAGCTCTCTGCATGGTTCATAGTAAGCTTTCACACAAAAAGAAAAAATACCAACAAAAAGGGTAATTAAAAGGACTGATACAATATCATGTTCGTTATACAGTTAATTTTCTAAGAGTAGCCAAGCTTTCACATTAAAAAAATAGAAAAAGGGCAAGAAAGTAGTACTTGAACACTTGATATAATGCACCCTTCATCCAGAAAAGTTTAATTTGACTCGTATATTCGTTGACTTCTACATATATTACTGGCTTGTATTGGACGTTTGTGTGACATTTCATAAATGAAATTCTTTTTTTTAGATTTTCCTTATTGTAACAGAGCAGTGTCATTTATAGATTTCAACTCAGTGACGGTTTCAATTTTCGAATTCCGCTTTCCCTTTTGAGGCTTCTAAAATTCTAGTTTACCACTTAGTTTTTTTTGTATCTAACAATCTCTCACCGTTAAAATCATAATTGAAAAATATTAATTGACAAATTTCCCCCTTCTTATTTACGTTTAAAAGTTAAAAAACCTTTATCTATATCTTGAGTACCAAAAATGCCTTCATGGTAGATGTAAAACGGGCTTATTTTTTTAGCATTTGAGCCAAATTGTAAACATCGAACCAACCGACTAAAGGGTAATCTTGGTATTAAATTTAAATAAACATAATAAAAAGGGCAAAATTATCAATATATGTTTTATGTATCTCTTGCCAACTCATCTAATACTAAGTCTGCAGGGAGACACATTGGTCTTACGAAATTAAAAGAAAGGACTTGTTTATTAGAATTGACTTCTCAATGTTTTGAATAATTGAGATTAATTTAGCAGTTTTTTTTATGAAAATAATTGAGATTACACTAAGGTAGCGTTTGGGATTGCTAGTGCTTACGGATAAGTACTTAAAAGATAAGTTGGCTTATTTAAGTACTTATCCATAGTTATAAAAAAATGCTCATATGACAAGTTTGGTGTTTAGTAAACACATTTATTTAAACACTTAATAATATAGTAAGTGCTTTTTAGTTAGGAAAGTGTTTGGTAAACATATGTATTAAAGCACTTACTTTTTTATTTTATCCAAATTAAACATATCAAAGCCTTGTTTTTTATTTGGATCCCTATAAAAAACAAAAACTTAAAAAACACCAATTTATTTGTAATTCATAAGGGGAGAGTTTTTTCTTGAGATTTCAAGCACAGCAAATCATTCCTTACTGATATATGTATAGAGTCACAACACTGATTCATAACAGTCCATGGGAGCTAAAAACCACTAAATTTTATTCTATTATACATGTTTACGAACAAAAACACCAATCTATTAACCTGTCAGATTGAGAAACTTGAACCAACTTTTACACCATGAATGACAAGAAGCAAGTATATGACATATACTTGACTCTATGAATGCCTTGAACCTAGAAGGCCAAGCCATTGTATTTGAAGTTCCACTTCACCACATTCCATATTTCTCAGCCTAAGAATAAGATCTTGGACAACCTTGCTATTAGCCCAGGAAATGCAGCTCTCTTCAGCTAGGCAGTTTTCCTTGCTTGGTTTCACTCTTTTTATTACAGTTCCATTTGGAAGGCCCTCCAACTGCATCTTTACGGCCTCTAAAAGTGGATTAATGTCAAACTCAGCATCGCCCATTTTGTCATCTAGTGTGAATGTGTCCCTGTCATATACTGTCTGCAACCAAAAGAAAGGATTTGATCAAATGACTACAGAAAGCCATATGAAGAGTTCGTCAATGCTGAAGAAACAATCCTAAAGACAATTAAGAAGTTATTTCATGCAAAGACAGTTTCGTCCTAATTGTATTTTGTTCCTTCAAACCTGTGGGTGGATTAAGAAATAACTTATATCGGTGAATCTAGCTAGCACTACCTGCATTTACGATTACAAATTCTGGGACACCATAAAGGCATTAAGGAAAGGAATAGTTGATTAGAATTATACACTACAAAATATTCAAGTTTAAGGCATGATATAGCTGAAAAGTAAAAAAAAAAATCATTTGAATAACTGCCTAGAGAACCTGGATCTTTGATGCCAGTCACCGGAGTTTCTGAAACTGAACTTGCAAGTAAAAACTGGCTGTCTAATACTTCCTTGGATCTGAAACACCTGAGGACTACACTCCGGCTCTCCATCAAACTCAAAAATGAACCTGGGATTAGGCTCTGCCCTCACATTTAAGTGCAACTTCGCGGACGATCCCTTTGAGTCCTTACCAACCGCAATCCAACCATTGTGAAAAACACATGACTTAGACTCAGTTCCCACCAGATCAAACGGCACAGAAACCCTCCCCAAAAGCTTCCCGGAGTTGACACCACAAGTAGTACCCCGGCATCCAGTATAGATTGAGATTTTTAGACATGGCTTCACGACGAAGATCGACTTTCCAGCAAGTTTCACCAGATCGGCCTTGATCAAGTGGAAAGTAGCAGCTAAGTTGTGATGTTGACCATCGGGTAACGTATTCTCTGGAGGGATCAAAGGGACAATGGCGGTCTGCGATGGGGAGTTGCTGAGTCTGATATTGCAGTAACAAGGGGAGCAGGGTGAACGCCGGAGCGAGCAGGCTTGGAGGCGACGGGAATCTTCAGAGCTAGGGTTTCCGACGAGAAGGCGCACGAAAGGATAAGGATCCATGTGTCCTTCCGGCGAGATTCTCAAATTTCTTTCGGTCACGGCATGCTTTTGGGATCAAAATAAGAAATAACAGTGAGAATAACACGAGCGGCGCTTTATGGGAGCGAGAGGCACATTGAGCTCGATCGAGATACACAAGCTGGAGGAAGAGGAAGAAGAAGCTACACTCAAGTGCTTCTCCTTGTGGGTTCTCTTTCTTTACACTCAAGAGCTTATGGGTAAGTGATTACCCATTTCACATAACCAAACATGTTATTAGCTTAAAAAAGTACTTTAATAAGCTATAAGAGGATTTAAGCACTTTAATAAGCAATCCCAAACGCAGCCTAATTGATGTGAAGTGTTAGGAGCAGTTAGCTTTCATTTTCAAAAGTCTATTATTGGGTTGTGGAGCAGACTTTTGGATATCCAATATGAAGTCTTATTAGATGGTTAAAATAATTGGGTTGTGGAGGAGACTTCCAGTTAACTTTCATCGAAGGAAGGACGTGAACCCTTCATCAAGTGATTATTAGGGTTGAAGAGTAGATCGATCTGCTCAATTCCGTTAATTTGAAATCATCTCGTCCTTATAAATCTAGCGTTTACACACTAACTAAAATTATTTTTTTAACTTATTTTTAATGAATAATAATGAGCATTCATTAGTATCAAAATTCAAGCTTCAAAAAGAAGAACAGGTACCCACGAGGGACAGGTAGAAAATATATAGGAGGGAAGAACTCTCTATACCTAACTTGTTAGATCTTACACAGCATGAAAACAAAAGGCAAAACCTGAAGACTCCCTATTAACCCCTTCCTTAGCCAGTAATCCCCAACCTCTCCTAATCTCATTGCCATTAACTCCCAAGCAGGTTTTGTGTAATCTCATTTGCATACAAAGTTACAGATTTTACATCCTTCATAACCCCTGAAACCTTGGTTGACAATTTTTAAAAATACTTCCATTCCTTGCCATCCAAATATTCCATCCAACTGAGAAAAATAGGGCCCAATACATAAGTCTAAAAGGCATGATTATTGTTTGTGTTCCTTTATCCACCAATTATGGTACTTAGTGTAAGCCACATGGACTCATATTAAAGATGGAGAAACACATAAGAAATAATAAATTGACCCAACTTCTTAAGCCAAATGGGAATTTTTAAGATATAAAATGTTAGTGTACTGGAATTAGTGCAAATTTTCACTTAAGGCTGCAGTTCATGTTCTGAAATATATTGGGAACTCTGTTCTGAATGTGCCAACTTCTTAATTCACCCATGTATTGCTTGCAAATAGCTAAAAGTATATGAAAGATGGAGAAACACATAAGAAATAATAATATATTCTGATTGAGAAGAAGTTTTTTTAACACACGTCTTTAAAGTCTTGCCAATCTTATAGTTTATGATAGCGTACTTGTTCTTTTCTGATTTTAGAAAAATCCTTTTCTTTCTTCTCTTCCTTTAATTCTTCATTAAGCTTCTAATTCACCTTACTTATTCCTTTAACTATTTGATCTTTTAAGTTTCTTATAAATCTTAAATTTTGCTTCAAGTCAATGATTTCAATCCGTTCTCTCCTATAGTCAATTCAGAACCCTTTTTTCTTTTGTTTCCTCACAATGATCATATTATTTTTTTTGCTTTCATTTCCCTTGATATTAGCTTTCATTCTGTATGTGCTTGTATTCAGTGAAAGAATAACCAAACTTCTGCAGCATAGATCTTAGTAAAACAGAGTCTGTGAGTTGTGCATCTTCAAGTTCCTTGTCTAATAGTTGAATTTTTGTGTGTGGTATCCGTTGTTCCTAGATGGTAATGAATATCTTTGCCACTTTTACTTTCTTTTTAAAAAATTTACCTTCCACCAATGCATACAAGGCGTAGAATAAAAAATTTTGTATGTTTTCCATGTAGGTCATTTATTTTCTACAGTTTTCTAATTTCTCTCATTTAATTTCTGTGCTCCGTCATTTGGGAATTTGAATTCCATATATGCATTAGTTTATATTTTGAGTATCTGTTGTTTGATTGGTTGAAATGGCTTATGATTGGGTTTTCTGTTTCTCTGCCTCCAACATTACAGAAATCAGGCCAACCCCTTAATATAATTATGCCTGGATGTTGGTGAACATCTTTTATTTTGCCTATTCTTTACCTCTTAATTTGCTATGGTGGATGGGTTTAACTTCCTAAGTAATAATTTTGACATAAAGTAATGATGATTCTTAGGGATATTTAACTTCATTGGGGATATTTATATGAGATTTCAGTTTTGTACATGGGATGTAAGAGTGACAAACATTGAATTACTCGATTTTGGGGGTTTTGCTAGTTTTGTGTCTGTGTTAGAAACATTCTGTAATTCCTTTTCTGTTTTAGTGGAAGACTTTCATCGTCTGTTCCCATTGATGTAAGCTTCAAGCCTAACCATATAAATTCTGTCTCGGTGTATGCTTGTTTTGCTCATTTTTTGTTGTTTTGCCATCTCGGTTGGATATTTCCGCATCACTTAGAACTGAAACTACCCAAGTTGAAAATGAAATCAGAGAATACCAGTCTTGTTCTCATTTTGAAGATTGTATCTCATATGGCACTTGTTTGGGAGTAGCCCCCAAGCAAACACACAAACTCATTTTCAGAATAAAACAGCTGCTGGTTGAAGCAATAAACATATATAAAAAGGAAAGAAGATAACGGGATGCAGTTCTATTTTTACAAAAAATAAAAAATTAACGTAAGAAATTCTAGTTTGCCTCAAGGAACTCTTTTGGGGTGTGCAATTCTCCAATATACATAGGCTGCCCAAAAACCATATATAAATTAGTAATTGTCATACTTTGGTCACACCTTAATTCTGAAAGAAGCATTTTAGAACATTTCTCAAGATTTTCGAGAAGAAAAAAGTCTCTCATTCCTTTAACTAGAATTAATAATGATGATCTTATGACATGGTAACAATTTAACTAGTGTTACATATAATGCTGACAACACTTTCTGCCTTCCTAGCATCCCCATGTTTCATCTTGGAGAAACCTGAAAAAGAGAACGTTCACAGAGGTGGTTTTAAATAGCCATTTCATGAAATTCAACTTCTACAATAGATAAATTTTGAAAATCATTTATAAAGCCAATTAACTTGTAATGAAACAGAGTTATTATCTGATGCAAGCCTCTAGCCTATAATACGAAGTTGATGAAGTTTGGAGCTTATAAGTAAATTAAAGCAAAGCAAAAGTAGGATTCGCCAACAAAGCAAAAGTTACAATCAGAATCCTTCAATGACCCTTTCTCCCTCCACAAGCTGTTATCTACTTCAATTGTTAAAACAATCATTTACTATCACACAGACACATTGTACCAGTTATAGTACTCATTTTTTTTCCTTTTTTTTTTTGGGTATATGCTATTTATTTTTAAATCTGTACTCCTCTGTAGGGAACATTAATTACTTTTCTGATTCATCCTCAAGAAGTAAGTCCATTAAGTATAATTTTTATTATTCATTTTTCCATGCATTAACTCAAACTTGGACCTGTGAGGGTGCAATTTTTGAACAATAACAGGTGATTTATCACTGTAATGACAAAATTGAGCACAATTTTAATGAAATGTGGATGAAGCATTGCTCCTAATGAAGTTCTTCTATTGTGTAACAGAACACAGTGTCAAAACCTGTCAGCAGGGTTGACTTGAAGCAGTGGCAGGTAATTTTTATGTTTTTACTCCATAGGAGAAGCTTCAACTGTTCATATAATTGTTTTAAACATTTGGATTTTGTTTTGTATTTGCATTTCAACAATGAAAAAGGTAAAAGAAAATTAATTTGCTCATGGCTCCTTCAACCTTTCTAGCCTCTTACTGTTTCATTTCAAATATGTATGACACATTATGCAACTAAGTGATGGACCCCAGTTATGCTAGGGAATTAAGATAATTCTTAAGTTCATGAAGAATGATATAGGTATTCTTTTATTTTTCCTTTTTTCCATAAGAAGTATAACCATGCTTTACTAGAATGAGAAACAAGGCTTTAGAATAGTGAGAAGTGCAGGGACTGAGATATGATGAAGATTTTGTCTTATTCAAAGCCAGAGTCTTTAATGAGGGAAGCCATATCAACCCTATTAGAATTTCATAGAGCAGGCCTTAGAAAGGTATTCATGTGTTGAGCTATCATATTTGCACCCTTTGATATACATAGGTGCATTTCACCTATCAAGTTAAGCTTTTAGGTGCAATGGATTTTCAAAATGAGTTTCACATAAAGTATAGTGGTATATTTATAATATCTATAAATTCTAAAGGATACTTGAAACTTGTTTGAAGACTCTTTTATATGACAAGGACGGACTTGTCATTTATAAAAACTTTATTTAAGATAAAACAATGGCGAACTTGAAATATTTATAAGCTCTACAAGAATCATTCGTCTTACACCAGACATCAAACTTAACCTTTCTTCAACTTCTACAAACTTATTTGTGGAATGAGTTCTATTGAACTCATTTCTCAATCTAGCTAGAATGAATGACAAGTCCATGGGGAGATATGGTTTTATGAAATAAAAAGGAAAATGACTTGTTCATTAAGATTGACTTATCTATGTGGGATGAAATCTTCTGCTATATATGTCCAGTTGAATTGGTCCCTGCTTTGGCCGTGAGATGCTACCATGTAGAGTATCTCACAGTTGGTGTTTTCTTATGTGGGCTCCACTTGAAACATTTAAAATAGTGAAAAAAAACACTAACTATGAGATGCTCCATATGACAACATCTCACGGCCAAAGCAATGTCCAATTCAAATAAACATAGCAGAAGATTTCATTCCTATCAATGTTTTGAATAGTTGAAATTGATTTGCCGTGACGTGTCAGCAGCTGGTAACCTTCATTTAAAAAGTTTATTATTTTGTTTTTGGGGAGACTTTTGGATATTAAGCATGGTTAATCTTATTAGATGATTAAAAAATTGGAACCCACCCACCTTTGACACAATGTTGGCCTAGATATTCAGGCATCAAATTGGTATATTATTATAATAATTATAGATAGGGTTGATAAGTTCGATTAGATATGTTTAAAAAATTGGAACCCACCCACCTTTGACACAATGTTGGCCTGGATATTCAGGCATCAAATTGGTATATTATTATAATAATTATAGATAGGGTTGATAAGTTCGATTAGATATGTTTAAAAAATTGGAATCAGAAGTGCCTACGTAATATCCTACAATTAATGTTTTCATGCATTAGTTCCACTAAATTGGTACTCTATTTATTATGACATCATGTTTCATGCAGATGCATGACTAAGAGATGGAATGAGATGAACAACAGGAATGTTACATGAGAGAACCTGAGAACAAGAGATAAGTTGATCTCTGCCTAAGATGCCAGAAGGGAGATAGGTGAGGATTGGCCTAAGACTGCTCATACTCCAGGGATTTATGATTTACCATTTCCTGATTAGTGAAAACATGTAATCTCATCATCTTTAGAACTCTCTTCTTCAAGTCTATGACTCAAATCTCTTCTCTAGTCAATTCGGAACCCTTTTCCTTTTGTTTTCTGACAATGGTTATACTATTGTTCACTTTCATTTCCCTGTTGATTTTGGATTTCATTGTGGCTGATTTGAAAAAAGTGAAAGAACAACCAAACTTCTGCAACTGAAATTTCCGTAAAATGAGCTGGTGCATCTTCAAAACCCTTGTCTTATAGTTAAAACTTTTCGTTGTCATAACTTTTGCTCAAACAAAAATAGATGTAGATAAATATCTTTGCATTTATGTTTCCTTCTTCTATCAAAATCTTACCTTCCGCCAATGTATACAGGGCTTATAATAAAAAATTTTCTCTGTTTTCCATATAGGACATTTATTTTCCTACAGTTTTATATTTTTCTCTTTTAATTTCTTTGCTCCATCATTTGTGAATTGAATTTTATACATGCATTAATTTGTGTTGGGAATATCAATTGACAAATTTATTGAAAAAGCTTCCCTTGGGTTTTCTGTTTCTCTGCCTCCAACATTACAGAAATTGGGCCAACCGCGTACTACAATTGCATGGGATGTAGATAAAGGTTATCATGATAGCTGATTTGAATTTCTCAGTGCATGAAACAGACAGGTATTTTTTCGAATGATTTAAATTAAGACATTTCATGTATTAAATTTCATGGATTGTTTGCCTTTGTTTATTCTTACCTTTCTTTTCCTATATTAATTGAACTGATTTAACTCCCGAACTTATAATTTTCGAAATGTGATGGCGAATCTCAGGGATATTTTCTTCTTAAGGGCAATCCAAGTTTTGTTAACCTCATGAGACACAGCAGTGACATTGATATGGCTGGAAGCTGTGAGGGAAGCTTCTTTTCACATTCAAAAGCTAAAGATACAAGAATTTGCCTCTTTCTGTGCAATTTTTTGAAAGGAATCTCAAAGCTTACTGTTATGTGGATGTCTTGTATTCTCCTTCAACAGTGTCCAAAGGCCTTCTCTTTGTGGGTATTTATATGGTGTTCTCAATTTTGTACATAGGATGAAGACAGACATGAGAATTACTTGATTTTGTGAGTTTTTTTTTTGGTTTTGTGTTGCAGTTAGGTCTTTGACATTTGTAAAAGAATACTCTGTACTTCTTGTATTTTAGTGGAAGCTTCTCATCGTCTCCAGCCGTGGATGTAGGCTTAATGCCGAACCACGTAAAAATTTGTCTCTGTTTGCTTGTTTCTTGTTATTTCGCCATCTCGGTTGGTGATTTCCACAACACTTACAACTGACACTGCTGTGGTTGCAAAAGAAAAAAAAGAATCTGAGAATACCATTGTTGTTCTCAAACTTCTCCTTAGCAGTTTTGCACTGAAGAATGTCTCTCATATGGCATGTGTTGCCTTTTCCATAACTGTCAAACTTCTCCATAACTGTTGCTCATTATTCATTTTCAGATAAATCCATGCCTGGGAGTAGAGTACGGGAATTAAATCAGACTATGACAAGAAATGGAAATAACTGAGTTGCCTTTTCTAACAGCTTTGCTCTCTTTCTTTTTAATCAGTCAATCTGTACATCTATAAAAACGAAAGAAGATAAGAGGATGTATGCATGGAAGAAACATACATAACAGAAACAAGAAGAACATAACAGGGTGTAGTTTTATTTTTACAGAAAAGTATACATGGTTAACCAAAACAAGAAGCTAAAAAGCAGAAAACAAAGAGCAACAGTTATGGGGACTTCAGAAACGCTCAAAATCAAAATTCCAAATTCAAAGCAGAGCACCAGATAGCTGCTACTCTGATAGCATTCCAAGTGAATCTTTGTCTTCTCATACAGCATTCTAATCGAACTGACAGTAAGCCCGTCCAAGCTCTCTGCATGGTTCATAGTAAGCTTTCACACAAAAAGAAAAAATACCAACAAAAAGGGTAATTAAAAGGACTGATACAATATCATGTTTGTTATACAGTTAATTTTCTAAGAGTAGCCAAGCTTTCACATTAAAAAAATAGAAAAAGGGCAAGAAAGTAGTACTTGAACACTTGGTATAATGCACCCTTCATCCGGAAAAGTTTAATTTGACTTGTATATTCATTGACTTCTACATATATTACTGGCTTGTATTGGACGTTTGTGTGACATTTCATAAATGAAATTCTTTTTTTTAGATTTTCCTTATTGTAACAGAGCAGATTCATTTATAGATTTCAACTCAGTGACGGTTTCAATTTTCGAATTCCACTTTCCCTTTTTGTATCTAACAATCTCTCACCGTTAAAATCATAATTGAAAAATATTAATTGACAAATTTGCCCCTTCTTATTTACGTTTAAAAGTAAGAAAAAAAAACCTTTATCTATACCTTGAGCACCAAAGATGCCTTCATGGTAGATGTAAAACGGGCTTTTTTTTTTTAGCATTTGAGCCAAATTGTAAACAGCAAACCAACCGACTAAAGGGTAATCTTGGTATTAAATTTAAATAATCATAATAGAAAGGGCAAAATTATCAATATATGTTTTAGGAGCTGGTAGCTTTCATTAGAATAATTGAGTTGTGGAGGAGACTTCCAGTTAGCTTTCATCGAAGGAAGGACGTGAACCCTTCATTAAGTGATTATTAGGGTTGAAGAGTAGATTATGCTCAATTCCGTTAATCTGAAATCATCTCATCCTTATAAAGCTAACGTTTTACACCCTTAACTAAAATTATTTTTTTAACCTTTTTATAATGAATAATGAGCATTCATTAGTATCAAAATTCAAGCATAAAAAAGAAGAACAAGTACCCACGAGGGATGGGTAGAAATAATATAGGAGGGAAGAACTCTCTGTACCTAACTTGTTAGATCTTACACAGCACGAAAGCAAAAGACAAAACCTGAAGACTCCCTATTAACCCACTTCCTTAGCCAGTAATCCCCAACCTCTCCTAATCTCATTAGCATTAAACTAATATTCCTTGCCATCCAAATATTCCATCCAACTGAGAAAAATAGTGCCCAATACATAAGTCTAAAAGGCATGATTATTGTTTGTGTTCCTTTATCCACCAATTATGGTACTTAGTGTAAGCCACATGGACTCATATTAAAGATGGAGAAACACATAAGAAATAATAAATTGACCCAACTTCTTAAGCCAAATGGGAATTTTTAAGATATAAAATGTTAGTGTACTGGAATTAGTGCAAATTTTCACTTAAGGCTGCAGTTCATGTTCTGAAGTATATTGGGAACTCTGTTCTGAATGTGCCAACTTCTTAATTCACCCATGTATTGCTTGCAAATAGCTAGAAGTATATGAAAGATGGAGAAACACATAAGAAATAATAATATATTCTGATTTGAGAAGAATTTTTTTAACACACGCCTTTAAAGCCCTGCAAATTTTATAGTTTATTATAGCATACTTGTTCTTTTCTGATTTTAGAAAAATCCTTTTCTTTCTTCTCTTCCTTTAATTCTTCATTAAGTTTCTAATGCACCTTAATTATTCCTTTAACTATTTGATCTTTTAAGTTTCTTATAAATCTTAAATTTTGCTTCAAGTCAATGATTTCAATCCGTTCTCTCCTCTAGTCAATTCAGAACCCTTTTTTCTTTTGTTTCCTCACAATGATCATATTATTTTTTTTGCTTTCATTTCCCTTGATATTAGCTTTCATTCTGTCTGTGCTTGTATTCAGTGAAAGAATAACCACACTTCTGCAGCATAGATCTTAGTAAAACAGAGTCTGTGAGTTGTGCATCTTCAAGTTCCTTGTCTAATAGTTGAATTTTTGTGTGTGGTATCCGTTGTTCCTAGATGGTAATGAATATCTTTGCCACTTTTACTTTCTTTTTAAAAAATTTACCTTCCACCAATATATACAAGGCTTAGCATAAAAGATTCTGTGTGTTTTCCATGTAGGTCATATATTTTCTACAGTTTTCTAATTTTTCTCGTTTAATTTCTGTGCTCTGTTATTTGGGAATTTGAATTTTATATATGCATTAGTTTATATTTTGAGTATCTGTTTGTTTGATTGGTTGAAATGGCTTATGTTTGGGTTTTCTGTTTCTCTGCCTCCAACATTACAGAAATGAGGCCAACCCCTTAAAATAATTATGCCTGGATGTTGGTGAACATCTTTTATTTTGCCTATTCTTTACCTCTTAATTTGCTATGGTGGATGGGTTTAACTTCCTAAGTAATAATTTTGACATAAAGTAATGATGATTCTTAGGGATATTTAACTTCATTGGGGATATTTATATGAGATTTTCAGTTTTGTACATGGGATGTAAGAGTGACAAACATTGAATTACTCGATTATGGGGGTTTTGCTAGTTTTGTGTCTGTGTTAGAAACATTCTGTAATTCCTTTTCTGTTTTAGTGGAAGACTTTCATCGTCTGTTCCCATTGATGTAAGCTTCAAGCCTAACCATATAAATTCTGTCTCGGTGTATGCTTGTTTTGCTCATTTTTTGTTGTTTTGCCATCTCGGTTGGATATTTCCGCATCACTTAAAACTGAAACTACCCAAGTTGAAAATGAAATCAGAGAATACCAGTCTTGTTCTCATTTTGAAGATTGTATCTCATATGGCACTTGTTTGGGAGTAGCCCCCAAGCAAACACACAAACTCATTTTCAGAATAAAACAGCTGCTGGTTGAAGCAATAAACATATATAAAAAGGAAAGAAGATAACGGGATGCAGTTCTATTTTTACAAAAAATAAAAAATTAATGTAAGAAATTCTAGTTTGCCTCAAGGAACTGTTTTGGGGTGTGCAATTCTCCAATATACATAGGCTGCCCAAAAACCATATATAAATTAGTAATTGTCATACTTTGGTCACACCTTAATTCTGAAAGAAGCTTTTTAGAACATTTCTCAAGATTTTCGAGAAGAAAAAAGTCTCTCATTCCTTTAACTAGAATTAATAATGATGATCTCATGACATGGTAACAATTTAACTAGTGTTACATATAATGCTGACAACACTTTCTGCCTTCCTAGCATCCCCAAGTTTCATCTTGGAGAAACCTTAAAAAGAGAACGTTCACAGAGGTGGTTTTAAATAGCCATTTCATGAAATTCAACTTCTACAATAGATAAATTTTGAAAATCATTTATAAAGCCAATTAACTTGTAAAGAAACAGAGTTATTATCTGATGCAAGCCTCTAGCCTATAATACGAAGTTGATGAAGTTTGGAGCTTATAAGTAACTTAAAGCAAAGCAAAAGTAGGATTCGCCAACAAAGCAAAAGTTACAATCAGAATCCTTCAATGACCCTTTCTCCCTCCACAAGCTGTTATCTACTTCAATTGTTAAAACAATCATTTACTATCACACAGACACATTGTACCAGTTATAGTATTCATTTTTTTCCTTTTTTTTTTGGGTATATAGTATTAATTTTTAAATCTGTACTCCTCTGTAGGGAACATTAATTACTTTGCTGATTCATCCTCAAGAAGTAAGTCCATTAAGTAGAATTTTTATTATTCATTTTTCCATGCATTAACTCAAACTTGGACCTGCGAGGGTGCAATTTTTGAACAATAACAGGTGATTTATCACTGTAATGACAAAATTGAGCATAATTTTAATGAAATGTGGATGAAGCATTGCCCCTAATGAAGTTCTTCTATTGTGTAGCAGAACACAGTGTCAAAACCTGTCAGCAGGGTTGACTTGAAGCAGCGGCAGGTAATTTTTATGTTTTTACTCCATAGGAGAAGCTTCAACTCTTCATATAATGGTTTTAAACATTTGGATTTTGTTTTGTATTTGCATTTCAACAATGAAAAAGGTAAAAGAAAATTAATTTGCTCATGGCTCCTTCAACCTCTCCAGCCTCTTAGTGTTTCATTTTAAATATGTATGATACATTATGCAACTAAATGATGGACCCCAGTTATGCTAGGGAATTAAGATAATTCTTAAGTTCATGAAGAATGATATAGGTATTCTTTTATTTTTCCTTTTTTCCATTTTAAGAAGTATAACCATGCTTTACTGGAATGAGAAACAAGGTTTTAGAACAGTGAGAAGTGCAGGGACTGAGATATGATGAAGATTGTGTCTTATTCAAAGCCAGAGTCTTTAATGAGGGAAGCCATATCAACCCTATTAGAATTTCATAGAGTAGGCCTTAGAAAGGTATTCATGTGTTTTGAGATATCATATTTGCACCCTTTGATATACATAGGTGCATTTCACCTATTAGGTTAAGCTTTTAGGTGCAATGGATTTTCAAAATGAGTTTCACATAAAGTACAGTGGTATATTTATAATATCTATAAATTCTAAAGGATACTTGAAACTTGTTTGAAGACTCCTTTATAAGACAAGGACGGACTTGTCATTTATAAAAACTTTATTTAAGATAAAACAATGGGGAACTTGAAATATTTATAAGCTCCACAAGAATCATTCATCCTACACCAGACATCAAACTTAACCTTTCTTCAACTTCTACAAACTTATTTGTGGAATGAGTTCTATTGAACTCATTTCTCAATCTAGCTAGAATGAATGACAAGTCCATGGGGAGATATGGTTTTATGAAATAAAAAGGAAAATGACTTGTTCATTAAGATTGACTTATCTATGTGGGATGAAATCTTCTGCTATATATGTCCAGTTGAATTGGTCCCTGCTTTGGCCGTGAGATGCTACCATGTGGAGCATCTCACGGACAGTGTTTTCTTATGTGGGCTCCACTTGAAACATTTAAAATAGTGAAAAAAACACTAATTGTGAGATGCTCCATATGGCAGCATCTCACGGCCAAAGCAATGTCCAATTCAAATAAACATAGCAGAAGATTTCATTCCTATCAATGTTTTGAATAGTTGAAATTGATTTGCCGTGGCGTGTCAACAGCTGGTAACCTTCATTTAAAAAGTTTATTATTTGGTTTTTGGGGAGACTTTTGGATATTAAGCATGGTTAATCTTATTAGATGATTAAAAAATTGGAACCCACCCACCTTTGACACAATGTTGGCCTGGATATTCAGGCATCAAATTGGTATATTATTATAATAATTATAGATAGGGTTGATAAGTTCGATTAGATATGCTTAAAAAATTGGAATCAGAAGTGCCTACGTAATATCCTACAATTAATGTTTTCATGCATTAGTTCCACATGACAGCATGTCGTGCATCTCGCAGTTAATATCTTTTTTGAGTGGGCCTCACATAAAAAATTTATAGCAATAAAAAAACACTGACTGTGAGATGTTACTCCACATGATAGCATTTCATGGCCAATGCAAGAAAACATTGTAGAAGATTTCATCCCTTGACACAAGGCGAGCATGTGTATGCTAGAATCAAATTCATCTCTTAATACATATTCATTACCTATATCTATATTCTATATAACACAAACAGCCCCTTTGGAAAACGTGCCTAACTTATACATTTTCTTTTTCTTTTTAAAAAAATAACCTTATAATGTCATTTTGTCTTATATATTTACACAGGTATCTTTATTCTTTTCATTTTTCAATTTTCAAAAGTTATCCTTCGACAATTTCCTATCCTTTGTAGGAGCGAATTTTATTTCGCTCGAACAATCTTCAAAAGAATCAAAATGCTTATTAATTTATAAAAGATGTACCTAACTTGACGTGATTTTGGTTTGAATAGTTGAGATTGATTTAGTATTTCTTTTCTTTCTTTTTTCCCCATTTGAAAAACTGAGGGTATAATAATTGTG
This sequence comes from Buxus sempervirens, assembly GCA_947561395.2. NCBI lineage: Eukaryota > Viridiplantae > Streptophyta > Magnoliopsida > Buxales > Buxaceae > Buxus > Buxus sempervirens. The sequence continues at coordinate 3,812,688 of OX387183.1, read as the reverse complement.
GGGTGGGTAACGTTCATTTTCAAAATGTCTAAGGTGGTTTTTGGGATTGCTCGTGCTTATGGGTAAGTACTTATTAGATAAGTTGGCTTATTTAAGTACTTATCCGTAGTGGTAAAAAAGTGCTCATTTAAAAAAATTGGTGTTTGGTAAACATTTTTATTTAAGCACTTAATAAGATAGTAAGTACTTTTTAATTAAGAAAGGTGTTTGGCAAACATATGTATCAAAGCACATACATTTTCATTAATGGTAAACACTTATAAAAATATATTATATTTATGTATATGTATGGATAGGGATCGCAATGGGGCAGGTTACCCATTTAACCCACTCCACCCCTAATGGTTAGGGTTTGGAATTGCCATTTTTGGGTTAGGGGCGATTTCGGGTTTAGCCCAACCGGTCCAACTTTGTCCCAAATCCGACCTTATTGTATTAAAATATCATTTTTCTATTTTTAAATAATAATTTGATATACATCATTTATAAAAATATATATTTAATAAATAAATGTATTACTAATTGATATATTATATTAAAAAAAACTTTTTCATGTTTTATACAACTAGGTCAACCCTGACCAGCCCCATTACCTACGGGCGGGCAAGGGTTAATAAATAAGCCATTCCTATGCATGTAACCATATTATGAGGAATATAATAATATAGTAATAATTTATTATTATTATAAGGAATATGTATGTATATATCATATATCTTATATTTATTACTTTATAAGCCTTGAAACTAGCGATCATGGCATGAACATATTACATTGGCAAAGCAAAATGCAAGCTTCAATTGTGTTTATAGAGTCTATGTCTGTGATAGATTAGAAGAAAAAGAAAAGGCAAGCACGAAGCAACACTACAAATAGATCCTGAAAGGAAGTTGGTTCGGGCATTTCGCCAAACATTTGTTGTGCATGGGTTTGGTTTGTTATCTTTTAACCCGCCAAATTGCTAGAAATTTGTCCAAAATGCCAAACCAATCAACATATACCAAAATGAATTAAAATAAGGAACGATCGTTCCACACATAGTCGAACAATATTCCCAATTGGCATTCGGCCATTGCAATAAGTGATCTGAGTATACGAAGAACAGAGCATTTGGGGGTTGTTATGTTCTTCATCTCTATAATAGCCACGACATCTCTCTCTCTCGCTCTGCAAATCGAATTCTGAACAACCATGGTAAACACAAACCCAAAGCCTCACGCCATCTTGATTGCCTACCCTCTCCAAGGCCATCTAATTCTGTATGTCCATCTCGTATTCAAGCTTGCATCAAAGGGCTTCACCATCACCTTCGTTAATACTCAACCAATCCACCACTAGATAACCAAAACCCATCCTAGTAGTGGCGATGATCTCTTTGCAAAAGTCCGTAGAACCGTTCTCGACGTCCATTACCACGCCACAAGCGACGGTTTTCCTCTGGATTTCGATCGATCACTCAAACACTGCGAGGATGGAGGAAGAAGAGAAGACGACGACAGGAGATAGCACAATCGATATCGTCGGCCTTTATTCGGATCGTTGAACATGGTGATTGAAAGATGTGAATAGATCTTCAATGGCTACAGGTGGTTGACATGGGGACGAAGATAAGGAGCACGAGCTTGAATCTGTCGAGAAGCAGCAGCTTCCCGCATAAGTGGAAGGAGAAGCTCTTGAAAGGGGCTTCTCCTTATGGGTCTTGTTCCTCTACTGCTTACGAGTAAGCAATTATCCATTTTACATTACCAAACATATTTTTAACTTTAAAAAGCACTTAAATAAGTTATAAGTTGAAATAAGTGCTTAATTAAGCAATCCCAAACGCACCCTAATACTTGGTTGTTGGGGAGACTTCATGTTTCAAGCTGTACATATATGACCATTTCAATTCCATTGGATGGTTAATACATCATATCATTATAATATCTACACTTAAAGGTTGATTAGTACTAGCTATTTAGATGGTTTTAAGAAATTGTAACCTATTTAGATGGTTTTAAGAAATTGTAACCGACGCGCTTTGAGTCCAAAAGGGGGGCCTGGATATACTTAGCATCAAATTGGCATCTTAATACATACCATTATAATAATTACACCTAAGGTTGATTAGTACTATTATATTATGGTTAAAAACTTGGGACCCACGCGCTTTTGGTGCAGGGCTGGCCAGGATCAACTTGGCATCTTGAATAATAAATACGTAAAAGGGAGGCATATATAATTTTACAAAACCATGTGAGGGTCTACATCTCCATTGATGGTTAAATATAAAATAAAAGATTTCACATGTAAGGTTGACGAGCACATAGTACAAAATATAAAAGGGAAAATTATGAAAAAGGTCTCTTTTTAAAAATATTTATAAAAACTATCCATTAAGATTGGCTTATGAATGGGGATGAAACCTTCTCTCCAATTGAATGAGTCCCTCCTTTGGCTGTGAGATGTTGCCATATAGAGCATCTCACGATCAATGTTTTTTCATGTGAACCCCTTTTGAAATATTTACAACAATAAAAAAACATTAACTATGAGATGCTCCATATGACAGTATCTCACGACCAATGAATGGCTAATTTAGATAAAGTTAACATAAGATTTCATTCCTATCAATGTTTTGAATATTGAGATTGATTTAGCATTTTTTTTAAAACAATTGAGATTATACTAATTGCCGTGACGTGTTAGCAGTCGGTAACCAGCTTCACTTTAAAAAGTCTATTATTTGGCTGTTGGGAAGACTTTTGGACATTAAGCACGACCAGCCTATGATATGATTAAAAAGTCGAAACCGACGCGCCTTTGATACAATGTCGGCCTGGATTCTCTGCATCAAATTCGTATATTATTATAATAATTACACATCATGTTGATTGAGGTTTTTTTTTTCAATAGGGATGTATATACGATTTCATGCATTAGATCCACATGACAGCATGTCAAGCATCTCAAAGTTAGTAAATTTTTTTTTTTGTGGACCTTACATGAAACATTTATAATAATAAAAAAACATTTATAATAATAAAAAAAAACAATAACTGCGAGATGCTTCATCGCAACATTTCATGCCCAATGCAGGAGAACATTGCAAAAAATTGCATCTTGTGACACAAGACAAGCTCGTGTATGCTGGAATCAAATTCATACCTTACTACATCTGCATTATCTATACCTATACTCTAAGTAAAACGAACAGCCCTTTGGAAAGCGTGCCTAAATTATACTTTTTTTCTTTTTCAAAAATAACCTTATATTGTCATTTTGTTTTATATATTTACATAAGCATTTTTGTCTTTTTCATTTTTCACTTTTCAAAATATAACCTTCAACAATTTCCTATCTTTTACATGGGATGCTCCACATGGAAACATCCCATTTCAACTGCAGAGTCAATTCAGGCTCAAATTGTAATGATTCCATTCCGCTTAGACAATCTTTGAAAGAACCAAAAATGCGTATTAATTTACAAAAGATGTACCTAACTTGATGTGAGTTTGGTTTGAACCAAAATACTTTTTTCCTTTCTTTCTTTTTCTTTTCTTTTTTTTTTTTTATTTATTTGCATTTGAAAAAATGAGAGTATAATAATTGTGGGGTTGGTAACATTCATTTTCATTACTTATCAAAATAAATAAATAAATAATTGTGGGGTGGGTACCATTCATTTTCAAAAAGTCATATACTTAGGTTGTTGGGTGACTTGTGGTTTTCAGCTGCATATATATGACCATTTCAATTCCGTTGAATGGTTAATACATCATATCATTATAATTTTTACACTTAAGGTTGATTACTCCTATTTAAATGGTTTAAAAAATTATAACCGACGCGCCTTTGATAGAAGGGCGGCCTGGATATACTTAGGATATACTTAGCATCAATTGGTATCTTAATACATTTAACATTATAATAATTACACCTAATAAAGATTGATTAGTACATATCTAATGAAAACTCATTAGATATCAGAGCAGCTGTCACGTGGTTCAAGCTAGAGAAGATAGTCAAAGTTGTATGACTATTGGCCCACGCATCAAGCCGGGCCTTCCCATTTCTAGCTGTCGCGTTAAACACCTAGCACGTGCCTTCCCATTCCAGCCCAGCCTGGATATACCCAATTCTTTTTTGTTTTTTTGTAGAAGGATATACCCCAATTCAAATGGGAATCCATAGATGTCAATATAATAATTACGCGCATGGCTGATCAGTATAATATGGTTAAAAAAGTAGGAATCACGTGCATTCACAGCTCATCCATAAAGACAAAAAATAAAAATAAAAATAAAATAGCAGAAAGGAAACGGCTAGTATTCCTTCAACACGTCCATAGATTAACGCAAATCACCCCTAGCTTTGTTTCCAAAGATACAAAATCTCTTACAGATCGTCTCTTCATAACAACTAGCTGTGTATTCCGATAATTGGGTAAAGGATGGCCGGAACTGCAGCCCTCTCCACCGTCGTCCTGAAGTCAACTTTGGGGAGCTTAAGTGACCCTGCAATCAAAGAGATGAAATTATTATGGTATGTCCAGAAGGAGCAAGAGAAGCTTGGTCAGACATTATCTTCCATTGAAACCACTCTTAAGGCCGTCGAGAAGGGGCAGTTTACTATTACGGATGATGTTGAGCATTGGCTGGGACAACTTAAAGATGTTCTTTATGATGCAGACGACGTGATGGATGACTTCCGAACAGAAGCTTTGATACAGAAAATGGAGGAGAAGGAGCTTGACAAGAGCTGGATTGAAAAGGTATGCTCCTTCCTTTCATGCTGCTCCAATTCACTTGCTTACTTTTGGAAGATGGGTCATAGAATAAAGGACATTAGGGAGAGATTAGATAACATTGCAAAAAATCGGACTCAGTTTGAACTCAGAGCACCCCATAATCTAACCAGGCTAGTTGATAATGTTCATCATCAAAGGGACACTCACTCTGGCTTACCATCAAGTGTTATGATTGGGAGAGATGAGACCAAAAGCAAAATTGTGAAACTCTTAATGAAGTACTCTTGTGGAAATGTTGATTCTGAGTTAGTCTCTGTCATCTCCATCCATGGGATGGGAGGAATCGGGAAGACCACTGTTGCTAAATTGGTCTACAATGACAGTGAAATAAAAAATCATTTTGATGTACGTATCTGGGTGTGCGTTTCTGATGATTTCGACCAGAAAAAGATTGTAGAAAAAATCTTACAATCTCTAAGAGTAAGTCGTCAAGACTGGGAGGGCTTAGCATTGGAACCACAACAAATTCTTCTTAGAGAAAAGTTTGGTGGGAAGAAGTATATGCTAGTGTTGGACGACGTGTGGAATGAGGATCATAAGAAGTGGGCAGAGTTGAAAAGCTTGTTGAATTGTGGTGAAAGGGGAAGCTCCATTCTAGTCACTACACGTAGCACACGCGTAGTAGAAGTCATGGACTCAAATTCATCACTTTGTGTGTCAAGTTTATCAGATGATGATTCTTGGTCTGTATTCAAGCAATGTGCCTTCAAAGGAGACCAACAAAATCCAACTCTAGAAGAAATTGGTCAAGATATTGCAAGAAAGTGCAGGGGACTGCCTTTGGCGTTGAGTGCCCTTGGAAGCCTTTTATACGGTAACACTATCAAGGATGACTGGAAGCGTGTTAGAGATAATGAAATGTTGAGGAATTTAACTACAGAGGAACTTAGTGTCCTGCCCGTATTGCAATTTAGCTTCGATAACTTGCCATCTTCCCAATTAAAACACTGTTTTGCATATTGCTCACTTTTCACTAAGGATTCTAATATTCCCAAAGAGTTGTTGATCCACTTATGGATGGCACACGGGTTCCTCCAATCATCCGACCCTAGACAACGTATGGAGGATATTGGTAGTCACTACTTCAATGTTTTGTTGTCAAGATCCTTCTTCCAAGACATAGTGGAAGATGATTATGGAAACATAAAGGGTTGTAAAATGCATGACCTTATGCATGATCTTGCATTATCAGTTTCAGCATGTGAGTGCTTGAGTGTCGATTTTATCGACACTCCAATTCAAGCGTCTGTTCGTCACATGGTCTTGCTTTCCAGGGTCACTCAGGGGTTGTTTGCGTCACATAAATTAAGGACATTTATCGACGAAGTAGGAATTGGACTATCTCATGATGCATGGTCAAGTTTTAAGTACTTACGTGTACTACTTCTTTCCTCAGTCACTCAAGAGCAGTTATATTCCATAAGCGAATTGAAACATTTGCGACTTCTTGGGATTTCTGGTGATTCTATTAAGAAACTCCCCGAATCAATCATCATGTTGCAGAATTTGCAGACATTATATGTCCTAGACTGTGGTCTTGAAAAGCTGCCCAAAGATATTGGAAAGATAGGAAGTCTTAGACACTTAAATATTTCTGACAATGATAAAATCGAGACACTCCCTGATTCAATATGCAAGTTGACGAATTTGCAGAGTTTAAAACTTAGGGGTTGCAGTGGAATTGAAGAATTGCCCGTGAATATTGGAGAGATGATTAGCCTCAGGCATTTAAATGTTAAATATTTAGAAAAAATCAAAAGGCTCCCTGAATCGATAAGTAAGTTGACAAATTTAGAGAGTTTGGTACTCACGGGTTGTGATGAACTCGAAGCACTACCGGAGGATATTGGAAATATGGTCAGCCTTAGGAAACTTGGACTGGATTCGGACAATGAGGCCATTTTTATACCATCTGGAGTGGGGCAACTAACATGTCTTCAGAATTTACCCTTTTTCAACGTGGGAAAGGATGGGGACAGATTACATCCCAACCTAAGTGAGCTACATGGTCTAAACAATCTTAGAGGTACACTGAGCATTAGAAATCTTGAAAACGCAACCACTTCGGAAGCAAATGAAGCAAAATTGAGGGATAAGCAGTACCTGGAATCTTTGAGCTTAAAATGGAACAAGGGATCAGGTGATGATGGCAGTGACGATGTTGAATTTCTTGAAGCCCTGGAGCCAAATCAGAACATACAAGAACTGAAGATAGATGGATTAGGGGGTGCCTTGTTTCCAGGGGAATGGTTGAGAGGCTTGACTTCTCTTCGGTCTCTTTCAATTAAGAAATGTCATAGTCTGATATCTTTGTCTCGAGGGATGCAATATCTCACTACACTTGAAAATCTATCCATTGAAGATTGCTCAAAGCTTAACTTGTCAGAGGAGGATGGCATGCATGGCCTTCGCAGCCTTCAAGAACTAGAAATGAAAGGGCTTCCAAAATTGGTGTCTCTACCAGAGGAATGGTTGAGAGGCTGGACTTCTCTCCGGTCTCTTGCAATTAGGGAATGTAATAGTCTGATATCTTTATCTCAGGAGATGCAATACCTCGCTGCACTTGAAAATCTATCCATTGAAGATTGCTCAAAGCTTAACTTGTCAGAGGAGGATGGCATGCATGGCCTACGGAGTCTACAAAAACTGACAATCAAAGGGCTTCCAGAATTGGTGTCTCTGCCTGCGGAAGGGTTGAGAGGCTGGACTTCTCTTCGGGGTCTTTCAATTGAGAAATGTCATAGTCTGATATCTTTGTCTCGAGGGATGCAATACCTTACTGCACTCAAAGAGCTGTCCATTGTAGATTGCAAAGAGCTTAACTTGTCGGAGGAGGATGGCATGCATGGCCTTCACAACCTTCAAGATCTAAAAATGGGAGGGCTTCCAAAATTGGTTCTTTTGCCTAAGGGGCTTCAACATGCTACCGATCTACAATATCTTTGGTTCTACGCTTGCGAGAATTTGATGGCTCTACCTGAGTGGCTTGGAAATTTTGCTTCCCTTAAAAATCTTCACATCGACGAATGCCCGAATGTACAATCTCTGCCACAAGGGATGCAATGCCTCACAAAATTGGAAGAGCTAATTATTATGGTATGTCCACATTTATCAAGACGATGCAAGAGAGGCGTAGGCGAGGATTGGCCTAAGATTGCTCACATCCCCAAAGTAGAAGTGTATGTATTCATTTCCTTCACTTTTCTAATTTATTCACTCAGTATTTATAGCCTACCATCTGTTACATATGAATCTTCAAATAATTTATGTCAACCCTTCTACGCATGGCTGATTTCTTGTCCTGTTTAAGTTTTTTATTTATTTTTTAATTCTCACTGTAAAATTCTATTCAATTTTGCCAGTTTTGTTTTCAAAATGAATAAATAAACAGTTTCTAGAAGACATATTCCTCTATTCTCCACCTCCATTAACAACCGATTTGAATTTAAAAGTCTTCTAAAAAAAATGAAGACCAAGTATGTTGTTTGCAGAATTGATCAGAATTATAACACCAATAAACTCACTGATTATTTCTCTTCCTTCCTCTTCTCTTTGGCTAGATTGGAAGCAGATGAAGACACCATTGAAGAAAGAAGGTAATGTTGAACACAGTAAATTTCATTTCTTTTCCTTTTTTTCGAAATCATCCCTCCGGCCACACCCCAACCCACTTTATACTATTGTTTGGGGTGATACAGGAAACAAGTTTGTCCTCAAAATACTGTCATCGAATTAATTTATCTAGTTTTATGTTTGTTCTGCATCTTCAGGAAACTATTGAGAATTAGGCGACAATTGAGATATTGAGAATAAGGCGACAATTGAGACCTATTCGTGGCTTTCGCTTTCCTCACCGTTAGCCAATTGAAGAAGTTCAAAGTTAACCAGTGCGTGGTCAAGGTGAATCTTTCTAAATTTACTTCTGTGTTTATCGGCTCTCCATAGAGTTTTTTGCACTCCAATATATTATGAATTACTTACTACATTCTATATCAATTTAAGTAATCTTTATTGGTATATCCCTTTGACTCGGAATATCAATTTAAGTAATCTTTGACTTGGTATATCTGCATCTTCAGAGAATTCCACCGTATTTATATGCTATGATTGGAAATGTCATCGTCGCTTTCCTCAAAGTTAACCGATTGAGGAAGTTCAAAGTTAACCAGTGTGTGGTCAAGGTGAATCTTTCTTAACTGACTTCTCTGTTTATGTGATCTTTATTGGTATATCCCTTTTTTTTTTTCATTTTTCTTTTTTCTTAAATAGTCAAACCATGCTCTCCTGTGCTGGTCATTAGGTCACAACTTAAGTATTAACAACGGTAAATTACAGAATCTCCCTTGATGTATGCTCATATTTCTAAAATGTAACTGGTATTTGCTTGAGTTTTATTGAAGTTCACAGTCACTGCCGCTCCCTTGTCCAAGTTCTTTTTTTTAAATCGACATGGCTAATGTGCTTACACATCTTAATTATTGCTTCAAATGTTTGATTTCATTGTATCAAATTTTTCTGTCCAGGAAGGAATTAGTACCAGAGAGATTGGACCAGTAACATTGCTACTACACTTGATTATCACCTTATGTTTCATGAAGTTGAAAGAGTAGAATTTTTTTTTAGCCCATGAGGTTGGCATTCTTCTGTTATATATGGTTCTTTTTCTGTTATAAAGTCATAGAATTAGAATTATCTATGTAATTTCATATGGAAAATTTATTAGATTTTTACTTTTTTTTCTTGGAATTTTGATGTTTACAGTCTTTAATTGACTGATTTATAAGTACTTAGGAATTTTTGGAAACCAACCGAAAAAAAACTTGGGATACCCTAGAAAAGTATAAGGAGTTTTGGAATCATCAAAATTCTTTAGAAAGTTAAGGAATTGGATTATATTCTTATTTTTATATTATTTTTCTTGGGGATTTATTAGAAGTGTGATATATTTATATTCTTACCTTTTCTTTAGGATAAGAAAATTTATTTTTGATAAAATTTGAATTCATTATTTTATCTTTATTAGGGACAAAAATTATAGTTTCATCATGGCAGGATTATCTTCATCCTTTTTCTTGAGGATTATTTCCAATAAATTGTTACTCTATTTATTATGACCTCATGTTTCATACAGTTGCATGACTAAGAGATGGAATGAGATGTACAACAGGAATGTTACATGAGAACCTGAGAACAAGAGATAAGTTGATCTCTGCCTAAGATGCCAGAAGGGAGATAGGTGAGGATTGGCCTAAGACTGCTCATACTCCAGGGATTTATGATTTACCATTTCCTGATTAGTCAAAACATGTAATCTCATCATCTTTAGAACTCTCCTTTTCAAGTCTATGACTCAAATCTCTTCTCTAGTCAATTCGGAACCCTTTTCCTTTTGTTTCCTGACAATGGTTATACTATTGTTCACTTTCATTTCCCTGTTGATTTTGGATTCCATTCTGGCTGATTTGAAAAAAGTGAAAGAACAACCAAACTTCTGCAACTGAAATTTTCATAAAATGAGCTGGTGCATCTTCAAAATCCTTGTCTTATGGTTAAAACTTTTCGTTGTCATAACTTTTGCTCAAACAAAAATAGAAGTAGATAAATATCTTTGCATTTATGTTTCCTTCTTTTATCAAAATCTTACCTTCCGCCAATGTATACAGGGCTTATAATAAAAAATTCTCTCTGTTTTCCATATAGGACATTTATTTTCCTACAGTTTTATATTTTTCTCTTTTAATTTCTTTGCTCCATCATTTGTGAATTGAATTTTATACATGCATTAATTTGTGTTGGGAATATCAATTGACAAATTTATTGAAAAAGCTTCCCTTGGGTTTTCTGTTTCTCTGCCTCCAACATTACAGAAATTGGGCCAACCTCGTACTACAATTGCATGGGATGTAGATAAAGGTTATCATGATAGCTGATTTGAATTCTCAGTGTATGAAACAGACAGTTATTTTTTCGAATGATTTAAATTAAGACATTTCATGTATTAAATTTCATGGATTGTTTGCCTTTGTTTATTCTTACCTTTCTTTTCCTATATTAATTGAATTGATTTAACTCCCGAACTTATAATTTGCAAAATGTGATGGCGAATCTCAGGGATATTTTCTTCTTAAGGGCAATCCAAGTTTTGTTAACCTCATGAGACACAGCAGTGACATTGATATGGCTGGAAGCTGTGAGGGAAGCTTCTTTTCACATTCAAAAGCTAAAGATACAAGAATTTGCCTCTTTCTGTGCAATTTTTTGAAAGGAATCTCAAAGCTTACTGTTATTTGGATGTCTTGTATTCTCCTTCAACAGTGTCGAAAGGCCTTCTCTTTGTGGGTATTTATATGGTGTTCTCAATTTTGTACATAGGATGAAGACAGACATGAGAATTACTTGATTTTGTGAGTTTTTTTTTTTTTTTGGTTTTGTGTTGCAGTTAGGTCTTTGACATCTGTAAAAGAATACTCTGTACTTCTTCTTGTATTTTAGTGGAAGCTTCTCATCGTCTCCAGCCGTGGATGTAGGCTTAATGCTGAACCACGTAAAATTTTGTCTCTGTGTTTGCTTGTTTCTTGTTATTTCGCCATCTCGGTTGGTGATTTCCAGAACACTTACAACTGACACTGCTGTGGTTGCAAAAAAAAAAAATAATCTGAGAATACCATTCTTGTTCTCAAACTTCTCCTTAGCAGTTTCGCACTGAAGATTGTCTCTCATATGGCATGTGTTTGGGAGTAGCCCCCAAGCACACACACTCATTTTCAGATAAATCCATGCCTGGGAGTAGAGTACGGGAATTAAATCAGACTATGACAAGAAATGGAAATAACTGAGTTGCCTTTTCTAACAGCTTTGCTCTTTTTCTTTTTAATCAGTCAATCTGTACATCTATAAAAAGGAAAGAAGATAAGAGGATGTCTGCATGGAAGAAACATACATAACAGAAACAAGAAGAACATAACAGGGTGTAGTTTTATTTTTACAGAGAAGTATACATGGTTAACCAAAACAAGAAGCTAAAAATCAGAAAACAAAGATCAACAGTTATGGGGACTTCAGAAACGCTCAAAATCAAAATTCCAAATTCAAAGCAGAGCACCAGATAGCTGCTACTCTGATAGCATTCCAAGTGAATCTTTGTCTTCTCATACAGCATTCTAATCGAACTGACAGTAAGCCCGTCCAAGCTCTCTGCATGGTTCATAGTAAGCTTTCACACAAAAAGAAAAAATACCAACAAAAAGGGTAATTAAAAGGACTGATACAATATCATGTTTGTTATACAGTTAATTTTCTAAGAGTAGCCAAGCTTTCACATTAAGAAAATAGAAAAAGGGCAAGAAAGTAGTACTTGAACACTTGGTATAATGCACCCTTCATCCGGAAAAGTTTAATTTGACTTGTATATTCATTGACTTCTACATATATTACTGGCTTGTATTGGACGTTTGTGTGACATTTCATAAATGAAATTCTTTTTTTAAGATTTTCCTTATTGTAACAGAGCAGTGTCATTTATAGATTTCAACTCAGTGACGGTTTCAATTTTCGAATTCCGCTTTCCCTTTTGAGGCTTCTAAAATTCTAGTTTACCACATAAGTTTTTTTTGTATCTAACAATCTCTCACCGTTAAAATCATAATTGAAAAATATTAATTGACATATTTGCCCCTTCTTATTTACGTTTAAAAGTTAGAAAAAAAAACCTTTATCTATACCTTGAGTACCAAAAATGCCTTCATGGTAGATGTAAAACGGGCTTATTTTTTTAGCATTTGAGCCAAATTGTAAACATTGAACCAACCGACTAAAGGGTAATCTTGGTATTAAATTTAAATAAAAATAATAAAAAGGGCAAAATTATCAATATATGTTTTATGTATCTCTTGCCAACTCATCTAATACTGAGTCTGCAGGGAGACACATTGGTCTTACGAAATTAAAAGAAAGGACTCGTTTATTAGAATTGACTTCTCAATGTTTTGAATAATTGAGATTAATTTAGCAGTTTTTTTTATGAAAATAATTGAGATTACACTAATTGATGTGAGGTGTTAGGAGCAGGTAGCTTTCATTTTCAAAAGTCTATTATTGGGTTGTGGAGCAGACTTTTGGATATCCAGTATGAAGTCTTATTAGATGGTTAAAATAATTGGGTTGTGGAGGAGACTTCCAGTTAGCTTTCATCGAAGGAAGGACGTGAACCCTTCATCAAGTGATTATTAGGGTTGAAGAGTAGATTATGCTCAATTCCGTTAATTTGAAATCATCTCGTCCTTATAAAGCTAGCGTTTTACACACTAACTAAAATTATTTTTTAAACTTATTTTTAATAAATAATAATGAGCATTCATTAGTATCAAAATTCAAGCATAAAAAAGAAGAACAAGTACCCACGAGGGATGGGTAGAAAATATATAGGAGGGAAGAACCCTCTGTACCTAACTTGTTAGATCTTACAAAGCAAGAAAACAAAAGACAAAACCTGAAGACTCCCTATTAACCCCCTTCCTTAGCCAGTAATCCCCAACCTCTCCTAATCTCATTGGCATTAACTCCCAAGAAGGTTTTGTGTAATCTCATTTGCATACGAAGTTACAGAGTTTGCATCCTTCATAACCCCTGAAACCTTGGTTGACAATTTTTAAAAATACTTCCATTCCTTGCCATCCAAATATTCCATCCAACTGAGAAAAATAGTGCCCAATACATAAGTCTAAAAGGCGTGATTGTTGTCCGTCATTATTGTTTGTGTTCCTTCATCCACCAATTATGGTACTTAGTGTAAGCCACATGGACTCATATTAAAGATGGAGAAACACATAAGAGATAATAAATTGACCCAACTTCTTAAGCCAAATGGGAATGTTTAAGATATAAAATGTTAGTGTACTGGAATTAGCGCAAATTTTGACTTAAGGCTGCAGTTCATGTTAGCCACATGGACTCATATTAAAGATGGAGAAACACATAAGAGATAATAAATTGACCCAACTTCTTAAGCCAAATGGGAATGTTTAAGATATAAAATGTTAGTGTACTGGAATTAGCGCAAATTTTGACTTAAGGCTGCAGTTCATGTTCTGAAATATATTGGGAACTCCGTTCTGAATGTGCCAACTTCTTAATTCACCCATGTATTGCTTGCAAATAGCTATAAGTATATGAAAGATGGAGAATTGAGATGGCTATATCTTTATCCAGTTTTGTGCTCTTTCCAAAACTATACCAAGTACTACATGCTTCCTTTGCGGAACCCAAAAGCCCAGAGGAATCTATGTGCTTATCTTGGACCATTGAGAAACTCTCAAATGGACAATACGTCATCTCTGTTTTCCAAGCCATTAACTGATAAAGGAAGCTCAAGATCAACAAATGTGTGCTAAAGGTGAATCTCCCTTGATTCTCCTATCTGTTTATTAGTTCTTTATAGGGATTTTTGCACTACGATATTACTAATTACTGCATTCTGAATCAACATCGAGCTTAACTGATCTTTAATTTTATATCCTTTTTGAATTGGTATATCTGTCTTGTGATAGGCACTCTAAATTACAGGTGCTTTCTATGAATTTTAAGTTGGTAGTGATAAATTCTCTGATATGCTTCACATCATTTTGAGCCAACACTTTGAACACCACCAATTAAATTTGAGATACTAGAATTAAAATTCTATTCCATGACCTCATAAATGCATTGCTACACTACAATATATGCAGATTATGAAACAAGGAAGAAAGAGTGAGTGAATTTGTGGAACTGAAGATTCATAACTTGCTTTTATAAGTTCTGGTGATCAAACATCACTTCTTATAGCTACAACTTGCAATTACCATTGTTATTATTCAAAGAGAATATCAGTCTCCTTCTTATAGCTACCATGCAGTAGATTCCCTCTATAAATCATATGACATAGAGATCACTCTTTTCTCCTAATAAATCTTTAGCAGATATAACCAATCAGTTAGTTCTGAGTTATATTGACTAGGTATGGGTTAAACGTTAACTTTGTTCGATCACTTATTTGTAGCAAACACAAGGTGATGGAGCGTCACACAAAGAATAAAATAAGGAAAGGATCTTTGTTTAGACTTTTGAAGAAGTTCAAGATTTTCTTGTATGTGTGCTATTTAATCCTTATTATCACTTTATACACCACTTAGTAAGTTCTTGGGAAACTTAAAGGAGTAGAATTATTTTTTAAGCCCATGAGGTTGGCTTCTTTATTACTTCTTTTGCTTCCATGGATTTAGTCTTCTTGTTTTTGTAGCGTTGGCACTCAAGGAACTCATGCAACTCAAGATTACATATATATAAAAAAGTCATTGATATTTTGTAGTACTAGCAGTTGTGAATGTTCATTGAACATTGGGAATGATTCTCATTAGTTTTATGATTTTTTTTCAGCAACTGATTTTAAAAGTATATTGAAATCTTACTGTTTACAAATTATTAACTGTTATAGTTGAAATATACTTTATGTTTTGAATTATTTCAAATATTATAAAAGTCTCATACTATTTTCAAGTCATAGAATCAGAACTATTTATGTAAATTCATATGGAAATTTTACTTGATTTAAAATTTTTGTTTTGGAATCTTAGATTGTTTTCAGTCTTATGTTAATTGTGGGTGAGAAATAACCTGTTTTATTAGGATTTAGAGATGATTTCTGATGATTGTGTGAAAAGTTCCCTTCAAAGTTTTAAGTTTCTAATACACCTTAAATATTGTTTTAACTGTTTGATATTTTAAGTTTCTTATAAATCTTAAACATTGCTTCAACTGTTTGATTTCACTGTACTAAATTGTTGACTCCCGCCGCTAGAGTTAATATCTAATAGATTGGATCAATAACATTGCTGCTGTTAAGGGTTTAGCTGAGCAGAATTAGAAAGGATGTAACATTTGAAACAGAGCCTTAAATTTTGAAGAAAATTTTTAACATCGTAGTTGAACTTCTTGTGGTCGTGTGCAAAATTGCAAATCTTCTTAGGTCACTTTTGAACTCCTACCATTTGAAGCAGCTTAAGAGGTCCTCAATGCAACTATTCTGAGCTTCAGTGTGGTTTTCACCAATTAGTACAAGCTAATATTATAAGATTTCAGAGGAGCATTTGGAAGGACACTATATTGGGTTTTTTTTATCGCTTCGAGTTCTTTCTTTTAGGTTCTTCCTAATGTTTTCACATTTTATTTATTATCATTTTCTTGATTGGATTGGTTTTTCCTTAGATTTTTTTTTTTTATGTAACTTTTGTGTGTTGGTTATCATCCATTGAACATATGCCTTTTTTTCCTGTTCCTTTGTTTTTCTTTGGATTTGGTACAATTGTCATATATTTGTTGGAAGCCATTGACATATTCCGAGTTATCTCTCATCTCTCTGGAATTCAAAGCGTCCTTAACAAGTTAACCAAATACTATCACTAGGAGTGGTAATGGATATCCTTTAAAAGCCATAAATACCTTCGTACAGAATAATAACATTAGCCTCCACCGTTAAATGAATCAGGCCAACCTCTTACTATAATTACCCTAGGATGTAGGTGAACATTATTTTGACGACTGTTTTGAATTTCTCATCCTATGAATCTATTTCAAACAGATATTTGATATAATGAGTAAGAATATCATCTATATAACTTCATAGATCTTTGCTTTTGTTTATTCTTTACCTTTTCTTTGCTATACCAGATGGATTCATTTAGCCCTCTGTAACTTATTATTTTGACAAAATGTGATGGTCAATCTCAGGGATATTTTCATCTGAAGGGTGATTCGAGTTTTATCAACCTCAGCACTTAATGGCTAGAAGCTGTGATGGAAGCAGTTTTCACATTCAACAACTAAGGATGCACCAATTTGCCTCTTTTTATGCAATCTTTCCTTTGAAATCTTAGTGCTTTCTGCTATGAGGGTGTATTGCATACTCTATTTCCACAGTGTGCAAAGGCCTTTTCTTTGGGGGTATTTATATGACATTCTCAATTTTTTATATAAGATGTAAGAGAGACAAACATAGTAATTACTCAATTTTGGGAGTTTTTTAGTTTTGTGTGTGAGTTGGGGCTTTGCTATTTGTCGAAGAACATTCTGTAATTTCTTTCATGTTTTAGTAGAAGATCTCATCATCTCCGCCCCTAGATGTAGGCTTCAATTTGAACCACGCAAACCTTATTGTCTCTGTGTTCACTTGTTTCTTGTTATTTTGCTATCTTGGTTGGTGATTTCCGCAACACTTTAAGAGCTGACACTACTCAAGTCCCAAATGATATCACAGAATACCAGTCTCGTTCTTAGACTTTTCTGTAGCAGTTTCCTACTTAATGGTTGTATATTGTTTATCATACGACATGACATGCAGCTAATTCAACGCATTGAGCCAAGTTACCTTTGTGTCCCCCCAACACACAAATTCAGAATAAAGCAGCAGCTAGGTGAAGCAATACATAGCAGCTAATTCTCGAAAATTGGAAATCAGTTATACTTTTTTGACATAATTTACAATGAGTGTTATTTTACTATTTATAAATGATCTCTTCCAAAAATACCCTTAAAGGACTTGTAAATCAAAATTTTCATCAGCATCTTTTACTTCTAGCGAGGATAAGAAGTCTTTTGAAGGCATTTTTGGAAGAAAGATTTTATGAATAATAAAATGATACTTATTCTCAATTATGTTTCAAAAGTGTCACTCAATCCCAATTATCAAGAATTTGATAACTAAATATGAATTGTTTTTGAAAAGCATCACAAAGAATCAATTTCCCCCTTTCAATACTTCTTCATGCAACCATGAAAAAGATAAAAATCAGACCAAGGAATGCTAAATATGAATTCCTTTTTTATTTCAAATTTCCCTCTTACTTCACACTGTTGTTTGGGGCGTTATAGGAAACAAGTTAATCTTTAAAAAATTGTCACCAAATCTGTTTGGTCTAGTAGGTTATGTTTGCTTAATTCCGTGCCAAAAAGTGTGTTTAAGTGTGTTTAGAATGTTTAGATTGAGTCCAAGAAGTCACAGTTCAAATGACATCAAAATCGGAGTTAAATTGAAGTTTTTGTGCTTGGCATTAGATAATGTTTGATCTAGCGTTCGAACGTTTAGTGTCTACAGAGAAACCCGAGAGTAGCATTCAAGAACGTGAGATGCAGCGTTCGAACTTTCAGTGTCTATAGAGAAACCCGAGAGTGGCGTTAGAGAACGTTTGATCTAGCATTCGAACGGAAATTTCTGAAGGGTGGCGTTAGATAACGTTTGATGCACCGTTCAAACGTTCAACTAACAAAATTTCCGAAAAGTTACAAAAAATTACATAACTTACTCGTTTTATTTCGGATTGACTTCAAACTTCTTGGGGAACCTTTAAATAGGATTGGGGTCCTTCTAAACCTATAAGAGAGCTACGTTTTTTACGCCAAACAGAATAGAAATTATTCTGTAGGTTAGTTCGAACAGATGATAAACAGGGAAGAACACAAGCAGCTTGCCCAAAACACAGAGAAAAACGTCTCTGAGGTTCAATTCAATATCAATTAATCAAGTTTTCTAAAATCAGTCCACAAGCCGGACTTTATAGCCAAAAATCGTCTATACTGGAAAGTTACTAAAAAGGGCAAAAGCCCTAAAGCATGCCTAAATGAAATATAGAATAAAATAAGCAACCTATGAAAAATCTACCCCAAATCGGGTTTAAAATCACTTCCTAATTGACAAACGAAGTATTATCAAAAATAGCAACAAATAATTAAGAATAGCGATTCGGAGGGGAAAACAGCGGAATTTGAGGTCGAGAAAAGTGCACATTGACTTCAATCAATGTACCACGGCGTGCGCGCCGAAAATATCTTTCCAAATTGGGGTCATATGTGCGATTCCGATAACCATAGCCAAAGTTATGGCCAAAATACTAAAACGCACTCAAAACTGCCCAAATTAGAAAGATATCACCATCACTTACTGCCTTTGCGATACTCTGCCAACTCATGGTATTCTAGCGCCATCAATGTGCAATCTGACAACTCAACATCATCTGTCTTGGATCCCCTTGAATCAGTTTTAGAAGCCCTAAACATCATTTTCTCTTCTGGAAAACCCTTCTTCTAGGTTTTCCTCTTTTGAGCCATAAAACCTTTCTTTTCTTCTTTCTTCTTCTACCTTGGAGTTCCGGGTTGGGGAGATTGAATCATGGGAGTTCCTACGAATACCAGGCGAGTTCGTTTGGGTGATCGTGTGAGAAGATCTTCAGAATCCTGAGGTATTGCTGTGGAACAAATCTAAGGAGTTCTTCAGATACTTTCAAATTTGTGAGTTCCTGTAACGCCCCGGATCCGAGTCACATGAAAAACTCGTAACTCGTATCCAGAGGTTATTATAATTAACAGGATCACACTACCAGAGTAAAGAAAACATGAACTAAATAGTTCTAAGCAATAGAGAGCGCTAAACAATCCCAAAGTAAAACTCACATGACTAAATTTCACTACCCGCAATTATCGGCTCTCCATACGTATCTGAAAAAAACAAACAGAAATAAAAGAGTGAGATACGAATATCTCAGCGAGTAGCACATGCATGCATAAATACACATCTGCAAATTTAAAACTTCTATGATCGGATAATCAGACGAGAAAACGAGAAATAACTATAAGCAGTTAACATTGGTAATACCCTGGTCAACAAAACCCAGATCAGTTCCAGAAAAAATTATCATTTTTATCCATGCTTCAACAAACCAAATTCCACTACTTATCCCATGGTATCCAACCGGTAAATACATAACAAAACCACATGGTCAATGTCATACAAATATTTGATTGGGTAATCAACATGCCAGAGCGACCTCCACACCTCCATGTACACAGTTCCGGCCTACTCAGGGTTTCGGATACTCTGAAATGACGGCCTACTCAGGGTTTCGTCATCCAATGCCGGCCTACTCAGGGTTTCGGCATTGACAACCAGGCCTACTCAGGGTTTCTGGCTGCTCTACACCAGTCGTGGCAACACTCCATGGCCATGCCATTACTCCAAAAATAAAAGCATCACATTACTAAGCTTAAACATCTGGATCCAAGACAAGCTAGACCAAAACAGTAAAACATCGTATAATCTCAATACCAATATCAAAGAAAAACCATTCATTTCACATCATGTAAAACCCATCACAGTTCATCACCTGTCCCTCTGGACCAAGCAGTATCTCAAGTACTTTCAGCATTTTCTCATTTTCGTAACACATGCCATTCGGAAACAAAACTCAATTCATTCATACCAAGGAAATCCTCACAACACATTTACAGTTTCCAAACACGTGAAACCAGAATAGAATAACTCCTCAATCAAAACAGTGTATAAAACAGAGTGAATGTAACTAGTAACTCTTAATGGTTTGGCATCCAGCACAACACTCATAAATAACCTAAATTCAACTTGGAAGCTTTTAAGAAGTTAACTAAATTTTCCTCTAATAATTTCATAGGCAAAGTAGATCCCAAAGTTCCCAAACAAGTGAATAGTGAAGTGGTTTAACCCTTAAGACACCCAATTACTCTTGGCTAATTCAGATTTCCATTTCAGTAAGTAAAATAGGGTAGGCGCTCACTTCCTGAGATGGGCGCCAGGTGGACGTCGGTCGGCGGTAAGAAAATTAGGGTAAAAGTTGCTTCCGCTCACTCGACGCTAGGTGAGCGCGAGATAGGCGCGAGCTGAGCACCAGGTTCGCGCGAGCCGAGCGGTCTGTTTTCAGGTGCACGCGAGCTGAGCGCCAGGTTCGCGCGAGCTCGGCGGTAAGTCAATTTTTAACGGGGCGTCTACCTAAGAGGTGAGCGGCAGTGGGCGCCAGGTTCGCGGATACCCCCTGCGATTTCCAGTTCTCTGTAAATTCGAGATCTATATCTCTGGCTAGTTTGTTTCGGTCTGTTATTGCTCCAATACCCTCATAGTACTCCCAGAAGACTTCCCAAACATATTTGGATTTAATCTAACTACATTTAATTTCAAGATAAATTTCGGTCTCCGACTCTGTTTTATGCCATTCCAGAAAACTAAAAGAAAACTCAAGAGATCATTTAAACTACAACCATGCATCAAAATAATCTCGAGAAAACATAAAACACAAAACCCCAGTTGTAAATCAGTGCTACTCACCTTAGTATTGAAGACCTTCTTCAAACTTCCGGCCATCCTGGGGATTTGACTGCGAGACCTAACCCGCCGGACTGCCGCCCTAACTTTCTCCCGAGCAGCAATTTTTCCCAAATCCCCGAAAACTTATAGGAGCTTCCTATTTATAGACATCGCAAAGTTTTGACCTAATTTCCCTTTTATTCCTCGAATCCCGGTTCTACCTGTAGACACTAAAATTTTTGTGTCATCAAGTCAAAAGTTGACCAAGTCAAATAATTGATTTTGGTAAATAAGATCAGATCCAAGGCCAAGACTTAACCAAATAAATAAGCCAGGTTAAACAAAATGATGGTTCGACCCGTAAATTATGAAATACGGGTCAAGACAAGCATCCTACAAATTCAACCCATTAACTTCAAATGGGCCCCACAAAGCAAGACATGGATGATATTTGTTACTAAAACAAAACAAATGTCTTTTGGTAACAAAGTTGTGATGATCCAAAAAAGGAAATTCACAACCCCACAAATGGCATAGAATATTAAGAAATAATTCAATATTCAAATAAATGCCAAAATCAAAGCAAAGAGATTCCTCAGTATGGCATGCTCCATTAAATTCAAATTGTTGCCAAATGAGATGCACCCTCATAAGGAAATTCTCAATCAAAAGAGATCCTCATATTATGGCAAGTGTTCACACCCTTTGCCTATAAATAGAGGACCTCAATGAGAAGAAGACACTTTTCAAGCTTTAGAAGACTTGCCAAAAGCTTGGAGAAACTCTGCAGAAATTCAAAGAGAGTTGGAGAAACTCATTCAAGTCTACATCAAATCTACCCCGTTTTCTCTTTATCAAATTTATACTTTGAGAAAAGAGAAGACAAAATCACAGTCACAACAAAGGAAGATCGTCCGGTTCGAGACCAAGCCTTACGGCCCCCGAATCAAAGATCGAAGTCCAATTTGAGACCAAGCTCTTGTAGCCCTCAAGTTGAATATTGAAGTTTCATTCAAGATCAAGCTCGTGTAGCCCTTGGATCAAGACTCATCAAGGAGATCGAATCAGAGGAGAATTACAAAGATTGTACCCGTTTTCTTCATTTTAATACAAATTGTTATTTGTTACATTTTTCTTGTCTTTTGTTTCAGACACGAAAATTTGTGTTAACACTACCCTTTATTAGTGTAGGGTTTTCCCCGGATCTTAACTATTTACCCAATTTTTAATTATTTCCGGGTCCGAATGTAACCTATTTATAGTCCCACTTAAATTTCTTTAACACTAATGAACCACAAATTTCCTAGCAATAAATTCTTTTCTTTTTATTATATTATTTTTATTATTATTATTTTTCTCAAAACTGGGGTTTTACAGTTCCAGAGTCTAGAATAGGGATGTTGAGTCGTCTGAACTACAGGTTGTAAGTCTTCTTCTCATAATGGATCTTTTAGGTGGCTCTTGCATAGTCAGGAGGGTTTTTCTCATAGAGAGTTCTCTTTGAGTTTTCCCTTCGTCACCAAATTGCTTTTGTCTCACTTTACATGTTTTAATTATTTACTTACAATTTGGGTGGCTTGTTAATTACTCTTGATTGATTATTTGATTTTCTAGAATTACTTTGAGGATTTGCTTATGCCTATTAATTAAGGACTTGTCGTTAATTAATAGAAAGTTTTTATTCTGCTGTGGTACACCTATTCACCCTGTCCTCACAACCCCTGTTACAAGTCCTCACAAGCCTTGTTACAAGTCCTCACAACCCCAGTTACAAGTCCTCACAACCCCTTTTACAAGTCCTCACAAGCCAAGTTACAAGTCCTCACAAGCCTTGTTACAAGTCCTCACAACCCCAGTTACAAGTCCTCACAACCTCAGTTACAAGTCCTCACAACCCCTGTTACAAGTCCTCACAAGCCCTGTTACAAGTCCTCACAAGTCCTCACAAGCCCTGTTACAAGTCCTCACAAGTCCTCACAAGCCCTGTTACAAGTCCTCACAAGCCCTGTTACAAGTCCTCACAACCCCAGTTACAAGTCCTCACAACCCCAGTTACAAGTCCTCACAACCCCTGTTACAAGTCCTCTCAAGCCCGGTTACAAGTCCTCACAACCCCAGTTATAAGTCCTCACAAGCCTGTTACAAGTCCTCACAACCCCTGTTACAAGTCCTCACAAGCCAAGTTACAAGTCCTCACAACCACTGTTACAAGTCCTCACAACCCCAGTTACAAGTCCACACAACCCAAGTTACAAGTCCTCACAACCCCTGTTACAAGTCCTCACAAGCCAAGTTACAAGTCCTCACAAGCCTTGTTACAAGTCCTCACAACCACTGTTACAAGTCCTCACAACCCTTGTTACAAGTCCTCACAAGCCCTGTTACAAGTCCTCACAACCCCTGTTACAAATCCTCACAAGCCCTGTTACTAGATCTTGTTCTGCTTACTAAAAATTTGCCTTTTTGTGCTTATTTAACTGGGGCAATTATAAATTTACAAAGTTGATTAAAATAATTGCATATATGGACTTAATTAAAAGGAAATAAAAAAAAAACTTGTTAATGATAATGTTTTTTATAAAAAAAACAATTGGCATTATTTTTTTACTACATAAATGTGCAATTATAAATATTATCTAGAATAAAATAACCAAGTCCAGTCCCCTCAAATTCCGAACAATCAGGATAAGGAAATGAGTTTTTAAAAAAAAAATGAAAAATGAGACTCCACTTGCAAGTTTAATTAATTATTAAGCTCAATCGGCTTTGGCTGGCTCAAAAACCGGAGCCAGCCAATTTCCTCTCAAAAGCAACTGAAGAGGGCGATGAGGAGTGGGACCGCTTGGGACGCGTGTCGTCCCCAAGCGCTCCCAAGAGGAATCGAAGGAGGATTTCCTCGTAGAGGAAAACGACTCACTTGTTGATGATGAGTAGTGGTAAAAAGGCCGGTAGTAAAATCCTAGTGACCACACGCAGCAATGACGTTGCAAAAGTCATGTGTCCAACTTTAAAATCATATAATTTGTCATTTCTACCGGTTAATGAGTCGTGGAATGTGTTTAAGCGGCGTGCCTTGATACCAGGCCAGGAAACCTTGGCTCTTGAAAAAATTGGTAAAGAAATTGTGGGAAAATGTCGAGGACTACCTTTGGCATTGAGTGCTCTTGGAAGCCTTTTACACGGTAATGTTAATGAGGATGACTGGAAGTATGTTCGAGATAATGAAATTTGGAGGGATCTAACTGGAAAGGAACTTGATGTTCTGCTCATATTGAAATTCAGCTACAATAACTTGCCTTCATCCCAATTAAAACAATGCTTTGCGTATTGCTCGCTTTTCCCAAAGGATTCTAAAATCGAGAAAGATTATTTGATCCGCTTATGGATGGCGCAGGGGTTCCTCCAATCATCCAACCCTACACGACGACGTATGGAGGATATTGGCAATCACTATTTCAACGTTTTGTTGTCAAGATCCTTCTTCCAAGACGTAAAGGAAGATGATTATGGGAACATAGCGACTTGTAAAATGCATGATCTCATACACGATCTTGCACAATCAGTTTCAGGGGGTGAGTGCTTGATTGTTGATGAAATCGGTACTCACATTCAAGCTTGTGTTCGGCACATGAATTTGTATTGTTACACTTGTCAGGGGTTGTCTACACGACATAAATTAAGGACATTTCACATCGCCAAGTACAAGGTTGAAGTGTCTCATGATGCATGGTCAAGTTTTAGGTACCTACGTGTACTAACGCTTTCCTCGGTCACTCAAGAGCAATTATGTCACATAAGCGAATTGAAACATCTGCGATGTCTTCTGATTTCGGATAGTTATTCTATTAAGAAACTCCCTGAATCAATCATCATGTTGCAGAATTTGCAAACATTATACGTCTTGCGCTGTGGTCTTGAAAAGCTGCCCAAAGATATTGGAAAGATAGAAAGTCTTAGACACATAGATATTTCCGGCAATTATTAAATCGAGACACTCCCTAATTCAATATGCAAGTTGACAAATTTGCAGAGTTTGAAACTTGAGGGTTGTAGAGGAATTGAAGAATTGCCCATGAATATTGGAGAGATGATTAGCCTCGTGCAATTAAATGCTAACGGTTTGATGAAAATCAAAAGGCCCCCCGAATCGATAAGTAAGTTGACAAATTTAGAGAGTTTGGCACTCGAGGGCTGTTATCAATTCGAAACACTACCGGAGGATATTAGAAATATGATCAGCCTTAGACAACTTGAGCTGGACTGGAACAGGGAGTCCATTTGTATACCATCTGGATTGGGGAAATTGACTCGTCTTCAGACATTACCCTTTTTCTATGTGGGAAAGGATGGGGACAGATCACATCCCAACCTAAGAGTGCTACATGGACTAAACAATCTTAGAGGTAAACTGAGCATTACAAATCTTGAAAACGCAACCACTTCGGAAGCGAAGGAAGCAAAATTGAGTGATAAGCAGTACCTAAAATATTTGAACTTAAAATGGAACAGGGGATCAGGTGGTGATGGCAGTGACAATGTTGAATTTCTTGAAGCCCTGGAGCCAAATCGGAACATACAAGGACTGAAGATAGATGGATATGGGGGTGTCTCGTTTCCACCTTGGGTGATGAAGATGACAGTTGTCTCCTTCCCACATCTGTCACGAGTTGAGCTAGCCAATTGTACACGATGCCAAAATCTCCCATCAACATTGGTTCAGCTCCCTTTTCTTGAGTCTCTACATCTAATTAACCTGAAGGCACTTGAGTACATCCAGAATTACACAGTGAGTGGAGGCAGCACAAAATTCTTCCCATGTTTGAAGGAATTGTATCTTGAACAAATGTGGGAATTGAAAGCATGGTCAAGAATAGAAGAAACAGAGGATGATGATGCTGGAGCAACAAAAGCGACAACTTCAGCAGCAAAACCAGTAGTTCAAGAGGCGCAACGACAGCAAGTGTTGCTGTCATTTCCTTGCCTTTCTAAACTAACTATCAAAGACTGTCCAAAGTTGGAAACAATGCCATTCCAACCCTGTGTTAAGAAAGTGAGATTGCAAAATTTTAATGGAAATCTATTTCAATCGATGATGATGGTGGCTATGCTAGTAAATCCGCCACCAACTACAACTTCACTTTCATCTTTGTCCATTTTTGAAAAATTGAAGTCTCTTAATATCACAGAGTGCAACAACGATGAGTCTCTGCTAGGGGAACAGTCAAGAGGCTCAACTTCTATTTGGTCTCTTTTTATCATAGGATGCAGTGCTTTCGTATCTATGTTTCCAGGGATACAATTACTCAATTCTTTTGAACTGCATGGCCCTATTTTTGAATTGCATGTGCTTCAAAGCCTTCAAGCACTAGAAATTCAAAGTCTTCCAAAATTGGTGTCTCTGTCAGAGGAACTTTTAAGGAGCTTGACATCTCTTCAGTCTCTGTTTATTGAGAATTGTGACAGTTTGATATCTTTGTCTCGAGGGATGCAATACCTCACTGCACTCAAAGTGTTGTCCATTGTAGATTGCAAAGAGCTTAACTTATTGGAGGAGGATGGCATGCATGGCCTACGGAGTCTACAAAAACTGACAATCAAAGGGCTTCCAGAATTGGTGTCTCTGCAAGGGGAATGGTTGAGAGGCTTGACTTCTCTTCGGTCTCTTTCAATTAAGAATTGTCATAGTCTGATATCTTTGTCTCGAGGGATGCAATATCTCACTGCACTTGAAAATCTATTTATTGAAGATTGCTCAAAGCTTAACTTGTCAGAGGAGGATGGCATGCATGGCCTTCGCAGCCTTCAACAACTAGAAATTAAAGGGCTTCCAGAGTTGGTGCTTTTGCCTGAGGGGCTTCAACATGCTACCTGTCTAAAACATCTTCTCATCTACCACTGCGACAATTTGATGGCTCTACCAGAGTGGCTTCGAAATTTTGCTTCCCTTAAAGAGCTTGTCATCGGCGAATGTCCAAATGTACAATCTTTGCCACAAGGGATGCAACGCCTCAGAGAATTGGAAGCGCTATTTATTTCAAGATGTCCACATTTATCAAGACGATGCAATAGAGCCGTAGGCGAGGATTGCCCTAAGATTGCTCACATCCCCATTGTACAAGTGTATGTATTCATTTCCTTCACTTTTCTAATTTATTCAATCATGTTTATAGCCTACCATCTGTTACATACAAATCTTCAAATAATTTATGTCAACCCTTCTACAGATGGCTGATTTCTCGTTCTGTTTAAGTTTTTTTTTTTTTTTTTTAATTTTCATCCTCAAATATTGTAAAATTCTATTCGATTTTGCTAGTTTTGTTTTCAAAATGAATAAATAAAAAATTTCTAGAAGACATATTCCTCTATTCTCCACCTCCATTAACAACCGATTTGAATTTAAAAGTCTTTTAAAAAAAATTAAGATCCAGTATGTTGTTTGCAGAATTGATCAAAATTATAACACCAATAAACTCACTGATTATTTCCCTTCCTTCCTCTTCTTCTCTTTCGCTAGATTGGAAGAAGATGAACCCAGAATTCAACTAAGAGTAGCAAACCATAATTATATGGAACAATCGAGAATGTTATCGTGGCGTTACTCAAAGTTAACCGATTGAAGATGTTCAAAGTTAACCAGTGTGTGGTGAAGGTGAATCTTTCTTAACCGACTTCTCTGTTTATCGGTTCTTTGTAGAGTTTTTTGCATTCCAATATATTATGAATTACTTACTACATTCTATATCAATTTAAGTGATATTTATTGGTATATCCCTTTGACTGGGTATATCAGTCTCGTGATGGGCATTCTACATTACAGCTGCTTTTTATGAATTTTAATTTGGTAGTGATGATGCCCTTACTCCCTCCCAATATTTCCAACTCACGTACATCTCACATCCCTTTTTTTTTTCTTAAATAGTCAAACCCATACTCTCCTGTGCTGGTCATTAGGTCACTACTTAAGTATTAACAACGGTAAATTACAGAATCTCCCTTGATGTATGCTCATATTTCTAAAATGTAACTGGTATTTGCTTGAGTTTTATAGAAGTTCACAGTCACTGCCGCTCCCTTGTCCAAGTTTTTTTTTTTTTATTATAGAAATGGCTAATGTCCGTAGTCTTCAAGTATAAAAAAGAGAAGAAATCACTTTCTGATTAAAAAAAATAGAAAGGAAATTAAAAAATAAATAAATTGAAGTAATCTGCTCTCAGAGAAGAGGACATATATATATATATATATATATATATATATATATATATATATATATATATATATATATATATATATGTTGGTGCCTACCTTATGTTTGTTAAATGCTCCGTTGAACACCACAAACTAAATTATAGAAATTGGTGAGAGAACTTTACCTCATATACTGTTGATCTTTTGAACTGGCAGCTATTCCATGATCCTGGTAAATGTATTGCTACACAACACTACATGCAGATTATGAAACAAGGAAGAAATAGTGGGTGATTGTGTGGAGCTGAACATCTAACTAGAAATTTTTGGTGTCACGTATTACCTTGTAAGTCCCAGCTCTATGCTGCAACAACTTGCAATTAGTAACATAAATCATAAAAGACAACGCCAGTCTTATAACTGTCCTTCAGTAGCTTCCTTCTATAAAACATTCTGACAGAGAAATTTTTCTTTCATCTTAATAAATATTTAGAAGATATCAGTGTGAATAAGGATGGGAACGGTTCGATTAAAACCAATAAAATAAAACCTATTAGGGTCGGTTTAAGAGTCAAGTCGAACCGAATCGATTATCGATATACACATCTTTAAGTCAAACCACCAACAAGGGATGTCAGGTTTGGATGTGGTTTTATACAAAAGAGAGAAAAAAAAAAAAAAAAAAAAACCCCCCACCCACCACTACCCCCACCCCCCGCCAATTCGGTTTTGGGTTGTAGCAAGCACGTCTAGAACCGAATGGATTATCAATATCCCTTGAAGCATGATAGAAACAGAACAGTGATGGGAATTCACATCCTTGCTCAGTTTCAGTACATAATTGATATTCTTTTGTTTGCCTTTTTTAGGTGAGAAGTAGCTTGTATCGTTGGGTTTTGGAAATGACTTCAGAACACACCGAGTAAAAGTTCCTTTCACATGTTTACAATGTAAAAACATACTTTTCTTTCTTTGTTCTTCTACCACTTCTCTTCCTCCTCTTTTTCTCACTTTAAGCTTATTACACATCTTAATTATTGCTTCAACTGTTTGATTTCATTGTATCAAATTTTTCTGTCCAGGAAGGAATTAGTATAAGAGAGATTGGACCAGTAACAGTGCTGCTACACTTGATTATCACCTCATGTTTCATGAAGTTAAAAGAGTAGAATTTTTTTTTAGCCCATGAGGTTGGCATTCTTCTGTATTAACTTTTTGTCTTTCCATGGAATTAGTGTTTTTCCGCTTTTGTAGCCTTGGTACTTAATGAACTCTTGCAACTTAAGGTTACATATATGGAAAGCCATTGATATTCTATTTTAATAGCAACTGTGAAGGTTGACAATGATTCTGATGGGTTTCATAATTTTTTTTTCAGCTACTGATTTTTAATATTAAATTAAAAGCTTAATTTTTTTTTCCAAATTAGTTATTTTTTGTTAAAATAAATTTTATTTTTAATAAAACTTATATGGTTCTTCTACCGTTATAATGTCATAGAATTAGAATTATTTATGTAAATTCATATGGAAAATTTATTAGATTTTTACTTTTGCTTGGAATTTTGATGTTTACAATCTTTAATTTATTGATTTATAAGGACTTTGGAATTATGGGAAGCCCCCCCAAAAAAAAACTTGGGATACCCTAGAAAGGATAAGGAGTTTTGGAATCATCATAATTCTTTCGAAAGTTATGGAATTGGATTGTATTCTTATTTTAATATTATGTTTCTTGAGGATTTATTAGAAGTGTGATATATTTATATTCTTACTTTTTCTTTAGGATAAGAAAATTCATTAATGATAATTTAAATTCATTATTTTATTCTTTATTAGAAACAAAAATTATAGTTTCATCATGGTAGGATTATCTTCATCCTTTTTCTTGAGGATTAGTTCCACTAAGTTGGTACTCTATTTATTATGACCTCATGTTTCATGCAGGTACATGACTAAGGGATGGAATGAGATGTACAACAGGAATGATACATGAGAACCTGAGAACAAGAGATAAGTTGATCTCTGCCTAAGATGCCAGAAGGGAGATAGGTGAGGATTGGCCTAAGAGTGCTCATACTCCAGGGATTTATGATTTACCATTTCCTGATTAGTGAAAATATGTAATCTCATCATCTTTAGAACTCTCTTCTTCAAGTCTATGATTCCAATCCCTTGTCTTCTCTAGTCAATTTGGAACCCTTTTCCTTTTATTTTCTGACAATGGTTATACTATTGTTCACTTTCATTTCCCTGTTGATTTTGGATTTCATTCTGGCTGATTTGAAAAAAGTGAAAGAACAACCAAACTTCTGCAACTGAAATTTTAGTAAAATGAGTTTGTGAGCTGGTGCATCTTCAAAATCCTTGTCTTATAGTTAAAACTTTTCATTGTCATCACTTTTGCTGAAACAAAAATAGGTGTAGATAAATATCTTTGCCTTTATGTTTCCTTCTTTTATAATATCTTACCTTCCACCAATGCATACAGGGCTTATAATAAAAATTTTTCTCTGTTTTCCATGTAGGAAAAATTTGTGCTTGGAATATTCATTGACTAATCTGTTGAGAAAGCTTCCCATGAGTTTTCTGTTTCTCTGCCTCCAACATTACATAAATTGTGCCAACCTCTTATTACAATTGCATGGGATGTAGATAAAGATTATTATGATAGCTGATTTGAATTCCTCAGCATATGAAACAAACAGGTATTTGTTCGAATGACTGAAATTAAGACATCTCATATCTTAAATTTCATGGATTGTTGCTTTTGTTTATTCTTACATTTCTTTTCCTATATTGAATGCGTTTAACTCCCTAACTCATAATTTGGTGAAATGTGATGGCAAATCTCAGGGATATCTTCTTCTTAAGGGTGATCCAAGTTTTATTAACCTCAAGAGACACAGCAGTATCATTGATATGGCTGGAAGCCGTGAGGGAAGCTTCTTTTCACATTCAAAATCTAATGATGCAAGATTAGCCTCTTTCTGTGCAATTTTTCCTATGGAATCTCAAAGCTTACTGTTATGTCGGTGTCTTGTATTCTCCTTCCACAGTGTCCAAAGGCCTTCTCTTTGTGGGATTAACATGGCGTTCGATCTCAATTTTGTACATAGAGAGACAGACGTGAGAATCACTTGATTTTGGGGAGTTCTTTTGGTTTTATGTTGGAGTTAGATCTATGATACTTGTAAAAGAATACTCTGTACTTCTTCTTGTGTTTTAGTGGAAGCTTCTCATCATCTCCAACCGTGGATGTAGGCTTCAAGCCGAACCACGTAAAATTTTGTCTCTGTGTTTGCTTGTTTCTTGTTATTTCGCCATCTCGGTTGGTGTTGGTGATTTCCACAAATGATATCTGAGAATACTACTCTGATCTCATATTACTTTATAGCCGTTTATTGATTAGCTTTTGTTCTGAAGAACTTGAAGAGAGCAATGAGAAGTTGAAGTTGGGCTAGGGCAATGGTTGGGACGTTGTCCAATTTGAATTTGATGGTTTATTATCTCATGGGGCACTTATGATTCTTTCATCCTTCGGTGAAATACTATGCCCTATGGCTGCAAAATTTGATGGTTTATTCTCTAATCTGTATTACTCTCTCGTGGATGCTAAGAATCATTTTAGGAATAAAATGATTTTTTAGCGGCGCTTTTATGTGATCGAGCATGAACAGATAATGAAGTATAAGGTTCACCACTCTCCAGAGGATGAGCTATGGGCGGCAGTTGTCCTGCATCGTAATGCACTCCTTGTTTAAACTTTCTTTCTTCGCATTCAAGCAATTTCAATAAAATCTCTTCTTCGATTTTGTTAGTCATGTTCACTTCTGGCACTGCTATGCTATATCAATTGCTTAATCGATGTTCATGTCCGCGAAAAGCGCCAAAAAAAAAAAGAATCATTCACATAAGCAATAACAAACGCAAAGGTTAAAAGTCGAGAAATATCGTGGCTGTAGGTATGGGAGCAAGATTCACTCTTTCATTCATTGAGATCATCTCGCAGTATGTGGGAGTGGCCACTCCGGATCTAACTTTCGTTCTAACTGAACTTTGAACTGAAATCACTTGCATAGCTAAATTAGTGAAAACAGGGCAGTTCTGTTTCGTCCATAAAATACAATGCCCTAATGCTTTTATCCACCAAATGAAAAATTTCATGCATTCATATATGTAATAGATCTGCAATACAATCTTTCGGAGCTAGCCCTGAAAAAGAAGGCCCTAGTTTCATTAAACGGCACAATCATCAAGGCAGCAGCAGCCGAGAAGAAAATAAACTTCTTTTGACAAAGAGAAGCTGAAGGAAACTACATTGGCGGAAAAAGGTAAGAGAAACCCTAGTTGAAGCTATGTATTCCGAAGACAATGAAGATCTCCATTTGGTCATTGGGACGTTATCACAATCTATATCCTTTTGTTTAATCAGATTCAAACTATAATTTGTTTGCCCCTGACTCGAAATTTTGGGTTACTATATATGGGAGAAATTATGTCATTTTTTAGTAGGTGCAGTGTCTCTAGTCATTTGGAAAAAAGTTTTTTAGTTTTTCTAAGAGAGCGGTTGCAGCGTTTAGAAGAACCTATTGTGTTCATCTTGTTCTTTAGTAGAATCACTTATCTTCTCTTACGCCTCCTAGACATAGGCATTTTAAGTTCAAATCACGTAAATCTATGTCTATCATCTTTCTTTCTTTTCTCTATTTTGTTACTGTTCTGTTCTGGGCTTTGGCCGTTTAGCCATTTCTTGTGACTCTTAGTTTTAGTGGTCGCCTATTTCCTAACACAAACTCAAATGACCATGGATTCCTTACAGCCCAGGGTGGGTTTTCTGTTTCTCTGCCTCCACCGTTATAGAAATCAGGCCAATCTCTTAATATAATTGCACCAGGATGGAGGTGAACATTATTGCAATCCTATGAATCAAAGGATATTTGGTTGAATGAGTCAAATTAAGAAAATCATATACAAAATATCATAGACCTTTGCTTTTGCTTATTCTTTACCTTTTATTTTGTAATATTGGGTGGGTATAATTAGCTCTCTAGCTTAAGACTTTGGGAAAATGTGATTATAAATCTCAGGGATATTTCATCTCAAGGATGATCCAATTTTTATTAACCTCGCCGCTGATATGGCTGGAAGCTGTGAAGGGAAGCCGTTTTTCACATTCAACAGCTAAGGATGCAAATTTTGCTGGTTATATGCAATTTTTCCTCTTAAATTTACATGCTTACTGTTAAGAGAGACATTCTGTTAGGGTTTTTTAGTGGAAGATTTTCATCATCTCCGCCCATGGATGTAGGCTAAAACAATGTCATTGTTCAAAAAACGCTTCCAGCTCTTTTGATCTTTCTATGGTAAGGTCAATTAACGTACCTTGTCAAGATGTCAATGTAATTACCTTCAAATAATTGGAGCGAAGGCATCACTAATGCAAATGGTCCACTTTACAAGGAACTTCCTGCACAAATCTCGTAGACAACCATTTCACCCATGTAATTCTCATTAGTAGCTGTAAAATGAGTTTCAATGCTTTTCCATGCGACCATGTAAAAGACAAATTCTTGCCTGGGAATAGAGTGGGGGAATAGAATATGAGTAAGACAAGAAATGCCAATAAAAGGGAAAGAAAATTGGGGACCTCCATGGCATAAGATATGAAGCATGATATGAATGGATTTGATGGTGACTCGCATCCTTACTTTTTAGTTTCAGTACTTCATAATTGATATTCTTTTGTTTGCTTTTTCAGGTGAGGAGTATTACTGGGTTTTGGAGATGAGTTCAGAACACACAGAGGAAAAGTTTCTTTTACATGTTTACAATGTAGAAACAACATTTTCCTTTCTTGTTCTTCTAACACTTCTCTTCCTCCTATTTTTCTATCTTTAAGTTTATTATACATCTTAATTATTGCTTCAACTATTTGATTTCATTGTATTAAATTTTTCTGTCCAGGCAGAGAGAGATTGGATCAGTAACATTGTTGCTACACTTGATTAGCACCACATGTTTCATGAAGAAGCTTCAGGATTAAGGGACAGAATTAGCAGTACAACAAGAATGCTACATGTGAATCTGAGAACACAATGAAGTTTTTAAACAAAATCAGTTGCAATTCTTCAACTTGTGAGCAAAATCTTCTTAGGCCAATTCTAAACCTCTGCTTTTTGGTTTTTGCAGTATAGTTTTACTCATTAGAACAAGTTATTGCTAAGAAGTTATCACTTTATAGGTTATTCCTCTACCTCTCGATGCTTTTCTCTTTGACTTGGTACAGTTTTCATAATTGGAGTTGGAGTAGTGATGGTAATTCATATCTTTTCATCTTATTTTGTTATTTTGAAGTTAAGATTCTTTTATTTTCTTTCATAGGTCAGAAATACCCTGTAGTAATTGGGATTTGTTGAGCTTAGGAGACACTTTCAGATGATATGTGAAAAGTTCCTTTCAAATTTCTTATTAATGTTAAATATTGCTTCAACTATTCGATTTCATTGTACTACACTTTTGTCCATGGCAAGAGTTACTATCTAATAGATTTGGTCAGGAAAATTGTTGCTGTACTTCATTATCACCTCATGTTTCATGATTTTGCATATGCACAATTAAGGGATGAGATGAGCTAAACAGGAAGGGATGTGACATTTGAAATAGGACCTGAAAATTTGAAGAAACTTTTAAACAATGTAGCTGGACTTCTTGCAGTTGTCTTCAAATCTTCTTAGGCCGGTTCTAAACTGCTACCATCTGAAATATCTTAAAAATTCCGTCTCAATGACAATATTTCGAGATGTGGTTTGGTTTTCACTCATTAGAGCAAGCTAATATCTTGAGACTTTTGAGGAGCATATGGAAAAACACTTGTTTCTTGTTTGAGGCCGATGCCAGTTCATACATTGGGCTGTTCTATTGCTTTGAGTTCTTTCTTTTAGGTTCTTTCTCTACTCCTGAATGTTTTCCTGTTTTATTTATTATGATTTGCTGGGTTGGATTGGTTTTTACTTTTCATTTTTCAATTGTAGTTCTCATGTGGGAATTTGCATCATTCCTTTTCAGTTGTTCTTCATGGATTCGGTACAATTGTCATATAATTGTAGAAAGCTATTGGCATATTTCTAGTATTCTTTCCACTTTCAGCAAAAGAAAACCCCATTGATGAGTTAGCCAAATACTATGACTGAGAGTGGCATCTGAAAAATCCTTTAAAGTCATAAATACCTTAACACAAATGAAAACTGCATCAAACTCATCCAAACGAGCAAAAAATCCATTTTTAAATTTTTTAGGCGCCATTGTCAACCATTTTAGAGGAAATCAATCAAGTATTGCGTAATAAAGTAAGAGGATCATTGACAAAGTCTCTTCAAATTGCACATCTTTCGTTCTGGGAAAATTGAAGTATCTAAAGTAAGAAAGTGCTTTCATTGTTGTGGAATAAAAAGTCTTCGTATCTTAATGCATGTATTTAATTTATTCGGAGCGATTAGAGCAGGATCCAATTTTTGGAGAGTACGAATTGAAGCAATAACAAGAATATTTCTAGTGGAACATCTTTCACAATCCTTAGAGAGATAGTTCACTAATAGACTCGCTGCATTGACTTGTAAAGTCTCACCTCTCTCAAGTAGATGAATATTTGTTTCTGCAACAAGTTAAGGGGCTTGATTTCTCTTGACGATGTTCTGTGTCACCATCCTTGTATGTGTTGGTGCAATTTCACTTGTGTTTTTCCTTGTGGTAACTTTTGTTCTAGCAAAAATGGATGGTGATGAATCTCTTTGCCTCTATTTTTTATTTCTTTCATATAATCTTACCTTCCAAGAATGTATACAAGGCTTAGAATAAAAAATTTTCTCTGTTTTTCATTAGATCATTTATTTTCCTACATTTTTCTATTTTCTCTTTTAATTTCTATGCTCAGTCATTTGGGAATTTGAATTTTGTACATGCATTAGCTTGCGTTTGGAATATCCATTGACTAATTTTCCAAACTAGCTTCTCCTAACATTATCCATGACATTTGTGTTTGGGACTAGTTCCCCTAGCAAGGTAAATGGATAGTCAATATTGTAACACACCGAATATCTATACCTATGTGCTATTACCATGTAATTCATTTTTCCCTTTTTACCTCTCAGATATATTCCACTTAACTTGACAGAGGATTAACCATTAGAAGACAGTAAAAGCCTGATTCCACTGACCTAGCCCAAATTATTTTTCCTTGAAAGAAAATTTGTAAATTCCTTTAACCAATAATGAAACATACTGTATTAGATTAATAAGAAAGTAATTTACAGATTAGAGACTACCCTGCAAAATATATTAAATACATAAAGAACACTAGGAGCAGTTGTTCAAGGCTTTGTTCTAATCCTTGTAAGGTCAAGCAATTTCAAATTGATAGAGATGCGCCAATACATGGTGTGACAACTTGTGTAAGCAGTAGGCTTCTGCTATTGAAAGTGGAAGCATTGTCTTGCTTAGTGAACCCCAACTGGAGGTCTAAGCCATATTGTGGATTGACTGGTTGAATTGAATGGTACTCACATTAATCCCTGGATTATTTTGTTGAAAGAGACTCAATTATTGCATATTGTGGTTGGGGGAGGTGTTGGCTATTTGCCACAGTTCACAAGTAGAGGGAGGGAGATTGTTGGGGACGTGCAATATTCACATGCCACAGCTAGTTTTACTGAGCACAAGAGAGTTTTTTTTTTTAACGAAAAATACCCTTTTGTACTCACGGTTCTTTATGAGTGGCTTATGAATGCAAATGGTTAAACATTCTTACAATAATGACAATGGTAATTTTGGGCCCTTTGGTATACATAATTACGCATTTATCTATCAACTTAAGTTTTCAGGTGCAATGGTTGTTTAACATAAGCTAACTAGAATTTGAAGCCAAATTGGATTAGTGTTAATAATCTTGGATGAGCAGGATCATTGAAGATTGGATACAAACCCCATCAACTTGCAACAAGGCTTCATTGAAGATTGAGTATAAACTTCATCAACTTGCAACAAATTAAGCTTGAAATGATAATGACCTTGGAACTTTTGGGATAATCTTGGTCTCTTCAAAAATTCCTTACTAGGTTGAGCATGTATCTGAGTTTAAACCAAAGCCTTTTTGATGATTTTTGAGAGCGCCTTCTGATTATTAAGCTGTCTATCTACAATATAATCAAATTGGCTACAAGAACTATGAAGCGTTGAGAAGAACTTGTACTCGCCTTCTTCTTTAGTGGAATCACTTCCTCTTTCAGTAGGCATTTAAGGTCGACCAACATAAATCTGCTTCTTATCTCATCTTGTTATACTTTTCTATGTTTGTTGATGTTCTATTCTAGGCATTGGCCACTTAGCAATTTCTTGTGACTATTAGGTTCAATGGTCATCTGTTTCCTAAAACAAACTCTAGTCCTTAGAGCCCATGGTGGGGGTGGCTCTCACCAGGAACAAATGTGTAAGGATTAATATTTTAGTTTGGCTTAATTCAGTGTCAAAAAGAAAGTGTTTAAGTGTGTTTAGAATGTTTAGGTTGTGTCCAAGAAGACATGGTTCAAACGGCGTCAAAATCGGAGTCATATTGAAGAAGTTATGCCCAACGTTGATCAACGTTCTCTGTCCGTTCGAACGTTCAATTTCTGGAGAGCAACGTTTGCTGAACGTTTGCTGAGCGTTCGAACGTTCATGTTCTGCAGACAAACCCGAGACTAGTGTTCGACCAACGTTCTCTGTCCGTTCGAATGTTCAAGTTTTAAAGGCCAACGTTTGCTGAACGTTTGCTGAGCGTTCGAATGTTCAAATAGCAAAATTTCCGAAAAGTTACGAAAAATTACATAACTTACTCGTTTCAATTCGGATTGACTTCAAACTTTTTGGGGAACCTTTAAATAGGATTAAGGACCTTCTAAACCTAAGAGAGCTACGTTTTAGAAGCCCTAAATATCCTTTTCTCTTCTGAAAACCCTTCTTCTAGGTTTTCATCTTTTGAGCCATAAAACCTTTCTTTTCTTCTTCCTTCCTTTACCTTGGAGTTCCGGGTTGGAGAGATTGATCGTGGGAGTTCCTACGGATACCAGGCGAATTCGTTTGGGTGATCGTGTGAGAAGATCTTCAGAGTTCTGAAGTGTTGCTGTGGAGCAAATCTGAGGAGTTCCTCAGATACTTTCAAGTCTGTGAGTTGCAGAGTCTAGCATAGGGATGTTGAGTCGTCTGAACTACAGGTTGTAAGTCTTCTTTTCATATTGGATCGTTTAGGTGGCTCCTGCATAGCCCGGAGGGTTTTTCTCTAGTGAGAGTTCTCATAGAGTTTTCCCTTCGTCACCAAATTGCTTGTTTTGTCTTACTTTACATGCTTTAATTATTTGCTTACAATTTGGGTGGCTTGTTAATTGCTTTTGATTAGTTATTTGATTTTCTGGAATTACCTTGAGGATTTGTTCATGCCTATTAATTAAGGACTTGTCTTTAATTGATAGAAAAATTTTATTCCGCTGTGCTACACCTATTCACCCCCCTCTAGGTGTTGTTAGAGTCAAAACCCTGTTTTTCAATTGGTATCAAAGCGGGTAACCAGATCCTTGACTCTGTTAGTCATGGACAAGTCTTCCTCTGCCCCACCCTTCTTTGATGGTGGTAATTATACATATTGGAAAGTTCGTATGAGAGCCTATCTTAAGGCTATTGATGAAAGGGTTTGGGGAAGTGTTGAGAGAGGATGGTCTCCACCCACTATTACCATAGATGGTGAGATTAAACCCAAAGATCCAAGCCAATACACTAGGGAAGAGTTAATTGAAGTCAACCACAATAGTAAAGGTGTCAATGCACTCTTTAGTGCAATTTCTGTTGATGAGTTCAAACGGGTGTCCACTTGTCAAACCGGTAAAGAAATTTGGGAAATTCTGGAAACCACTCATGAAGGAACTGTCCTCGTGAAGAATTCTAAGTTACAGATGCTCATCACTAGGTTTGAAGAATTGAAGATGGGAGAGGATGAACCCTTTGATGAGTTTTATGCCAAACTCAGTGACATAGTGAATTCTAGTTTCAACCTTGGTGACAAAATTCCTCCAAATAGGGTTGTGAGAAAAATCCTTAGGTCTCTCCCTGAGAGGTTTATACCCAAGGTAACAGCCATAGAGGAAAGCAAAGACATTGACAAAATTAGGGTTGAAGACCTAATAGGATCAATTCAAACCTATGAGCTTACCTTACCTCAAACCAAAAAGAGCAAATCCATTGCTCTTAGAGCCATGAAAGGAAAGACTTTTAATGAGTCTGATGATGAGGTGGATGATGAGGAGATTGCCCAATTTGTGAAGAGTTTTAGAAAGATGTTTAAGATTAGGAAAAACAAAAAGGGCAATGAATGGTCTAGGGGGACTTCTAGCAAGGAGAGGAAATTTTGGAAAGAACCTAGGGAAACCAAAGACATTCATGAAAACACAACTCAGCAGCTAAAGTGTCATGGTTGCCAAGGGTTTGGCCACATAAGAGCTGAATGTCCTACTTACAAGAAATTGAAAGGTAAGGGAAGTGGGAAAGCAATGAATGCTACCCTGTCTGATAGTGAGACTGAATCTGAACATGAGAAGGACTTCGTATCTGAAGAGGGTTCAAACTACATGGCCTTCACTTCTATAGTGGGAAGTGATGAGGGAAATACTCTTCAAGACTCAACACAACTTGAGAATAATATTGGTTTTCAAAGTGAGTCTGAAGATGAGGAAAGCCTTGAAGAGGCTTATGAAAAGCTTTTTAATGAAAGCCTGAAAATAAAGAAACAAAACAAGGTCTTTCTCAAAAAGCTCAATGAAGTAGAACTTGTAAAGGAAGGACTTCAAGTTAAATTGGATAAGTCTACTTCACATGTTGGTGAGTTGAAGTTGAAGATTGAAACCCTTGAGTCTCAAAACATGTCTCTGAAATCTGAGTTAGAAGATTCCAAATTTTTGTTGCAAAACTTCTCTTCTAGTTCTCAAAAACTTGATCACATGCTTGGTATGAATCAAACAGTGACTGATAAGAGAGGTTTAGGATTTCAGGATGCTCCTTCATCTTCAAAGACCAAAAAGGCAAAAAGGCCTAACCAAAAGTTCAAAAAGTCTAAACCTAAGGCATCTTTTAATAGGGAATCTCAATCTCAGAAATTCATTCCCACTTGTCACCATTGTGGTGTTCTAGGTCACATAAGACCTAATTGCTGGAAATTAGGAGAAAAACTTACTAAATCTTGGAATTCTCCTTCTAGAAAATCCAATGTGGATTTGTCTAAACAAGTCAAGGTTTTAGTTGAACAAACTAGGATTCTTTCTGAACAACTAGTTTCCTTGACCAAGAAATCCTCTTCTAGCCAACAAGTTTGGGTGAAGAAGAGTGATTTGACTACTCTTACTTGAGTAGGTTTTGTGTTGCATGTATTGGCCCTGTTTATATTGCTAATCTTATCCTTTGCATGCATGTTTTCTTTTGTTTTTATTTTTCTGGTTTTTTTGATTTAAAATTGTTCAGAAAAAATACAAAAAGATTTTCCATTCTTTTTATTTTGGTGATTTGTGTCATGAGCATGTGTTTGTGAAAACAATACATTTTTATATTGAGAGAATTAATTGCTTAAAAGAATTGTTTTGCAAAATCTATTTCAATGATCTCATATAAATGCACAAAGGTTGATTGATCTCTTAGTGTGTTTTGCACTTCACTTACACACCCCAAATACATTTAAGCAAGCTTAATTTTTCTTTTTCGGTGAGTGTGTGGATAGGCAATCCTTGATTTACTCTTGTCTATCTTAAGTTAAAAAGATCCTAGCATATGACCTTGTGTTAAAAAGAAATTTCTCCCTTTTGTTTAAAAGAAAAAAGTTGTATGAAAAGAACTCTGGGATGAAATGTAAACCCCACAAATATTGAGTTCAAAAAGAAAAGAGAATCACAAGGAGTATAACCATGGAATAAGCTGTAAACTCAGATATTTTAAGGAACACTACTCTTTGTGCAAAAAGAATTGTAAGAAACAGGGGGAGAAAATTTCAATAAAATAATGCTTAGGTCTTTAAAATATTCATGAAGGGAGTTCTTTTTAACTCATAGAGAGACTTGAGTAATATTGTGATTTCTTGATAAATGGCCAAATCCTCCTTACCAAGTTCCTTTTTAGGCAAACTTTTTGTATTTGGTTTTGCACTTACACACAAGCACACTTGGTGATTTAATTATATTATTGTGTAGTTATTTAGGATTATTGTTTTGAGTTTTGTAAAAACTTGAATTTTGGGTGAAAAAGTTCTCAAAAATATGAAAATTTTGAGTTTTTATGAAATATTGCTTGGGGTATGATTCATCATGTTTTTAGAGTGTTTTTACATGTGGTTGAGTTGGTTTCATTGGACTTGGTGTTTCTAATTGAAATCTGGAATTTTTTTAAGTTCTCCATCTCTTCCAAATGTGTTTTGTCTTCAATTCTTGGTTCAGTTTTGCTAATTTGGTTCGAATATGTCTTCCTTAAAGTATTTCCAGCTTTGTTATCTAGTCTAGCCATTTGAGTTTATGCTTGTGCTTCTTCCAAACTGTGTCAAGTTTTGAAGGGGAGTTGGTGTTTCTGGCCTCTCTATTTCCTTTGGGGAGTAGGTATTTCTGGCTTCTCTGTTTTCCTTTTGTCTATTTCTGTGACAAAAAGGGGGAGTAGGTATTTCTGAGGGGGAGCTTTATGTTGGTTATACTTTATGATGATTGTATATATCATGTGGATTGT
The DNA here is from genome assembly GCA_947561395.2 of Buxus sempervirens. NCBI lineage: Eukaryota > Viridiplantae > Streptophyta > Magnoliopsida > Buxales > Buxaceae > Buxus > Buxus sempervirens. The sequence continues at coordinate 3,770,801 of OX387183.1, read as the reverse complement.
GATATTGATACATGAATGTGAATTGCTTATTGTTATTTTTTTATTCCTCATGCGTTTCTGTAGACACCCCAAATTGCACAAACAATCATCAAAAATCATTATCTCCTGGAAAGCCAGCACAGAATTTGAAGAAAATAAACTTTTACCTGTATCCGGATACTCAATCCGGATACAAGTACTCCTTCACGTATCCGGATACTCATACCGGATACATGTGAGCCTTAGTGTATCCGGTACCATGTACCGGATACCTTAAGGCCCTTTGTTATCCGGTCTGACATACCGGATACCTTAAGTTTGCTCAAAATTAGGGTTTTCCGAGAGCTTTTCACTTTTACCATCATGTCCCTCATTAAATGAGGGGAAATCGCGGAAATAACCTTAGGGTTTAGGTTGGGGGGGTTGTAGACATTAATTTGTGTCTACCAATGACCTTAGCCTTTGCCTATAAATAGGAGCCTCCTCCTTGAGCAAATGGCACACAACTCTTGTTTTGAATTCTCGCAAAGAAGAACTCCAAGAGAAGAAGAAAACCGCTGTGGAATCGCCTCCAGAACTCAGGTAAGCCTCAACTTTTCTTTTTATTTTCTGTCTTTACATTCCTAGATCTAGATCTCTTCTTCTACCTTTCTGTAGTGTAAAGCCTTGTTTGTATGTGTGGAAATCCTTCCCCGGCTCAAAGTATCTCAAGACTCCCCTAGCCGTAAAACGTGAAAGCGGATCTAGGAGAAACGCGACTGGGGATTGACCCTAGTGCTAGAACCTATGTAGCATAAGGCCTTTTTGATTGATTGTAAACCGTTCCATATTCAAAGTACCCTTGATTATCTTAAAGAGAACAGAGGGAAACGATAATGGAACGGAACCCTAGGCTATGCTAGAACCTATTTTGTTGAATCTATATGCATGTTGTATTGATCTTGCTTGGTTTTTCACTTTTGCACACATATTACACTTTTTTGGTGAAGAGGCTCACATTTGGGGATTTATTACATTCATTGTGATAAATCTCCAATAAATGGCCTTAATCAAATTCTGGAGTGTTTTAAAATGTTTTTCAAAGGTTTTGGATTCATCTCACACGGATCACACACATTTTATCAATTTTCGGATTTGGTTTTCTTCAAAAGTGGCTTAGCTTGACAGCACCTGTACCCTTACTTCGGACGCCCATAACTTCATCATCCGGATGAATTTTGGGGCGATTCCAGAACCATGGGAAAGGTGAGGCTGTCTAGTTTATGTCCACCAAATTTCACAAATTTCTATCTAGCGGATTTTTGACACCTCTCTGTCGAAGTTAAGTGGACAGTTCAGGTTCAAGTACAGAACTTGTCACTTCGACGGACCGCCATGTGTTCGTTTTAAGTCCGATTCGAGTATTTTTGTTTCTGAGTATTCCTTTATGAGTCTATTTTCAAATCCAGTTGGTTTCATAATTTTTGGATTCCATTTGAATTATTGGTAGCCGATTTACTTAGAACTGTTCATTTGTACTTTTCTGGGTAGATCTGTGATCTTCGGGGCCTGTTCGGGAGATCACCCAAGGCACATCCGAAGGGATTTTTGTATGAGGCTAGTTTCTATTGAAAGATGGCCATACAAACTTCAATCACACCAATGTTCGTGGACTTTTATGTAGTGGATTTTTCTAGACAATTTTCGAAAGTTGCCCACTTACCACTTTTAAAAATCCCCAGCAGCAACTTCAAAGGAGCATAACTCCTAGATTTTTCATTGGAATGAAGTGAAATTTTGCATGAGACTCTTATTTACCCTAATCTTTCAAATGGATTTGGTTTGGTTCAATTTAGAATTGGATTTGAATGATTTTAAGGCAAATGGCATACTTTTTACCAAACTTCCCGGATTTGATTCAACTTAGTTTTGAGCGACTTGTGCTTTGATTTCCATCTTTTTGAAATACTCCAGAAGTGATATTGACATAAGAGAAGATCTAAAATCCATTTGGATCTTCATGTGAATATATCATACACTTGTTCCTTTTTTAAGGCTTTTTCATGATTTTTAGCAAGCTTCTTATTTTCTTTTTAGCATGAACATACACTTGGCAACCACTTCGTGTGGATGAATGGGGGTGCCTAATACCTTCCCCCGTTCATAATCTAATCCCCTTACCCATCTCTGGATTTGATTTTCAAGTAGGGTTATTTTTACCCTAGAATGTTTCTTTTGGCTATTTTTGCCTACTTTTGAATCTTTGGTGTCCATTCTCACCCCAAAATCATGAATGGTGGCGACTCTCCCACTTTTGCGCTGAGCCCGTGTGTTGACGGAGGGATGATCACTCCGGTGATTTTTTCCCATGTCTCACAGTTTCACAAGGTATTTGTTTTCTTTGAGTTGTTTTGTTACAGGTTACAGGTTTCCAATTCAAGCTTGGTCTATCTATGTTAGTGTAGATAGGTTGTGTTTGAGTTTGTTTAATCCAAGACATTGCTTGGTGGTTCACAATGTCATGGATTCTCTGTTTTTTATATTGTGTATAGGTTTTGTCATTGAATAGCCAAAGGGGGAGTTTGTAAGGATTAATATTTTAGTTTGGCTTAATTCAGTGTCAAAAAGAAAGTGTTTAAGTGTGTTTAGAATGTTTAGGTTGTGTCTAAGAAGACATGGTTCAAACGGCGTCAAAATCGGAGTCATATTGAAGAAGTTATGCCCAACGTTTGATCAACGTTCTCTGTCCGTTCGAACGTTCAATTTCTGGAGAACAACGTTTGCTGAGCGTTCGAACGTTCATGTTCTGCAGACAAACCCGAGACTAGCGTTCGACCAACGTTCTCTGTCCGTTCGAACGTTCAAGTTTTAAAGGCCAACGTTTGCTGAACGTTTGCTGAGCGTTCGAACAGCAAAATTTCCGAAAAGTTACGAAAAATTACATAACTTACTCGTTTCAATTCGGATTGACTTCAAACTTTTTGGGGAACCTTTAAATAGGATTAGGGACCTTCTAAACCTAAGAGAACTACGTTTTAGAAGCCCTAAATATCCTTTTCTCTTCTGAAAACCCTTCTTCTAGGTTTTCATCTTTTGAGCCATAAAACCTTTCTTTTCTTCTTCCTTCCTCTACCTTGGAGTTCCGGGTTGGAGAGATTGATCGTGGGAGTTCCTACGGATACCAGGCGAATTCGTTTGGGTGATCGTGTGAGAAGATCTTCAGAGTTCTGAAGTGTTGCTGTGGAGCAAATCTGAGGAGTTCCTCAGATACTTTCAAGTCTGTGAGTTGCAGAGTCTAGCATAGGGATGTTGAGTCGTCTGAACTACAGGTTGTAAGTCTTCTTTCATATTGGATCTTTTAGGTGGCTCCTGCATAGCCCGGAGGGTTTTTCTCTAGTGAGAGTTCTCATAGAGTTTTCCCTTCGTCACCAAATTGCTTGTTTTGTCTTACTTTACATGCTTTAATTATTTGCTTGCAATTTGGGTGGCTTGTTAATTGCTTTTGATTAGTTATTTGATTTTCTGGAATTACCTTGAGGATTTGTTCATGCCTATTAATTAAGGACTTGTCTTTAATTGATAGAAAAATTTTATTCCGCTGTGCTACACCTATTCACCCCCCTTTAGGTGTTGTTAGAGTCAAAACCCTGTTTTTTAAAATGGATACAAATTAGCATTGGTGGCATTGATTTTTTTCTATAAAAAAAATAAATTTTTTCTTTATTTTGAAAAAAGGAAAAAACAGAGAAAAAACTCTTCACGCTGCAGTGTGTCCCGTACTTGCATTATTGGCGCAACATGCATCTTGTGGAAAAAGAGCTCCATTTATGCGGAATTTTTTTTTATCTCAGCTTTCGTTTTCTTCTTTTATTCGGTGGATCATTCATTGAATATTGATAGAATATTGGACCCACCTCTTCCATCCCCTCAGAATGAGTGTACATGGATTGGGGGCCACATCTCTCCCCACTTGGGAGTTTGGACCACGAAAGGCAATTAATATCCACAAAAGAAAAAGAAGACATGTTCAAAGGTTCTCTAATGGTAGGCGTGCGCGGCGGGCCGGCCCGGCACGGCCCGGCACGCCTCAGGCTTGCTCGGGCGGGCCGCGGGCCAGCCGTGCCGCGGGCCTGACGTGCCGCGGGCCTGGCGGGCCGCGGCACGCCAGGCCCATTTGCCCAAAACCCGAGCCCGGCACGGCACGCCCCAGCAGGCATGCCGTGCCGGGCCTAGCCCGCCGGGCCGGCGGGCCAATTAAATTTTTTTTTTTAAAAATCCCAAAAAAATTCTGTAAAATACTTTTATTATTCACAAAATTGTTTTACACATATTGAGATAAATTTTGCTCAAAAAAATATAAATTCATTAATTAGCATAAGTACACTTACAACTTTGCAAAAATTACATAATTACTTGAACAAATAATACTGCATCACTATAGTATAAGCACATCCCAACTAGGTTGGCACCCACTCATCTATCTATCATTTGCAGTTTAAAAGAAACAAAAAAAAAAAGAGAAAGTACAATTCCTATACTTTGATTACAAAAATTATAACAAAACTTAGACTACTCTAGTTGACCAAAATCAATATTCAAATCATCAAAGTCTCCAGCAAGTTGATCATCTTCATATTCTTGTTCTCTCAGTTCTGCCCTTAACCAATCTGTAAGACTAACACATGCTTGCACCATCTCCGGCGTTAATCTGCTCCTGTAATCATCCACGGTTCGTCCACCTGCACTAAAAGCTGATTCCGATGCAACTGTGGACACCGGAACCGTTAGTAGATCACGTGCCATGGCGGAAAGCACAGGATAATTAACCTGATTTTGCTTCCACCATGTCAAAATGTTAAAAGCATTATGCTCTTCTATAGTATTAAAACTCATTGGGGGGCTTTCTAAAAAAATCATTAATTCAGATGATCCCCCACTACTAGAAGCTGGTTGTTTTCCCTTTCTTCTCCCACTTAAAAAATTCCAAGGGGAATTATTTGGTAGTGTTTGTTGGGTTCGCGTATGACTTTGTATGCTACTACTAGTATCGTATTCACAAAAAAGTCTTTCTAATAGATTTCTTATTTTACGTATATCTATTTGAAAAGTAGAATTCATATTTTCATTTATTCCATCTATTAAGTCTTCAACTCCTAATTTAATCCTAGGGTCCATTGTAGTAGCTAAACAATATAAATTAGGCATCTCTTGCCAATATTTTAAAATTTTAATTTCCATTGCAGGGATAATTTCCTTAGCAATGGGTACATCTCTATATTGTTTAAAACAAATACTTATTTGATATAAACAAGTTATAATACTTGAAGATGTTGGGTAATAAACTACTGATAAATATCTTGTTGCATCATAAAAAACTTTTAAAAAATCTCTTAAAATTTCGGCTATTTGCCAATCAAGATCCTCTAAGTCACTTTCAGGCATTTTACTTTTATAAAATATTGTAATTTCTTGTTTTAATCCTAATGCAGCTTCTAGCATTATATATGTTGAATTCCACCTATGTTCAACATCTAGGGTAATTTTTTTATATTGTTTTCCTAAAGTTTCACAATAATATTTAAATTCTCTAGCGGTTGTGCTAGATTGTTTTATAAATCTTACTGCATCTCTAATATTTATTAAATGATGTTGAACAATTTTTAATCCATCTTGCACAACTAAATTAAGAATATGACAAGCACACCTAACATGAAATAAACTTCCATCTATATTTAAGTTTAATTGTTGTCTTAATATTCCTACTGCAACATTATTAGCACTTGCATTATCAAGTGCTAGAGCCATTATTTTATTGTGTATTTTATAATTTCTTAGATTTCTACTTATAGCATTTGATATATTTATTCCAGTATGGCTAGCATCTAGTGGTTCAAAAGTTATTATTGTTTTTTCCATATTCCAATTTTCATCAATATAATGTGCGGTTATAGCTAAATAGCTTATTTGTTGTCTACTTGTCCAAATATCTGAAGTTAAAGCTATTTTAAAAGTACTGTTTGACAAAGTTTCTATTAATGCAGTTTTCATTTTTCCATATAATTTTATAGCATCCTTTCTTAAAGTGTGGCGTGAAAAAGGTTTAAATTGTGGTGCTAAATATTTAGTTAGTAAACGGTGAAATCTTTTAGAATCTATTAATCTAAAGGGTAATTCTTCTTGAATTACCCACTTTACTATTTCAAGCCTAGTTTCTTCTTGATTAAAAATAAAATTACTTATAGCAACACTACTAGTAGAAATTTGGGTTTGCCTAGGGTCAATTTGGCCATGTTTTGGAAGGCATTTCTGCAAATGCCGGTTCAAGTGGCCTGTACCACCTTTGCCTTTACAACTAAACTGTTTTTTGCAATGGTTACACACTGCCTTCTCTTCACTCCCTACACTTTCAATTGTAAAATTAAGCCAAACACTAGAGGTTCTACTCCTCTTAGTGCTCCTAGGTGGTAGGGAAGACGATCCCATATCCTGTGAAGGTAATTCTGTTTCAAGACCTTGGATGGGAGGGTCATTATATTGGGGTTGGGTTATATCATCAGAAAATACTGGGTCAGAAAGGGGTCTAAGATATTCCCTTTCTTCAGTGTCAAAAAACATAGGATACCTAGGGTTCATTATCAAATTTTTTGAAAAAAAAAATTCTTAATAAATAATATTATAATAACTATTTGGTGATATTAATTTATAAGAAAGGTAGAAGGAGAGACTTACTTATAATAATAATATTTATACTAATTTTAAAATCAGAAAATTAAATAGAAGAATACCTCTTTAGAATGAATCTTGAACTTTGCAATTGAAGCCTTCAACCTCCAGAGTCCAATTTCCCACTTTTGATGCTTGAACAATTAGAAGAGATTGAGTATCACCAATTTCCAATTACAACAATTAGAGCAAAGAACTATTTGATAATCAATTAGAAGAGAGTAGGAGATTGTAGAAGTGGTGTGGTTTGGAGTGGGAAAGGGAGTGGCTATTTATAGAAATTAAAAGTGGCTTTTTACTACCTCTACCCTTCAATATGACTGTTATTTTGCAGTTGGAAGGGTAGAAAAGGTCTTTTTATCATCAATTACAACTATATCCCCCCAATATAGTTGTTATATGGCTGTTGAGGGGTAAAATAGGCATAAAATTGGTTAAAAGCCACTTGTATGGAGGGAAAAGAGAGCTAGCCAACGGCTAGCTCTCTGGCGGGCCAGGCGGGCCGCCGGGCGGGCCGGCCCGCGTGCCCAGCGGGCTCGCGCGCGGGCCGGCGCGCGGGCCAGCCCGCTTGGGCCCGCGCGCGCCCGCACCGAGCGCGGCCCGCGTGCCGCTTGCCCTGGCGGGCCGTGCCCAAACGGGCCGTGCCCCCAGGGCCCTAGGCCCGTGGCGTGCCCGGGCCAGCCCAGGCACGCCACAGGCGGGCACAGCCCGTTGCTCATGCCTATCTAATGGACTGAAAAGAAAGTTATTTGGATCATTCATTGAATATTGATAGAATGTTGGACCCACCTCGTCCATCCCCTCAGAATGAGTGTCCGTGGATTGGGGGCCACATCTCTCCCCACTTGGGAGTTAGGACCACGAAAGCCAATTAATATCCACAAAAGAAAAAGAAGACATGTTTGATGTCAAAGGCTCTCTAATGGATTGAAAAGAAAGTTATTTGGATATATATGTTGCTTTCTTTTAAGGTTTGTCAATCCTAAATTATTTTTTTTTTCAGAAATTTAAAACCATACATACTAGATAAGGAGAGATCAGGATTCAAGAGCATTGTTACTCAATTACCACTTCATGTAAGATTTACTAGTACAACAGTAAGTATGAGTACAAATTAGTCAGTGCTCTAGCTGATATTCAAGTTGATAATATCAGTTGAGAATCTTGCTACAGATCCCTATATTAAAGGTTTGATGAATGCCTAATCCATGTCCAGTAGAGAAAATTCTTAATTTGTATGTTAGAGGGTGGAAGTTATAAATTGAGTGAGCTTGATAGCAAGAAAGGTAGGATCCACACGCAGATGGACTCATCTCAAAAGGATGACTTACAAAAGTGATTATTATTGGGAGGACTTGACCTGAGATTGACCACATAGCAAACTTGTCAAATAATTGAGATTGCTTTTCCACTCTTACAAGTCTCAATTATTGGGGTTAATGGGCTAACATCCTATCACCCTTTTTTGTGGTTTTGAAATAAAGCCACCGTCCCTTTAAATTTTTATTTGTTGTTTATGGTACCATTTGTCACTCTTTTATTTGTTGCTTATTATCAAGGCTTCCATGGCCGTCTGATTTTTGGCTTGACGAGTGTTGATTTGGGATAGGCGGAACCACATATAGTGGCACCAAATTAGCATCTTATTACATGATCAAGAACTAGGAATTGTTACGTTCGGTTGGTTTTATAATTTACAAACCGCATTAATTTCGGTTCAGTTTTGGGTTGATGTTTTGATTAAACTGAAGAGAATCAAACTAAAACTCGACTTAAAATTGAACCGAACATGTGTATATGTTCGATTTGGCTTTTGGGTTCGAGCGATCGATACTCTCAAATTTAGGTTTGGCCTTGGGAAAACAACCACAAACCTCGATTTGTCTTGGGTTGATTTCAATCAGCCGGACCAAGCATCTACATGATTGATCGTTAAAAGAATAAAAGATTTTCACATTTACTACGTTCACCTACCCAACGCATCTATAAATTGCAAATCATCCCTACCTTCGTTTCCACAATATACAAGATCTCTTACAGATCATCTCTTCATAACAGCTCTCTTACATATCGTCTCTTCATAACAACTACCTGTGTATTCTGATAACTCGGTAAAAGATGGCCGGAACTGCAGCCCTCTCCACTCTCCTGAAGTCAACTCTTGGGAGCTTAAGTGACCTTGCGATCAAAGAGATGAAATTATTATGGTATGTCCAGAAAGAGCAAGAGAAGCTTGTTCAAACATTATCTTCCATTGAAACCACTCTTGAAGATTTCGAGAATGGCAAGTTTATTATTATGGAGCCTGTCAAACATTGGCTGGGACAGCTGAAAGATGTGCTTTATGATGCGGACGACGTGCTCGATGACTTCCGAACAGAAGCTCTGATACGTAAAATGGAGGAGGAGGAGCTTAGCAAGAGCTGGATTGAAAAGGTATGCTCTTTCCTTTCCTGCTGCTCCAATTCACTTGCTTACTTTTGGAAGATGGGTCATAGAATAAAGGACATTAGGGAGAGATTAGATAACATTGAAAAAAATCGGAGTCAGTTTGAACCCAGAGCACCCCATAATCTAGCCAGGCTAGTTGATAATGTTCATCAGCAACGGGAAACTGACTCTAGTTTACCATCGGGTGTCATTGGGAGAAATGGTGATAAAGAGGAAATTGTCAACTTGTTGACGGATTGTGATAGTGAGGATGCTGATGAGGACATCTCTGTCATTCCCATCGTTGGGCAGGGAGGAATTGGAAAGACCACCCTTGCTAAAATGGTGTTCAATGATGATAGAATAAAAGTGCATTTTGAATTGTGCATTTGGGTGTGTGTTTCTACTGATTTTGACAAGAAAAAGATTACAGAAAAAATTGTAGAATATATAACTGGTGAAAAATGTGCTGACCTACAAATGGAAACACTACGGAGTCGTCTTGGTGATAAATTGGGTGGGAAGAGATATTTGCTTGTGTTGGACGATTTATGGAATGAGGATCATGGGAAATGGGTAGAGTTGAAAGATTTGTTGATGATGAGTAGTGGTAAAAAGGCCGGTAGTAAAATCCTAGTGACCACACGCAGCAAAGACGTTGCAAAAGTCGTGTGTCCAACTTTAAAATCATATGATGATTTGTCATTTTTACCACCCGATGATTCGTGGTATGTGTTTAAGCGGTGTGCCCTGATAGCTGGCCAAGAAACCCCGGCTCTTGAAAGAATTGGTAAAGAAATTGTGGGAAAATGTGGGGGATTGCCTTTGGCGTTGAGGGCTCTTGGAAGCCTTTTATATGGTAACATCAACGAGGGTGACTGGAAGTATGTTCGAGATAATGAAATGTGGAGGGATTTAACTGGAAAGGAACTTGATGTTCTGCCCATATTGAAATTCAGCTACGATAACTTGCCTTCATCCCAATTAAAACAATGCTTTGCGTATTGCTCGATTTTCCAAAAGGATGATGATATTCCCAAAGAGAATTTAATCCAGATATGGATGGCGCATGGGTTCCTCCAATCATCCGACCCTACACCACGACGTATGGAGGATATTGGCAATCACTATTTCAATGTTTTGTTGTCAAGATCCTTCTTCCAAGACGTAGAGGAAGATGGTTATGGGAACATAAACTCTTGTAAAATGCATGACCTGATGCACGATCTTGCACAATCAGTTTCAGGGGGCGAGTGCTTGATTGTTGATGAAATCAATACTCCCATTCCACCATGTGTTCGGCACATGATTTTGTTATGTGACACTTGTCAGTGGTCTTCTGCACCACATAAATTAAGGACATTTTTCAACAGCAAAGAGGGTCAAATCTCTCATGATGCATGGTCAAGTTTTAGGTTTGTACGTGTTAAAGTATATTGGCATTTGATGACGTGGAAGCATTTGATGACATGGAATTTTTAAATCTGTATTTTTATAGTTGTCATGGTTTGTTAATAGAGATTTGAATTAACTTTTATCTCCTAGAGATTTGATATGCATCTCTTAGAATCTTATCTTTTAGAATCTTATCTCTTAAAGATTTGATATGCATCCCTTAGGATTAACTTGAATTCTGATTTCTCAGATTTGACATGCATCTCTTAGAATCTGATATGCCTTATCTAATTAAGAGATTATCTTTCTAGATTGAAAATTTCGAATCTGGAAAAACAGTTAAGAGAATATCTTATCTGTTACTTATCTCAGTTGTAACTCCTTATCTCAGTTGTAACAAAGTTACAACAAGTTAACTGTTTTGTTGAGTGATGTTTCAGGTTATAAATACTGATGTGAGTTTGACAGAAAACTCAACTCCTTGAGCATTAAACAGATTTATCAGAAGTGTTTGAAGCTCATCGTTCTTCGGGAGAAGAACTTGAAGCCTTCGGGAGAAGGCAACTTATGATTGAAGGGAGTTCAATCATGAATGCATAAGTCGAGGGGGAGCCTTGCTGCACACAGAAGATTGAAGGGAGTTCAATCTTGTCTAAGTCGAGGGGAGCTCGCTGAACAACACACTGAAGAGTCTTTTACACATTGGCGACGAAAAAGAGGGAGTCTTTTGTATGTGTAAGTCCACATTGGTGTATGTAAGATTTTGTTTTTCTTTAGTGGATTGTTCATCATCTGGACGTGGTCCCGAGGATTAGGTTAATACCGAACCTCGTTAAAAAGTCTCCTGTGTTCATGTGTTACAATACAGTAGTTTAACACTAACAGATCTAACAGTACGTGTATTGCTTTCCCATGTCACTCAGGACCAGTTATGTCACATAAGCGAATTGAAACATTTGCGATGTCTTGGGATTTCTGGTGATTCTATTAAGGAACTCCCTGAATCAATCATCATGTTGCAGAATTTGCAGACATTATATGTCATGGATTGTGGTCTTGAAAAGCTGCCCAAAGACATTGGAAAGATAAAAAGTCTTAGACACCTATTTATTGCCCGCAATGATGAAATCAAGACACTCCCTGATTCAATATGCAAGTTGACGAATTTGCAGAGTTTGACACTTAGGGATTGTAGTGGAATTGAAGAATTGCCCGTGAATATTGGAGAGATGATTAGCCTAAGGCATTTAAATGCTAAAGGTTTGGAAAAAATCAAAAGGCTCCCCGAATCCATAGCTAAGTTGACAAATTTGAAGAGTTTGGTACTCGTGGAATGTAATGAACTTGAAGCACTACCAGAGGAGATTTCAAAATTGGTTAGCCTTGGGCAACTTAAGGTGTATTGGAACAACGAGTCCACTCCTGGACCATATGGATTGTCAATTTCATGAAGAATGATTGGGGTCCTTTTCTTTGTTTCTGTTTTCTTTTTTCTTTTTTCTTTTTTCTTTTTTTCCTCCGTTTGGGGAAGCATGACCATGCTTTTATATATTGGTATATGTGAAACAAGGTTTTAGAACAGTGAGAAGTGCAGTGACTGAGATATGATGTAATTCTCAAAATTTTCATTGTTCAAAAACGCTTCCAGCTCTTTTCCATCTTTTGAAGGCAAGGTCAATTAACGTACCTTGTCAACATGTCAATGTAATCACCTTCAATTAATAATGATGATCTTATGATATAGTAACAATTTAACTAGATCAGATAATAAAGAATGACTTAAAACACAGAGAAGGTAGCTAAGATTGACTCCAGTGAGAAGCTTGTAGGTAATGCAAAGCAAAGGTTAGATTCGCCAAAAAAAAGGAAGCCCCAGCGAGGGGTGAAATTGGGAATTGATAGATCAGATAATAAAGAATGACTTAAAACACAGAGAAGGTAGCAGAATCACTCAACCTTGAGAAACAGAAATCACTTGACTCCAGTGAGAAGCTTGCAAAGACAAATTTTATCAAGAGGCCTTTCTTACTGTCCTTTCACATTGATATACATAGAGATATATCTAGAGATAAGATGCAGTCAAAATGGCACAATACTAAACAGGTACAACAGAGAATCAACTAACAAAAACAGTACTTAATAAAGAATTAAAAATGAAACTGGAGCATTTTGCACAGCCTACATATATGAATATCAGATACCATTCTTGAAAAATTACCTCATACAGGAATAGTGTATGCAAGCGTGAAAGCAAGAATTAAGGATCGCATTCATATCACACAGACACATGTACCAATAATAGTATTCATATTTAAATCTCTACTCCTCTGTTAGGGAACATTACTCCATTCTCAAGAAGTAAGTTCATTAAGTTGAATTTTTGTTATTCATTTTTCCATATATATCAACTCAAACTTGTACCTGTGAGGTTGCAATTTTTTAACAATGACAGGTGATTTATCACTGTTACGACAAAAAGGAGTATAATTTTAATGAAATGTGGATGAAGCATTGCCCCTAAGGCCTGATCTTCTAGTTGGACAGGCTTAGACAAAGACCATATAGCTTACATATAGCTTCTGGTGGAGCCTGAACCAACCCGAGCCCGCCCCATGAGCACCCCTACCTTGTAGGTGACTACAAACCTGCAATAAATGAAAGATATGGCTCATTCATTTGTTTCACTGATTGCCTAGATGGCAATCATGTTGGGTCAGTGAGGTATGGCCTCACTGACTATTTGCCTCCCAATGGAAGACTTTTTGGCTCAATGGGTATGGCCTCATTTATTGATGGCCTCAATGGGAGACTTTCTCTCCTCGACTCTTGTATGGTTAAGGGCTTTTGCCCTTCTGTTTTGAAACTGGTCTGTGTGTGTGGAAGAACACAGAAGAGAGAGAGAGTTCTTAGAGAGGAATCCCTCCTCCGGTTGTAATGGTCTGAATTTTTTCTTCAATGAAATGGAATCTCAGATCCCGTGGACGTAGGCATTGCCGAACCACGTAAATATTTGTCTCAAGTGTGTGTGAGTGTGTTAATACTGTTTTTCTGGGCACAACAAACTGGTATCAGAGCCAGACGGAGCATTTTTCCCGAGCTCCATGTTTGATCAGCCCAGAAATCAAGTTGATAGAAATCAACTTTTGAGCACACCAGTTCGTAGGGCTTGAAGAGACGATTCCAACGCATCAAAAATCAGTTCAATCGGAGTCCGGACGCTCTCTCACGCTCCGGTCAAAGTTTTGAGTAAAAGTCAACTTCATCATCTCCGGCGAATGTGATACTGTTCCGACGATTTTCCGGCGATCTGGTTCCGGCGAGTTTTTTTTCAGAAACTTGTCCGATAACTCCGAGCCGAGCCGAGCCGTGTTCCTTTCCAGCCGAACCGAGTCAAGCCGTGTTCATTCCGAGCCGAACTGAGCCGAGTCAAGCCGTGTTCCTTCCGAGCCGAGCCGCACTCCTGCAGATTCCAGCCGAGCTGAGCTGATCCAAGGGCTCTGCTCCTGTGTGACGAACTCACACCTCTGAGCTCACCAGAACCATCAGATCTCGTCCAAACTTCGTTGGACTCCAAATTGGTCATTATATATCTGATTTTGACGATCCAAGAGTCGATTTTATCTGTTTGGATCATTTCGGAGACATCTGTCGGCTCAGATTGTGCATATCAGACCTGCAATTTGGCAAGAAACCTGTTTGAACATAGTAGCTCTTGTTCCACCAAACTTCAGACGTCGTTTTTTATTTGTTCATATGGCTGAAGTCACTGCAACAGAGGAACCTGAGACCTCAACCAACTCTACCTCAAGCAGCTCTATTAGGAAGACAGCGTTGTCCAATGCAAAGTTCGAGGTGGAGAAATTCGATGGCACAAATAACTTCGGCATGTGGCAATGCGAAGTTTTGGATTTGTTGTTCCGCGAGGGGTCACATATTGCCTTGGATACCAAGCCTAAGGATTTTTCGGATGAAGATTGGGAATGGGTAAACCGTCAAGCCTGTGGCACCATCAGATTATGTCTTGCCAAAGACCAGAAGTATTTCATCATGAAGGAAACTGTGGCAAAGAGTCTTTGGAAGAAGCTGGAGGACAAGTACATGACGAAAAGCATAGAGAATCGGCTCTACCTGAAGAAGAAGCTTTTCCGCTTCCAATACAAGAAAGGTACTTCTATGATTGAGCATTTAGATAGTTTCAACAAAATTCTTGCCGATTTACAAAATCTAGATGTTGAAATTATTGATGAAGATAAGGCACTATTGCTATTAAGTTCCCTACCTGATGCCTATGATCATTTAACCACTACTCTGTTATATGGAAAGGATGAGGTTAAATTCGTAGATGTTTCTAATGCTTTGATGAATAATGAGTATCGGAAGAAGGATCAGCACAACCATCGGGATTCAACATCAGAAGCATTGACAGTAACCAGAGGTAGGACGAACAACAGAAAATCCGGAGGGCGGGGCAAATCTCGCTCGAAAACTAGAGGAGAATCATCAGATAGAAGACGTCTTGCAAAAGACGAGTGTGCCTATTGTCACCAGAAAGGGCACTGGAAGAAAGATTGTTCGAACAAGGGCAAGTCAAATGTGAATGTTGCACAAAAATCAGAAGATGAAGAGGATTCAGCTTTGTCAATTTCAACATCAGAGAGCCATTCTGATAGATGGATCTTGGATTCCGGGTGTTCTTATCATATGTGTCCAAATAGGCACTGGTTCTCGAGTTTCCAGGAACTCGATGGAGGAGTTGTTTTAATGGGCAACGACAATGCCTGCCAGACAAAGGGGATAGGGACAGTTCGTTTGAAGATGCACAATGGTACAATCAGACAACTTACAGATGTCCGATATGTCCCGGACTTAAAGAAGAACCTCATTTCACTGGGGGTCTTAGACTCTTGCAATTACAAGGTGACCATGGAAGGTGGAGTCCTGAAGGTTGTACGTGGTGCATTTGTAGCAATGAAGGGTACTCGAAAAGGAAATCTGTACTTCCTTGATGGGTCTACTGTCACAGGAAGAGTAGCTATCTCTAGCAGTTCCGAAAGAGAAACATCTGACACTTCCCGACTCTGGCACATGCGCTTAGGGCATGCCGGGGAGAAAGCTTTGCAAGGATTAGTAAGGCAAGGTCTATTGAAGGGTGCCAAGACTGGAAAACTCGATTTTTGCGAGCATTGTGTTTTGGGAAAGCAGACAAGAGTGAAGTTCGGCACTGCAATCCATCGCACCAAGGCAACACTGGATTATGTTCACACGGATGTTTGGGGACCTACCAAAAATGCTTCTTTGGGAGGTAAACACTGGTTTGTCACTTTTATTGATGATTTCTCACGACATGTTTGGGTTTACACTATGAAGCACAAGGATGAAGTTCTAAATATCTTCCTTAAATGGAAGACGATGATTGAGACCCAAACCGGAAGGAAGATCAAGAGGCTCAGATCAGACAATGGCGGCGAGTACAGGTCAGATCCCTTCTTAGAAGTCTGCCAGAAAGAAGGGATAGTCAGGCACTTTACAGTTCGTAACACGCCACAACAAAATGGAGTAGCTGAACGAATGAACCGCACCTTGGTTGATAAGGTTCGTTGTATGCTTTCTCATGCTGGATTGAGCAAGGCATTTTGGGCAGAAGCTTTGTGTTATGCCTGTCACCTCACCAACAGACTACCTGCTGCTGCACTTGAGGGGAAAACTCCCAAGGAGGTATGGTCAGGGCAACCCGCTTCAGATTATGATTGGCTGCATGTATTTGGTTGTCCTGCTTACTTTCATGTTACAGGATCTAAACTGGATCCTAGAGCCAAGAAAGCTGTTTTCATGGGCTTTAGTGAAGGAGTTAAGGCATTCAGACTTTGGTGCCCTGAAGATAAGAAAGTTATTCTTAGCAGGGATGTTACTTTTGATGAGTCTGGGATGCTACAACAGAAGAGCCAGCCGAGTATTCTACAGCAGGTGGAGACTTCACAACAGGTGGAGTTTGAGGCTCCAGTGGTTCCAGCAAAGACTGTTGAGACAATCGATAGTTCTGAAGATGATTCTGAAGAAAGTTCAGATGAAAATGATTCGTTAGTTCCGCCAGTTACTAAGCAGCCAGAATCAATTGCAACCAGAAGACCAAAAAGGAATGTTCAGAAACCTGCTCGGTACTGCAACATGGTGGCCTATGCACTTCCAATAATTGATGACGGTGTCCCGTGCACTTTCAAAGAGGCTGTTCAGAGTTCAGAAAGTGAAAAATGGAAGGAAGCAATGGGTGAAGAAATGGGATCACTTCACAAGAATCGGACTTGGCAGTTGGTACAACTTCCAAAGGGAAAGAAAGCGATTGGTTGCAAGTGGATCTACGCCAAGAAGGAAGGCACTCCGGGGAAAGACAGTATCCGTTACAAAGCTAGACTGGTAGTCAAGGGCTACGCTCAAAAGGAAGGGATTGACTACAATGAGGTATTCTCTCCTGTTGTAAAGTATTCGTCTATTCGAATATTACTAGCTTTGGTTGCACAATTTGATCTCGAGTTAGCCCAACTTGATGTCAAAACCGCTTTCCTACATGGAAATCTGGAAGAAGAGATCTACATGTCCCAGCCAGATGGTTACAAAGTTGTTGGGAAAGAAAATTGGGCTTGCAAGCTGAAGAAGTCATTGTACGGGTTGAAGCAGTCTCCGCGCCAGTGGTACAAGCGATTTGATCGGTTCATGTCAGAACAAAGGTACACAAGAAGTCATTTTGATCACTGTGTCTATTTCCGCAAACTTCCAGATGATTCCTTCATCTATTTGCTCTTATATGTCGATGATATGCTGATTGCATCTAAGAGCAAGGTGGAGATTGACAAGCTGAAGACTCAGTTGTCCAGGGAATTTGAAATGAAGGATCTCGGGGAAGCAAAGAAGATTCTTGGAATGGAGATTACCAGGGATCGAAAGAAGGGCATTGTTCGGTTGACACAAACACAATATCTGAAGAAGGTACTCCAACGGTTTGAAATGGATGGAAAGACCAAGCCTGTAAACACTCCTTTGGCCCCGCATTTTAAGCTTAGTGCTTCAGAGTCTCCGCACACTGATGAAGAACGCAAACTTATGGCTAAGATCCCGTATGCTAATGCAGTTGGTGCCCTGATGTATGCTATGGTTTGTACACGACCTGATATTTCGCATGCTGTTAGTATGGTTAGCAGGTATATGCATGATCCCGGAAAAGTTCATTGGAAAGCAGTGAAATGGATCCTGAGGTACATTCATGGCACTGTAGATGTTGGGTTGAAGTTTGAGAGAGATGAAAGACTCGGACAACATTTGGTTGGCTATGTGGATTCTGATTACGCTGGTGATCTGGATAAGCGCCGATCAACTACTGGTTATTTGTTCACCATGGTTGGAGGACCAGTAAGTTGGCGCTCGACATTACAATCAACAGTTGCTTTGTCTACTACAGAGGCAGAGTACATGGCAGTTACTGAGGCCTTTAAAGAGGCTATTTGGTTACATGGTTTGATTGAGGATCTGGGGATTGCTCAAAAGCACGTTGAGGTCTACTGCGATAGTCAAAGTGCAATTTATTTGACAAAGAACCAGGTTCATCATTCCCGCACCAAGCATATTGATGTCCGTTATCACTTTATTCGAGAAATCGTAGATGAAGGGGATATTTTGCTTCAGAAGATCGGTACTGCAGATAATCCAGCTGATATGCTCACTAAGGTGGTATCTGGGATCAAGTTCAAGCATTGTTTGGACTTGGTCAATATTTCTCAGATCTGAGCGCCTTCGGGTGCCTGGCGCCTAAGGGCGCATTGGAGGCTTCCATGTTCGCCAAGGTGGAGAATTGTTGGGTCAGTGAGGTATGGCCTCACTGACTATTTGCCTCCCAATGGAAGACTTTTTGGCTCAATGGGTATGGCCTCATTTATTGATGGCCTCAATGGGAGACTTTCTCTCCTCGACTCTTGTATGGTTAAGGGCTTTTGCCCTTCTGTTTTGAAACTGGTCTGTGTGTGTGGAAGAACACAGAAGAGAGAGAGAGTTCTTAGAGAGGAATCCCTCCTCCGGTTGTAATGGTCTGAATTTTTTCTTCAATGAAATGGAATCTCAGATCCCGTGGACGTAGGCATTGCCGAACCACGTAAATATTTGTCTCAAGTGTGTGTGAGTGTGTTAATACTGTTTTTCTGGGCACAACAAATCACACTTAGGTTCAGTAGATGATTTAAATCCCTTGTTGGGGTTCTAAATCTTAATTCAAGTAATTTTTATATACATATTTTATATAAAAAGTTACATTTATAATGTTATTCATAATATATAGCAGAATAGCAAAAACATTGGGCCAGCCCCGAGGCTAACCTGAAAATTTTAGTGCATGAACAAAGCTGCTCAAAAATTTATCAAGCTTTTACAATTAATGCCTAGCCCGTCCCTATGTACCAAGCCCGTTAAGAATGGGCCGCCCACCCCATGAACATCCATTTGGAGAATGAATTTCCCCAAATGAGTTTTAATAAAATATACTACAAAGAGGAACCGGCGCACCACGCATTTTTGGATTTTCAAAATGAGTTTCACATAAGGTGTAGTGGTATTTGTAATGTCTGTAGATTCTTAAGGAAAATATACTTGAAACTTGTTTAAAAGACTCATTTATATGACAAGGATATACTTATCATTTATAAAAACTTTTTTTAAGTTAAAACAATGGAAAACTTGAAATATTTATAAACTCTACAAAAATCAATTATCTTTCACCAAACATCAAATTTAACCTTTCTTCAACTTTTGCAAACTCATTTGTGGAATGAGTTCCACTAGACTTATTCCCCAATCTAGAATGAATGCCAAACGAGGCCTGAATCTATGGGAAGATGTAACATTCCAACACAACGAGGTATTGTCCGTTTTGGCCTTTGCCTGCATAGTTTTGTCCCCAAAAGGCACCTCGTTAGGTTAAGTGTTCTTCCTGACTCATATACCCTATCGAGATTTCCTCCGTCTTTTATGTGGGATCCAGATGTCACAGAAGATATGGTTTTATGCATTAAAAAAAATGACTTGTTCATTAAGATTGGCTTATCAATGTGGGATGAAACCTTCTACTATGTCCAATTGAATTGGTCCCTACTTTGGCTGTAAGATGCTACCATGTGGAGCATCCACAATCAGTGTTTTCTCATGTGGGCCCCATTTGAAATATTTATAATAATGAAAAAACAATGACTGTGAGATGCTCCATATGATAGCATCTCACGACCAAAGCAATGGCTAATTCAGATAAACATAGCAGAAGATTTCATTCCTATCAATGTTTTGAATATTGAGATTGATTTAGCATATTTTTTTTTTATTTAAAAAATTGAGATTATACTAATTGCCGTGACGTGTTAGGTAACCAGCTTCATTTTAAAAAGTCTATTATTTGGTTGTTGGGGAGACTTTTGGACATTAAGCATGACCAGTCTTATTCTATGATTAAAAAGTTGAAACCAACGCGCCTTTGACACAATGTCTGCCTGGATATTCATTTTCATTTTTGGTATATAGTATTCATTTTTAAATCTGTGCTCCTCTGTAGGGAACATTAATTACTTTGCTGATTCACCCTCAAGAAGTAAGTCCATTAAGTTGAATTTTTATTATTCATTTTCCATGCATTAACTCAAACTTCAACCTGTGAGGTTGCAATTTTTGAACAATAACAGATGATTTATCACTGTAATGACAAAAATGAGCATAATTTTATCACAGTGAGAAGTGCAGGGACAAAGACTTCCAACCCTAAAAATGTCAAGGCTTCCAAAATTGGTATCTTTGTCAGAGGAAGGATTGAGAGGCTGGACTTCTCTACGGTCTCTTTCAATTAAGGAATGCCATAGTCTGATATCTTTGTCTCGAGGGATGCAATACCTCACTAACCTTGAAAAGTTATCCATTGAAGACTGCTAAGAGCTTAATTTGTCGAAGGAGGATGGCATGCATGGCCTTCAAAGCCTTCAAACCCTGCAAATCAAAGAGCTTCCAAAATTGGTGTCTTTGCCTGAGGGGCTTCAACATGCCACCCGTCTACAATCTCTTTGCATCTACGGTTGCCAAAATTTGATGGCTCTACCAGAGTGGCTTTGAAATTTTGCTTCCCTTAAAAAGCTTGCCATTATGAAGTGCCCAAATGTACAGTCTCTGCCACAAGCGATTCAATGCCTCACAGAAATAAAAAAGATATTTATTAAGGGATTGTGAGACATGGGAAAAAATCACCGGAGTGATCATCCCTCCGTCAACACACGGGCTCAACGCAAAAATTGGGAGAGTCGCCACCATTCATGATTTTGGGGTGAGAATGGACACCAAAGAGTTCAAAATAAGCAAAAATAGCCAAAAGACAAATTCTAGGGTAAAAATAACCCTACTTGAAAATCAAATCCAGAGATGGGTAAGGGGATTAGATTATGAACGGGGGAAGGTGTTAGGCACCCCCATTCATCCATACAAAGTGGTTGCCAAGTGTATGTTCATGCAAAAAACAAAGTAAGAAAGCTTGCTAAAAATCATGAGAAACCTTGAACAAGGTCAAATGTATGATATCTTCACATGAGAATCCAAATGAATTTTGGGTTCTCCTTTTATGTCAATATCATTTCTGGAACATTAAAGAGGTGGAAATCAAAGCACAAGTTGATCAAAACCAAGTTAAATCAAATCCGGGAAGTTTGGTAAAAAGTATGCCATTTGCCTTAAAATCATTCAAATCCCATATTAAATTGAACCAAACCAAGTCCATTTGAAAGATTACAGTAAATAATAGTATCATGCAAAATTTCACTTCATTCCGATGAAAAATCTAGGAGTTATACTCCTTTGAAGTTGCTGCTGGGGATTTTTAAAAGTGGTAAGTGGGCAACTTTGGAAAATTGTCTAGAAAAATCCACTTCATAAAAGTCCGCGAAATTTGGTGTGATTGAAGTTTGTATGGCCATCTTTCCATAGAAACTAGCCTCATACAAAAATCCCTTCGGATGTGCCTTGAGTGGTCTCCCGAACAGGCCCCGAAGATCACAGATTTACCCAGAAAAGTACAAATGAACAGTTCTGAGTAAATCGGCTACCAATAATTCAAATGGAATCCAAAAATTATGAAACCAACTGGATTTGAAAATAGACTCATAAAGGAGTACTCAGAAACAAAAATCACTCGAATCGGACTTAAATCAAATACATGGCGGTCCGTCGAAGTGACAAGTTCTGTATTTGAACCTGAACTGTCCACTTAACTTCGACAGAGAGGTGTCAAAAATCCGCTAGATGGAAATTTGCGAAATTTGGTGGACATAAACTAGACAGCCTCACCTTTCCCATGGTTCTGGAATTGCCCCAAAATTCATCCGGATGATGAAATTATGGACGTCCGAAGTAAGGGTACAGGTGCTGTCAAGGTAAGCCACTTTTGAAGAAATCCAAATCCGAAAATTGACAAAAAGTGTGTGATTCGTGTGAGATGAATCCAAAACCTTTAAAAAACATTTAAAAACACTCCAGAATTTGATTGAGGCCATTTATTTGAGTTTTATCACAATAAATGCAATAAACCCCAAATATGAGCCTATCCCGCCAAAATAGTGATATGTATGTGCAAGTGTAAAAACCCAAACAAGATCAATACAACATGCATATAGATTCAACAAAATAGGTTCTAGCATAGCCTAGGGTTCCGTTCCATTATCGTTTCCCTCTGTTCTCTTTAAGATAATCAAGGGTACTTTGAATATAGAACGGTTTACAATCAATCAAAAAGGCCTTATGCTACATAGGTTCTAGCACTAGGGTCAATCCCCAGTCTCGTTTCTCCTAGATCCGCCTTCACGTTTTACGGCTAGGGGAGTCTTGAGATACTTTGAGCCGGGGAAGGATTTCCACACATACAAACAAGGCTTTACACTACAGAAAGGTAGAAGAAGAGATCTAGATCTAGGAATGTAAAGACAGAAAATAAAAAGAAAAGTTGAGGCTTACCTGAGTTCTGGAGACGATTCCACAGCGGTTTTCTTCTTCTCTTGGAGTTCTTCTTTGCGAGAATTCAAAACAAGAGTGGTGTGTCATTTGCTCAAGGAGGAGGCTCCTATTTATAGGCAAAGGCTAAGGTCATTGGTAGACACAACTTAATGTCTAGAACCCCTCCAACCTTAACCCTAAGGTCATTTCCGAGATTTCCCCTCATTTAATGAGGGACATGATGGTAAAAGTGAAAAGCTCTCGGAAAACCCTAATTTTGAGCAAACTTAAGGTATCCGGTACATGGTACCGGATACACTAAGGCTCACATGTATCCGGTATGAGTATCCGGATACGGGAAAAGGTACTTGTATCCGGCCTGAGTATCCGGATACAGGTAAAAGTTTATTTTCTTCAAATTCTGTGCTGGCTTTCAAGGAGATAATGATTTTTGATGATTGTTTGTGCAATTTGGGGTGTCTACAGGGATGTCCACATTTATCAAGACGATGCAAGAGAGGCGTAGGCGAGGATTGGCTCATTTGTTTTACGCATGGCTCATTTGTTGTTCTTTCAAGTTTTTTATTTTTTGTTCTTTTCCAATTTTCATCCTCGCATACTTTAAAATTCAATTTGAATCTCATTTTTGCACTAGTTGTGTTCAAAATGAATAAATAAACTGTTTCTAGAATATACATTCTTTTATTCTCTACTTCCCTTTAACAACTGATTTGATTTTGTAATCGATCCTTCAAAATCTAAAGGGTTCTTTTAGAAAAAAAAAATTTCAAAATCTCAAGTATGCTGTTTGCAGAATTAATCAAAATAAAAACACCACTAAACTCACTGATCATTATCCTTCCTTTTCTCTTTGGCTAGATTAGAAGAAATCCGACACCTAATTGCAATTAAGATAGAAGGTAATGTTGAACATGGTAAATTTCTTTTCTTTCACCTTTTTTTTTCAAATTTCCCTCTTACTTCACACCGTTGTTTGTGGGGTTAATGGAAACAAGTTAATCTTCAAAACATTGTCACCGAATCAATTTATCTAGTTTTATGCTCGTTGTGCATCTTCAGACAAGCACCACATGCTTCCTTTTAAGAAAGCCCAAGCCCAAGGGAATCAAGTGCTTATATTGAATAATTGAGAATCTCTCACCATTAACAGATTGAAGAAGCTCAATTTTAACCGATTGATTGACTTCTCTTTTTGATATAGAATTTTGATACTTGTAATGGTCTTTTGTAAACTGATTAATAAGGATTTGCGAATGATTGGAATCATAAAGAAGGGTAGCGAATAGAATTATGTTCTTATCTTTACATTTTCTTCGATTTGATCAAAAGTTAGTTTAAGGTTTTGAAATTAAAGTAAGATTATCTTTACCTTCTTCATATTTTCGTTGCTATTTATTCCAGTGATCGACTTTAATGTTGTGCAAAGAACATTCTATTCTTTTGATTTTTGGATAAGGATTTGGAATTATCAGAAGATTCTCGTTTTCCATTTTTTTTATTTAATATTTAGTACTATGATGCTAGACTTTAAAAATAACAAGCATTTTTTAAATTATTAGAATTCTAAAGAATAGTAACAAATTAATAAAATGTAGGAATATTAATTTCGTAGTAAGAGGATTCTCTTTTTTTTTTTCCATTTTCTTGATGATTTATTGTTGGAATAATATAGCTGTATTGTAATTTTTCCTCTTTCTTTCAGATTAGAAAATTCGTTGACTATAGATTATTAATTTTTTTTATGAATAAAAAATGTTTGTTTTATCACACTATGATTATCTTCATCTTCCAGGGGAGTTGTTCTACTACATTGACTCTTATGTTAAAAATAATTTATTAGTTTTATTAGAACACAAAAATTGTAGTTTTGAGGGATTCCATTTTTTATTTAATATTCATTTCGATAACTTGAGATTAAGGACGTTTAGATTTATTATGATTTTAATAAATCGGTAATAAATTGTTAATAAAAATAAATTTATTGTTTTTGTAAAAATAAAAAATTAGTTTCATAAGATTATCCTTTTTCTTATTTATTTTTTCTTCTACAAGAAAATTATCTTTTAAAAATATTTAGCTAGTAAATTGGCACGATAAGGTCTCTTTTTCCTTTGAAAAATACTTACTATAATTGCACTAACATATAACCAATGTTGTCAACATGAATTATACAACAACAACAAAAAATGGATATCAGCGTGACTTGGAGCATGATATAAATGGATCTGAAATAATGGGAGTTTACAGAAATGGGAATTCACATCTTTACTTAGTTTCAGTACTTCATAATTGATATTCTTTTGTTTGCCTTTTTAAGGTGAGACGTAGCTTGTATCATTGGGTTTTGGAGATGACTTCAAAACACACCTAGGAAAAATTCCTTTCACATGCCCACAAAGTAAAAACATCCTTCTCTTTCTTTGTTCTTCTATCAATTCTCTTACTCCTCTTTTTCCCCCTTTAAGCTTATTATTCATCTTAATTATTGCTTCAACTATTTGATTTCATTGTATCAAATTTTTCTGTCTAGGCAGGTGAAAAACACAGTTTAGACTCTAAATCACCTAGAGGGGGGTGAATAGGTGAAACCGATTGCAGATTAAAAATTCTATCAATTAAAAACAAGTTCTTAATTAATAGGCATGCACAAGTCTAAGCACTTAACAAACCATCACACAAAATTGCAAATAAAGAAGAGACAACACAAGCAATTTTGGTAACGAAGGGAAAACTCTAAGAGAACTCTCAAAGAGAAAAACCCTCCGGGCAATAAGGAGCCACCTCTGAAAATCACTTTAAGAAGAAGACTTACAAACGTGGTTCAGACGACCCAATACTGACTCTGACTCACAATGTAAATATCTGAAGAACTCTTCAGATTTGCATCCGTGCAACGATCCAGAACTCTGAATATCTTCTTAGTGAAGCGCCAAACGAACTCGCTCAGCAATCGTAGGAACTCCCACGAGCAAACTCTCCAACCCGGAACTCCAAGGTAGAAAGGAAAGACAAAGAAAGGTTTTGATGGCTCAAAGAAGAAGAAGAAAGAAGAAGAAGAAATCTTTCTCTAACACACGTTTTTAGGGTTCTCAAAAACGTCTTAGGTAAGCCTCATAATAGGCTAGACACTCCTTAAATAGATTAGGAGAAAAGAGGAAAAGAAAAGGAAACAAATCAGAAAAGATCAGATTACTAAAATAGAAATTTGTTCACGAACGTTCGAACGTTTAGCGAACGTGGCTCGAACGTTCGATATAAAACTCATTTTTCTTCTTCTCGTTCGAACGGACAGAAAACGATAGGCGAACGCTGCTCTCGGGTTTCTCTGTGGAACTTCATCGGTCGAACGGACAGCTAACGCTCAGCGAACGCTGCTCTCCAGATTCTCTGAGAGACACCACCGGTCGAACGTTCAGCTCACGCTGCTCTTGGGTTTCTCTGTGTGTCGTCACCGGTCGAACGTTCAGCTTACACTGCTCTCGGGTTCCTCTGTGTGTCACCACCGGTCGAACGTTCAGCGAACGTTGGTCGTAACATTTTCAATTTGACTCCGATCAAAACCCCGTTTGGACCATAACACTTATAACCTATCCTAAATACATTGACCATATTTAAAAGCCCTTTTTGACACGGAATAAATCCAAAACACAATAATCCTTACAGCAGGAATTAGTATTAGAGAGATTGGATCAGTAACATTGCTGCTACACTTGATTATCACCTCGTACGTGTTTCATGAATTTGAAAGAGTAGAAATTTTCTTTAGCCCATGAGATTGGCATTCTCCTGTATTAATTTTTGTCTTTCCATGGAATTAGTGTTTTTCCGCTTTTGTAGCTTTGGCACTTAATGAACTCTTGCAACTTATGGTTGCATATATGGAAAGCCATTGATATTCTATTTTACAAGCAACTCTGAAGGTTGAGAATGATTCCCATGGAATTAGTGATTTTTTTTAGTTATTTTTTGCTAAAACAAATTTTATATTTAATAAAAATTATATGGTTCTTCTACTGTTATAAAGTCATAGAATTAGAATTATTTATGCAAATTCGTATGGAGAATTTATTAGATTTTTACTTTTTTCTTGGAATGTTGATGTTTACAGTCTTTAATTGACTGATTTATAAGGACTTTGGAATTAATGGAAACAGGAAAAAAAACTTGGTAAGGAGTTTTGGAATAATCAAAATTCTTTAGAAAGTTAAGGAATTGGATTATATTCTTATTTTTATATTATTTTTCTTGAGGATTAGTTCCACTAAATTGGTACTCTGTTTATTATGACCTCATGTTTCATGCAGATGCATGACTAAGAGATGGAATGAGATGTGCAACAGGAATGTTACATGAGAACCTCAGAACAAGAGATAAGTTGATCTCTGCCTAAGATGCCAGAAGGGAGATAGGTGAGGATTGGCCTAAGACTGCTCATACTCCAGGGATTTATGATTTACCATTTCCCGATTAGTGAAAACATGTAATCTCATCATCTTTAGAACTTTCTTCTTCAAGTCTATGATTCCAATCCCTTCTCTTCTCTTGTCAATTCAGAACCCTTTTCCTTTTGTTTTCATACTACTATTGTTCACTTTCGTTTCCCTGTTGATTTTGGATTTCATTCTGGCTGATCTGAAAAAAGGGAAAGAATAACCAAACTTCTGCAACAAAATTCTTAGCAAAATGAGTTTATGAACTGGTACATTTTCAAAATCCTTGTCTTATAGCTAAAACTTTTCATTGACATTAGCTAAAACTTTTCATTGACATAACTTTTGCTCAAACAAAAGTAGGTGGAGATAAATATCTTTGCCTTTATGTTTCCTTCTTTTATAATATCTTTCCTTCCACCAATGTATACAGGGCTTATAACAAAATATTTTCTCTGTTTTCCATGTAGGAAAATTTTGTGCTTGCAATATTCATTGACTAATCTGTTGAGAAAGCTTCCCTTGAGTTTTCTGTTTCTCTGCCTCCAACATTACAGAAATTGTGCCAACCTTTTATTACAATTGCATGGGATGTAGATAAAGATTATCCTGATAGCTGATTTGCATTCCTCAGCATATGAAACAATCAGGTATTTGTTCAAATGATTGAAATTAAGACTTGCTCATATATTAAATTTCATGGATTATTGCTTTTGTTTATTCTTATCCTTCTTTTCCTATATTCTCAGGGATATTTTCTTCTTAAGAATGATCCAAGTTTTATTAACCTCAAGAGACACAACAGTGTCATTGATATGGCTGGAAGCCACGAGGGAAGCTTCTTTTCACATTCAAAAGCTAATGATGCAAGATTTGCCTCTTTCTCTGCAATTTTTCCTACGGAATCTCAAAGGTTACTGTTGTGTGGGTGTCTTGTATTCTCCTTCCACAGTGTCTGAAGGCCTTCTCTTTGTGGGTATTTTACGTGGCGTTCAATCTCAATTTTGTACATAGAGAGACCGACATGAGAATTACTTGATTTTGGGAGTTTTTTTTTTGGTTTTATGTTGGAGTTAGATCTATGATACTTGTAGAAGAATACTCTGTACTTCTTCTTGTGTTTCAGTTGAAGCTTCTCATCGTCTCCAACCGTGGATGTAGGCTTCAAGTCGAACCACGTAAAATTATTTTGTCTCTGTGTTTGCTTGTTTCTTGTTATTTCGCCATCTCGGTTGGTGTTGGTGATTTCCACAACACTTACAAGTGACACGGCTCAGGTTGCAAATGATATCTGAGAATACTACTCTGACAAGGCTTGGGACATTTTTCAATTTGAATTTGATGGTTTATTATATCATGGGGCACTTATGATTCTTTCATTGTTAACTGTATTATGATACACTTAACACCTTTATGATGCTGCCTTATGAACTTCTACCTTTAGATGGAATATGAAGATAGCAATAGAATACAGAAGAGACCCAATAGGAATGGGTCAATATGGTCAGAACATCAAGTTCCTTATAGTTCATTGAATTTTCTTTTATGATTTGCACAAGACATCTTACACCAAACTATTTAAGACAGTTTTCATCTCGTGTTTGTAATTCACCATTTTAATTGCCATTTGCAAATATAAATCATCATTCGATTAAACATATTTAACTGCTGAATGGGAACATTCAAGAATTGATGATGTTATTCGGAAAAACCCAGTAAGAACTTCCTATTTCTGTCCAACCCGACCCAACCACGCTAGGAATGGATTTGATTTATGCTGTCCAAACCCACCATGTTACCACCCACACAGTTTGCATTACGCATTTGTAAGATTCTGGGCCTTTTGTTGGATACTGGTTGAGGGCCTTTTTTAAGTCTACTCCTGACTCATATACCCTATCGAGATTTCCTCCGTCTTTTATGTAGGATCGAGATGTCACAGAAGATATGGTTTTATGTATTAAAAAAAATGACTTGTTCATTAAGATTGGCTTATCAATGTCGGATGAAACCTTCTACTATGTTCAATTGAATTGGTCCCTACTTTGGCTGTAAGATGCTACCATGTGGAGCATCCACAATCAGTGTTTTCTCATGTGGGCCCCATTTGAAATATTTATAATAATGAAAAAACAATGACTGTGAGATGCTCCATATGATAGCATCTCACGGCCAAAGCAATGGCTAATTCAGATAAACATAGCAGAAGATTTCATTCCTATCAATGTTTTGAATATTGAGATTCATTTAGCATATTTTTTTTTATTTAAAAAATTGAGATTATACTAATTGCCGTGACGTGTTAGGTAACCAGCTTCATTTTAAAAAGTCTATTATTTGGTTGTTGGGGAGAATTCTGGACATTAAGCATGACCAGTCTTATTATATGATTAAAAAGTTGAAACCAACGCACCTTTGACACAATGTCTACCTGGATATTCTGGCATCAAATTGGTATATTATTATGATAATTACACATCAATTTGACTTAGAGTTTTTTTTTTAAATTTCATTGGTATGTAATCACTCATTAATTAAACTTAGGGTTGATAAGTTCGATTAGAATCGGTTTCATGCATTAGATACACATGACAGCATGTCGAGCATCTCAGAGGTAGTAAAATTTTTTTAAGTGGGCCTTAATGAAACATTTGTAATAATAAAAAAAACTGCGATATGCTTCATCACAAGATTTCATGCCAATGCAAGACATTGCAGAAGATTTCATCTCGTGACACAAAAGCTAATGATGCAAGATTTGCCTCTTTCCTAAGCTAATGATGCAAGATTTGCCTCTTTCTGTGCAATTTTTCCTACGGAATCTCAAAGCTTACTGTTATGTTGGTGTCTTGTATTCTCCTTCCACGGTGTTCAGAGGCCTTCTCTTTGTGGGTATTTTACGTGGCGTTTGATCCCAATTTTGTACATAGAGAGACAGACGTGAGAATTACTTGATTTTGGGGGTTGGGACGTTTTCCAATTTGAATTTGATGGTTTATTATCTCATGGGGCACTTATGATTTTGGGGGTTTTGCTAGTTTTGCGTCTGTGTTAGGACTTATGCTATTTGTCGGAGAACATTCTGTAATTCCTTTTCTGTTTTAGTGGAAGATTTTCATCATCTGTGCCCATTGATGTAAGCTTCAAGCCTAACCAAGTAAATTCTGTCTCGGTGTATGCTTGTTTTGCTCATTTTTTTATTGTTTTGCCATCTCGGTTGGTGATTTCCGCATCACTGAAAACTGGCACTACTCAAGTTAATTGAAAAAATGAAATCAGAGAATACCAGACTTGTTCTCATTTTGAAGATCGTATCTCATATGGCACGTGTTTGGGAGTAGCCCCCAAGCAAACACACAAACTCATTTTCAGAATAAAACAGCAGCTGGTTGAAGCAATAAGCTACAAAGGTTTTCGAGATGAAAAAAGTCTCTCATTCCTTTAACTACAATTAATAATGATGATCTTATGATATGGTAACAATTTAACCAGTGTTATATATAATGCTGACAACACTTTCTGCCTTCCTAGCATCCCCAAGTTTCATCTTGGAGGAACCTGAAAAAGAGAGTGTTCACAGATGTGGTTTCAAATAGCCATTTCATGAAATTCAACTTCTACAATAGATGAATTTTGAAAATCATTTATAAAGCCAATTAACTTGTAAAGAAACAGAGTTATTATCTGATGCAATCCTCTAGCCTATAATACGAAGTTGGTGAAGTTTGAAGCCTATAAGTAAAGTAAAGCAAAGCAAAAGTAGCATTCGCCAACAAAGCAAAAGTTACAATCAGAATCCTTCAATGACCCTTTCTCCCTCCACAAGCTGTTATCTACTTCAATTGTTAAAACAATCATTTACTATCACACAGATCCACATGTACCAGTTTTAGTATTCATTTTTTTACCTTTTTTATTTTTTATTTTCGGTATATAGTATTCATTTTTAAATCTGTACTCCTCTGTGGGGAACATTAATTACTTTGCTGATTCATCCCCAAGAAGTAAGTCCGTTAAGTTGAATTAAGTTGATTTTTTATTATTCATTTTTCCATGCATTAACTCAAACTTGGGCCTGCGAGGGTGCCATTTTTGAACAATAACAGGTGGTTTATCACTGTAATGACTAAAATCAGCATAATTTTAATGAAATATGCATGAAGCATTTCCCCTAAGGAAGTTCTTCTATTGTGTAATTTTAATTTTTATGTTTTAACTCCATATTAGAAGCTTCTACTGTTCATATAGTGGTTTTAAACATTTGGATTTTGTTTTGTATTTGCATTTCAACAATGAAAAAGGTAAAAGAAAATTAATTTGTTCATAGCTCCTTCAACCTATCCAGCCTTTTATTGTTTCATTTCAAATATATATGATACATTATGCAACTAAGTGATGGACCCTAGTTATGCTAGGGAATTAAGATAATTTTTAAGTTCATGAAGAATGATATAGGTATTCTTTTATTTTTCTTTTTTTCATCGGAAGAAGTATAACCATGCTTTATTGGAATGAGAAACAAGGTTTTAGAACAATGAGAAATGCAGGGATTGAGATATGATGAAGATTGTGTCTTATTCAAAGCCAGAGTCTTTTTAATGAGGGAAGCCACATCAACCCTATTAGAACTTCGTAAATCAGGCCTTAGAAAGGTATTCATGTGTTGAGATATCATATTTGGACCCTTTAATATACATAGTTGCATTTCACCTATCAGGTTAAGCTTTTATGTGCAATGGATTTTCAAAATGAGTTTCACATAAAGTATAGCGGTATATTTATAATATCTGTAAATTCTAAAGGATACTTGAAAATTGTTTGAAGACTCCTTTAAATGACAAGGATGGACTTGTCATTTATAAAGACTTCATTTAAGATAAAACAATGGCAAACTTGAAATATTTATAAGCTCTACAAGAATCAATCATCAATTTCACCAGACATCAAACTTAACCTTTCTTCAACTTTTACAAACTTATTTGTGGAATGAGTTCTATTGAACTCATTTTTCAATCTAGAATGAATGCCAAGTCCATGGGGAGATATGGTTTTATGAATTAAAAAGGAAAATGACTTGTTCATTAATATTGACTTATCTATGTGGGATGAAATCTTCCGCTATTTATGTCCAATTGAATTGGTCCCTACTTTGGCCGTGAAATGCTACCATGTGGAGCATAGCATCTCACGGTTGATGTTTTCTTATGTGGGCCCTACTTGAAACATTTAAAATAGTGAAAAAACACTAACTGTGATATGCTCCATATGACAGCATCTCACAGCCAAAGCAATGTCCAATTCAAATAAACATAACAGAAGATTTCATTCCTGTCAATGTTTTGAATTGTTGAGATTGATTTGCCGTGGCTTGTCATTAGTTGGTAACCTTCATTTAAAAAGTCTATTATTTGGTTTTTGGGGAGACTTTTGGATATTAAGCATGATCAATCTTGTTTGATGATAAAAAAATTGGAACCACGCACCATTGACACAATGTTGGCCTCAGCATCAAATTGGTATATTATTATAATAATTACACATAGGGTTGATAAGTTCGATTAGATATCTTTAAAAAATTGGAATCAGAAGTGCCTACGAAATCTCTTATAATGTTTTCATGCATTAGTTCCACATGACAGCATGTCGTGCATCTCGCAGTTAATATCTTTTCGAGTGGGCCTCACATAAAAAATTTACAACAATAAAAAACTACTGACTGTGAGATGTTGCTCCACATGACAACATTTCATGCCCAATGTAAGAAAACATTGTAAAAGATTTCATCCAATGACACAAGGTGTGCGCACCAGATTTCGGATTGCACGCGAGGTGCACGTGAAATTATGCTCGCCTCGGGATTGATTTGGAGTCACCATTGCCTGAGAGGTGCAGGCAGACACAAAGGGGCACCTATCCGGGCCTAATTTTCTGGTCTGCGGTTTTTTATAGATCTGAGCAAGTTCTCGGTTACGTCTAGGGATGTCCGAAGACACCTTAGCCTGCCCCGTCGGTTGACGGGGCCCATAGGTCTCCTTGGTTCTGAGTCAACTTAATTCTCACCTAATTCATAGGCCAGCATGCACATTTATTTGGTCTAATGGGGACCATTGAGGGTGTGGGTCCCCTTCTTATTTGATTTTATCTTTTTATCTGTTAATGAAGTTGGTCTGGTATGGGCCCCGTTGGAAGGCCCAGTGGAATCCATGTTGGGCTTAAGTCAAGTCCAAGGCCCAATTTGGGTTATTGGGTAACCCTGCTTGGATTTTGGCTATTTGGTTTAAAGGTTTATTGAATATTCACAAAGTTAATGGGTTGAAGTTTTTTAGGGCCCAATGAGCTTGGATTTGGCCCATGAGCAATTAACCAAGTGGCATTGGGCCCGTTTGTTGAAAACAGGCCTTGGTTGGGCCGGACGGGATGTGGGCCCCATTGGAGGGCCCACGAAGCCTTGGTGGGCCTGTTGGGCCCACCGTCTCAAAATGGGCTTGGAAAAGTACAAGAAGCCCAATGGATCGGGTTAAGCCTAAATGGGTCGAATTGAGTCCAACCGGGTCGGAAAAATTACTTTTTTAAGTTATTTGTTAACTTGCCCATATTTACTATACGGGCGGGCTTAGCCCGTAAATGCACTACGGTTCAGGCTTGCCCATATAGTAAATACGGGCATGCCTAGACCGTACAGAAAATACGGTTTCGACCTGATTTCCATGAAATGGCCGCCGTGGCCTCGGGATTTGGTTCGTTTGCTCCTTTTTGACATCCGCCGACTTCGGTTGATGATTTCACCGGCTCCAAGTGGTGCAAAGCTCTTTTTTTTTTTTGTTCAATTGTCTTCTCTTTTATGTTCCACGGAAAGAAAGATCTCAATTCCTCTTTTATTTGTTTAAGCCGTGCATACGCGAGGATCTTACCGAGAAAGGAAAGAGGGAAAGATTATGGGGTACATAAGATGATTAAAGGAGGACAGACCCCTCCCAAAACAAGATGATCAAATCAGAATGTAGTTAATGTAGAAAATGTTAAAATGACCCCTTTCACTTTGTATGGAATCTCTATCCTCCCATCTTTTCGTGTATGTGAGTCTCTCTTATCGTGAGAGGTCACATACCACGCACAGAAACAAAACAGGTTAGATTTATATCAACAAAGGAGAAGATTTAAATCACAAAAAGGAAGACTCTTGCTTTAAGCAATTGGAATCTTATATATCAAATATAAAATCAATATAAAGCTCACCGTGCTATTATTACCTTATTCTGAAGTGTTGAGATTCTCCGGAAGATTTTGGCAGCGCTTTCGTATTCCTATTGATTCTCCGAAATGGGTTTGAAAAGGGGGGTTCCTTGCTTTTAGGATTGAAAGGGATGGAAAGTGAAAGGAATGGGCAGAGCCTAGGGGCAATTTGGGTATTTCGAGTTTTGGTATTGGAAGTGACAGAGGTTGGACAGGGTTCGGACGTGGAAAAGGCAAGGAAAGAGAGGGGGAACGGCCAAGGGGACCAGCTTGCTCCAAATGGGGGGCTGGCGGTTCCTGCCAAATTACACTAAAAATGCAAAAAACCGCACTTTAAGTGCGGTTGGCATTAAAAACGTACGAATCTGTGCGGATCTGCCAGCTGTCGCTGTACAGGACACGCGTCCACCTTCTAGAAGATCAAAACCGCATTTGAAGTGCGGTTCAGACCAAACCGAGTGCGGTTTGCGCACGTTTTTTAAATGCCGGATTTCAAACCTTTTATTAAATTTGATTTTTTGAAAAGATTTTATTCCGATTTATTATTATTTTATTCTAAATATCTTTAGATATTTATTAAAAATTAATATATTTTCTAAAAACAATTATTTTATTTATTTTATTCATTTTTTCTGCTTTTTGCTGCTGTTTTTGTTACATTGGCAGTTTTCTTGAAACTTCAACTGCCCATAATTTTTTCGTCCGAACTTCGATTCGAGCAAATTTGGTATCGTTGGAATCAGCTCGGAACACACTATCCACTGGGATTAAGTTTGGCAGCTGAATTGGGGCCGAACAAAAAGTCAACTTTCGCTCCCCAAAAGTTTGACCGACTCATAATTTCCTCATCCGGACCCCGATTCCAGCAAACTCGGTTGCGTTGGAACCGTGTCGAAATGCTCTTTTCAATGAGAGGAAGTTTGATGGCCAATTATCTTTTGATCAAAAAGTCAAATTTCAGCCCCCTAAGGGTTTGACTTTTTAATTGAAATTTTCATTTTCTTCATTTTTTGAGTGCAAAAATTAGGTGTTTACACAAGGCGAGCATGGGTATGCTAGAATCAAATTCATATCTTAATACACCTTCATTACCTATATCAATACTCTATATAAAACAAACAGCCCCTTTGGAAAGCGTGCCTAACTTATACATTTTATTTTTTATTTTCAAAAATAACCTTATAATGCCATTTTATCTTATATATTTATAGAGGTATTTTTGTCTTTTTCATTTTTCACTTTTCAAAAGTTATCCTTCAACAATTTCTTATTCCTTGCAAGAGTGAATTGTATTTCACTTGGACAATCTTGAAAAGAACCAAAATGCTTATTAATTTTTAGAAGATGTACCTAACTTGACGTGAGTTTGGTTTGAGTAGTTGAGATTGATTTAGTATTTCTTTTTTTTCTTTTTTCCATTTGAAAAACTGAGAGTATAATAATTGTGGGGTGGGTAACGTTCATTTTCAAAAAGTCGAATACTTGGTTGTTGGGGAGACTTCAGGTTTCAAGCTGTACATATATGACCATTTCAGTTCCATTGAATGGTTAATACATCATATCATTGTAATATCTACACTTAAACGTTGATTAGTCCTAGCTATTTAGATGGTTTTAAGAAATTGTGACCGAGGCGCTTTGAGTCCAAAAGGGCGTTTAGCATAAAATTGGCATCTTAATACATATTATTATAATAATTACACCTAAGGTTGATTAGTACTATTTTATTGTGTTTAAAAACTTGGGACCCACACGCCTTTGGTGCAAGGCTGGCCGCCAGTATCAAATTGGGATCTTGAATAATAAATTCATAAAAGGGAGGCATACATATATATAATTTTATAAAACCATGTGAGGGTCTGCATCTCCATTGATCGTTAAATATAAAATAAGGGTTTTCACATGTAAGGTTGACGAGCACATAAAAATTATGAAAAAT
Organism: Buxus sempervirens; assembly: GCA_947561395.2. NCBI lineage: Eukaryota > Viridiplantae > Streptophyta > Magnoliopsida > Buxales > Buxaceae > Buxus > Buxus sempervirens. Next base: position 3,734,681 of record OX387183.1, on the reverse strand, counting down.
GTCGCTTTTTAAAAAATATTTATAAAAGCTATCCACTAAGATTGGTTTATCAGTTTGGGATGAAACCTTTTGATATGTCCAGTTGAATTAGTCTGTGTTTTGGCTGCTAGATGTTACCATACAAAGCATCTCATGATCAGTATTTTCTCATGTGGGTCCTATTTGAAACATTTACAATAATGACAAAACACTAACTAAGAGATGTTCCATATGACAACACGGCCAAAACAGTGGCTAATTCAAGTAAACATAACATAAGATTTCATTCCTAATAATGTTTTGAATATTGAGATTGATTTACCATATTTTTTTTATTTAAACAATTGAGATTATACTATTTACCGTGACGTGTTAGCAGTCGGTAACCAGCTTCATTTTAAAAGGTCTATTATTTGGTTGTTGGGGAGACTTTTTGACATTAAGCATGACCAGTCCTATTATATGATTAAAAAATTGAAATACAAGCGCCTTTGACACAATGTCGGTGTCGGCCTGGATATTCTGGCATCAAATTGGTATGTTATTATAATAGTTACACATCAAGTTGATTTAGGTTTTCTTTTTCTTTTTTTTGTTTAATTGGGATGTAATTACTCATTAATTACACATAGGGTTGATAAGTTCAATTAGATACATTTTCATGCATTACATCCACATGAAAGCATGTCAAGCATCTCAGAGTTTATAATAATAAAAAGAACACTAATTGCAAGATGCTTCATCACAACATTTCATGCCAATGCAAGACATTGCAGAAGATTTCATCTCATGACACAAGGCAAGCTCAGGTGTGCTAGAATCAATTTCATATCTTACTACATCTTCATTATCTATATCTATACTCTAAGTAAAACGAACAGCCCTTTGGAAAGTGTGCCTAAATTATACTTTTTTTTCTTCAAAAATAACTTTATAATGCCATTTTGTCTTATATATTTACATATGTTTTTTGTCTTTTTAAGACAATTAACCTTATGAAAATAAATCAGCAACCATATGGGATATCTTAGAAGTATTTTACATTTGTCTGACATAGTGTCCATTGGCAGTACTCTATTAAGCTTGCCCTGAGTTGCCATCTCATGTCATGCCCTTCAGTATTAGGCTTTCATCAATCACATTTCATTAGTTAAATTAGTCCATTGTAGAGCTCATACACCGAATTAATTTACACGCATGGGAAGGACACAGTTTAGTGGTGAAAGCTCACCGAATTTATTTGGGCATCACGAAACTAATGATGGTTAGATTGTGGAAAAAGGGACCCACATGCAATTTTACCTTATGATCAAGGCTTCCAAGCCTTCCATAGCCCTTTGATTTTTCGCTTCATTGCAAGCGTTGATTGGGTCAAGATATGCGGAACCACATCTCGTGGCATCAAATTAGCATCTTATTACATGATCAAGAACTAAGAATTGTTATGTTCGGTTGGTTTTATAATTTGCAAACCGAATTAATTTTGGTTCAGTTTCGGGTTGATGTTTTGATTAAACTCAAGAGAATCAAATTGAAACTCGGCTTAAAATTGAACCGAACCTCTATATATGTACATGTTCGATTTGGTTTTTGGGTTGGAGCAATCGATTCTCAAATTTAGGTTTGGTCTTGGGAAAATAACCACAAACCTCGATTTGTCTTGAGTTGATTTCAACCAGCCGGAGCAAGCATCTGCGTGATTGATCTTTAAAAGTGTAAAAGTTTTTCACATTTACTACGTTCACCTACCTAACGCGTCTATAAATTGCAAATCATCCCTGCATTCGTTTCCACAAGATACAAAATCTCCTATAGATCTTTTCTTCATAACAGCTTGCAGTGTATTCCTATATCTGGGTGCAAGATGGCCGAAGCAGCCCTCTCCGTCATCCTCAAGTCAATTTTGGGGAGCTTAAGCGACCCTACGATCAATGAGATGAAATTATTATGGAGCGTCAAGAAAGAGCAACGGAAGCAAGAAAGATCCCATGATTCTATGTATCTCCCTTCCACCAAATACTGTATCATTAAACAATCAGATTAAAAGATAACCTTTAATTAATACTCACCTTAATATTTCATGATCCAATGGTCAGATTTGCATCAATTTCTTGATTTCCTCCATCAGTGTGATTACTTATATTTATAATTAAAATCATCAATAAAATCCTTTAATTTAAAATTTCTGAAAATTTTCAGTGTCATCAATACTTACATACCGGTGAACCTGCCGAGACGAGGAAATCTTTGAACATGACTCTAAGAAGAAAATGAAAAATATAAAAAAACCTCAAAAGAAAGTTCTTAGAGTCTTGTTAAGAGATTTGGCAATGGTCGGTCTAGTGACGGCCCTATGTGAGCACTTTACTGAGTCTGCCAACCATTGGGGTTGCAGAGCCACAGTTCCTAGCGGGTTGTGTGCTTGCCCCAAGCACGGCACTGCCCGCTAGGAAGGTATCGGCCTTGCCATGCAGGGCCGAGCGCAGGAACCCTTTAAGCGTGTTGCGCTGTGCTGTACTCGTACTGACGGCTGGATAAACAACCCTAACAACCAATCTTATTAGATGATTAAAAAAAAATTTTAACCCTTGCACCTCTGACAGAATATCGACCTAAATATATATATTTTTTTGTAATAATCGACCTAAATATTCTGTTATCAAAATTGATATTAGTATAATAAATAGACACATAGGGTCGATAAGTTTGATCAAAAAATTGTTACCGAGGCGCCTTTAACAAAAGGGCCGCCCGGATATACTTAGCATCAAGTTGGCATCTTCACTACCAAAAAAAAATCAAGTTGGCATCTTTAATACATATACCATTATAATGATTATACCTAATAAAGATTGATTAGTACTATTATATGATTTAGAAGAAATAAAATCCATTTCATTTTCCAATCCACGTTATTTTAGTTCCAAAATCAAAATGTCACATAGGCATCAATATCTGGATATCTACTTATTATTATCCTTTTCCTTTTTGATAATTAATGACTCACGTGGTTCAAAGCTAAAGAAGTTAGTCAAAGTTGTATGACTATTGGCCCGCGCATCAAGCCGGGCGTGACCTCGCATTATGACGCGTGGGTCCCGCCGTCTTCATCTACTTTTAAAAAGCAAGACCTATATACATCGAGACTTTGAATGATGTCTCCCACTACTATTTCCCCAATCTGCTTTTTGAAAAGTTAAAGCTCCCTGCTTTATTATACTTTTGATTTGGATATCATCTTATCTTATATGTTTAGTGGAATTCTCTATCAAAATATATATATATGTTTAATGGAATTGAAAGAGCCTTATTTACCTTTCACCTTAATTTGTCATTCAAATTTACTTTTCTGAAATCTAAAGATATTTACTTTAAAGGTGCCGCTGCTTAAGCGGTAAAGCGAGGTTGTACTTCAGAATCCAGATCAAATCCTGCTCTCACCACTTATTTCCTCCTTTTTTTTTTTTTTTTTTTTTTATTGTTTTTGGAATTTTGGATTTGAAGAGAAAAGAAAAGAAAATGCTAAAATTTTTTTTTTCTTATTTAGTTCAGATGAAGGAAAATAAGATTTTCTCTCCAATATAAAAAAATTTTTCTCCAAAAAGATAGGAATTTTGAAAGAAAAAAAATTTCTCTATCACTTATCACTATTCACACCACCCACCCACCCCACCACTAGCACCATCGACCACCACCACAACTCACCACACACCACCACCACCATCCGGCACCACCACCACCACCCACCGCGTACCACCCCAACCCATCATCTTATTAAAATAAAATTTTCTTTTTTTTTCATTTCTCATCTCATCCAAACATCAGAAAAATAAAAAAAATCAATATTTTTCTTTTCTTTTCTCTTATCTTCTTTTTTTTTTTTAGTTTTTTTTTCTTTTCTCCCCAAATCCAAAGCTCCAAATACAGCCTTACGACCCAAAAAAAATAAAAAATAAAAATCTATGTTTTTACTTATCTATTTGACGTTTCCAAACAGTATTTTATCTTAAAAAGACATTTTAGTAAGTTAAAAAGCTTATTTAAGTTTTTAATTAAGCAATCCCCATACAACCTGCGAGTAAATCACATAAGTCCACGTCTTTTTTTATTTTTATTTTAGTCCACGTCTACTTTCATGAGGGTATTCACCAAACCTTATTAAGCTCTGCCTCGAGCAATTCTCTCACACGTCACTTCCCCTGTTTCAGTTCCAGGTGGAACTATTATTAGTGAGAGACAAAAGAGTCTACCTCAATCCCGGATTTCCAGTCTCGCCAAAAAAAATCACGCATTTCCAGTCTCTGGATCCAAATTTGCTTTTTTAAAAAGCTGAAGATGACTTTTGACGCGCCTCTCTTAGAGGAATCCACAGAGCCTTTTAAGTACTTTTCACTTTTTCTTCCGCTCGTGACAGCTGTCACCTAGCACGTGCCTTCCCATTCCAGCCCAGCCTGGATATACCCAATTCAAATGGGAATCTTCGTAGATGTCGATATAATAATTACGCGCATGGCTGATCAGTATAATATTATATGGTTAAAAAAGTAGGAATCACGTGCATTCGCATTTGACGCAACTCTGGCTTCGACAAACTGACACATCATTATAATACATTTAGATTCAGTGTAATATAAAGGAAATTTAAATTAATCTGCTTGGGTAACGCGCCTTTGGTTCAAAAGCTGGCCAGGATTTTGGTTTTTTTATGCGAAATATAAAGGAAATTTAAATTAATCTGCTTTGGGTAACGGACCTAACAAGTTGGGTTGACTACTGTTAGGGTCGTGGGTTCTGATTTTTTTAACCATGTAACAGGACTGACCAACAACCGGATGGTTTAAAAATTATTGGAACCCACGTGCCTTGGGCACATCTTAATTAATATAATGCATATAAAACTCCCTTGAAGTTTGCTAAAATCACATATACCAATCCCTTGCATCTACAAAATTCTTAAAAAAACCGAGATTGATTTAGTAGCATCTCTTATTTGATGTCTTGAATTTCACCCGGAACCCATGTGCCTTGGGCCTTAAATTAATCTGCTTGGATAACGGACCTAGCAAAAGTTCTACCGTAAAAAATCATTCAAGATCAGGGGAGTCTTGAACCAGAAACAAGAGTAGCTGGCCAGGATATGCTGGCATCAAATTAGGATCTTAAATAAATATATAAAGCGAGGTCTATATAATTTTATAAAACCATGGTCTGCATCTGCGATTGATCGTTAAATATAATAAAAGATTTCACATGTACGTTAATCTAATCAGTTTGACGAGCACATCCATAAAGACAAAAAATAAAATAGCAGAAAGGAAATTGTCGTCTTCACAGCATTAATCCTTCAACAAGTCTATACATTGCAAATCTTCCATACCTTCGTTTCACAAGATACATAATCTCCGGTCATCTCTTCATAACAGCTAGCTGTGTATTAATGGCCGGAACTGCAGCCCTCTCCACCGTCCTAAAGTCAATTCTGGGGAGCTTAAGTGACCCTGCGATCAAAGAGATGAAATTATTATGGTATGTTCAGAAGGAGCAAGAGAAGCTTGTTCAAACATTATCTTCCATTGAAATCACTCTTAAAGCTGTCGATAATGGAGAATTTATTATTACGGAGACTGTCAAACATTGGCTGGGACAGCTGAAAGATGTGCTTTATGATGCGGACGACGTGCTCGATGACTTCCGAACAGAAGCTCTGATACGTAAAATGGAGGAGGAGGAGCTTAGCAAGAGCTGGATTGAAAAGGTATGCTCCTTCCTTTCCTGCTGCTCCAATTCACTTGCTTACTTTTGGAAGATGGGTCATAGAATAAAGGACATTAGGGAGAGATTAGATAACATTGAAAAAAATCGGAGTCAGTTTGAACCCAGAGCACCCCATAATCTAGTCGGGCTAGTTGACAATGTTCATCAGCAACGGGAAACTGACTCTAGTTTACCATCGGGTGTCATTGGGAGAAATGGTGATAAAGAGGAAATTGTCAACTTGCTGACGGATTGTGGTAGTGAGGATGCTGATGAGGACATCTCTGTCGTTCCCATCGTTGGGCCAGGAGGAATTGGAAAGACCACCCTTGCTAAAATGGTGTTCAATGATGATAGAATAAAAAGGCATTTTGAATTGTGTATTTGGGTGTGTGTTTCCATTGATTTTGACAAGAAAAAGATTACAGAAAAAATTGTAGAATCTGTAATTGGTCAAAAATGTTCTGGCCTACAAATGGAAACACTACGGAGTCATCTTGGTAATGAATTGGATGGGAAGATGTATTTGCTTGTGTTGGACGATGTATGGAATGAGGATCCTAGGAAATGGGCGGAGTTGAAAGACTTGTTGTTCATGAGTAGTGGTAGAAAGGTCGATAGTAAAATCCTAGTGACCACACGCAGCAAAGTCGTCGTAAAAGTCATGTGTCCAACTTTAAAATCATATGATGATTTGTCATTTTTACCACCAGATGATTCGTGGTATGTGTTTAAGCGGTGTGCCTTGATAGCAGGCCAAGAAACCCTGGCTCTTGAAAAAATTGGTAGAGAAATTGTGGGAAAATGTAAGGGATTGCCTTTGGCATTGAATGCTCTTGGAAGCCTTTTATACGGTAACGTCAATGAGGATGACTGGGAGTATGTTCGAGATAATGAAATGTGGAGGGATTTAACTGGAAAGGAACTTGATGTTCTACCCATATTGAAATTCAGCTACGATAACTTGCCGTCATCCCAATTAAAACAATGCTTTGCGTATTGCTCGGTTTTCCCCAAGGATTTTGAATTTCCCAAGAAGCTTTTGATCTATTTATGGATGGCTCAGGGGTTCCTCCAATCATCCGACCCTGCACGACGACGTATGGAGGATATTGGCAATCACTATTTTAATGTTTTGTTGTCAAGATCCTTCTTCCAAGATGTAGAGGAATATGATTATGGTAACATAGTCACTTTTAAAATGCATGACCTGATGCACGATCTTGCACAATCAGTTTCAGGGGGTGAGTGTTTGACTGTTGATGAAATCGATACTCCCATTCCACCATGTGTTCGGCACATGGTTTTTCATTGTGACACTTATCAGGGGTTGTCTGCATCACAAAAATTAAGGACACTTTTCACCCTTGATGAGGTTGAAGTGTCTCGTTATGAATGGTCAAGTTTTAGGTACGTACGTGCACTAACTCTTCTCCGGGTCACTCAGGAGCAGTTATGTTCCATAAGCGAATTGAAACATTTGCGATTTCTTTTGGTTTCTAGTGATGATTCTATTAAGAAACTCCCCGAATCAATCATCATGTTGCAGAATTTGCAGACATTATATGTCGTGGACTGTGGTCTTGAAAAGCTGCCCAAAGACATTGGAAAGATAGAAAGTCTTAGACACCTAGCTATTGCCAACAATGATGAAATCACGACACTCCCCGATTCAATATGCAAGTTGACGAATTTGCAGAGTTTGACACTTAAGGATTGTAGTGGAATTGAAGAATTGCCCGTGAATATTGGAGAGATGATTAGCCTCAGGAAATTAAATGCTAGAGGCTTGTCGAAAATCAAAAGGCTCCCTGAATCGATAAGTAAGTTGACAAATTTGGAGAGTTTGGCACTTGAGGATTGTGATGAACTCGAAGCACTACCGGAGGATATTGGAAATATGGTCAGCCTTAGGCAACTTGAGCTGGATTGGCACAATGAGTCCATTTGTATACCATCTGGAGTGCGGAAACTGACTCGTCTTCAGACATTATCCGTTTTCAATGTGGGAAATGACGGGGACAGATTACATCCCAACCTAAGTGTGCTACATGGACTAAACAATCTTAGAGGTACACTGAGAATTAGAAATCTTGAAAACGCAACCACTTGGGAAGCAAAGGAAGCAAAATTGAGGGATAAGCAGTACCTAGAATCGTTGAGCTTAGAATGGAACACAGGATCAAGTGGTGATGACAGTGACAATGTTGAATTTCTTGAAGCCCTGGAGCCAAATCGGAACATACAAAAACTGAAGATAGATGGATATGGGGTTGCCTTGTTTCCAGGGGAATGGTTGAGAGGCTGGACTTCTCTTCGGTCTCTTTCAATTGAGAAATGTCATGGTCTAATATCTTTATCTCGGGAGATGCAATACCTCACTGCACTTGAAAATCTATCCATTGAAGATTGCTCAAAGCTTAACTTGTCAGAGGAGGATGGCATGCATGGCCTACGGAACCTACAAAAACTGACAATCAAAGGGCTTCCAGAATTGGTGTCTCTGCGAGGGGAATGGTTGAGAGGCTTGACTTCTCTTCGGTCTCTTTCAATTGAGAAATGTCATGGTCTGATATCTTTATCTCGGGAGATGCAATACCTCACTGCACTTGATAATCTATCCATTGAAGATTGCTCAAAGCTTAACTTGTCAGAGGAGGATGGCATGCATGGCCTTCGCAACCTTCAACAACTAGAAATGAAAGAGCTTCCAAAATTGGTGCTTTTGCCTGAGGGGCTTCAACATGCTACCCGTCTAAAATATCTTTACATCCTCCACTGCAACAATTTTATGGCTCTACCAGAGTGGCTTGGAAATTTTGCTTCCCTTATAGAGCTTAAAATCACGGAATGCCCAAATGTACAGTCTCTGCCACAAGGGATGCAATGCCTCACAAAATTGGAAAAGCTAATTATTGATAGATGTCCACATTTATCAAGACAATGCAAGAGAGGAGTAGGCGAGGATTGGCCTAAGATTGCTCACATCCCCGATGTACTAGTGTATGTATTCATTTCCTTCACATTTCTAATTTATTCACTTGTGTTTATAGCCTACCATCTGTTAAATACAAATATTCAAATAATTTATGTCAACCCTTCTACGCATGGCTGATTTCTCGTCCTGTTTAAGTTTTTTAATTTTAATCCTCAAATATTGTAAAATTCTATTCGATTTTGCTAGTTTTGTTTTCAAAATGAATAAATAAACAGTTTCTAGAAGACATATTCCTCTATTCTCCACCTCCATTAACAACCGATTTGAATTTAAAAGTCTTTTAAAAAAAATAAAGATCAAGTATGTTGTTTGCAGAATTGATCAAAATTATAACACCAATAAACTCACTGATTATTTCTCTTCCTTCCTCTTCTCTTTGGCTAGATTTGAAGAAGAGGGACCCGCAGTCAACATAGAAGGTAATGTTGAACACAGTAAATTTCATTTCATTTCCTTTTTTTCGAAATCATCCCCCCCGCCACACCCCAACCCACTTTATACTATTGTTTGGGGTGATACAGGAAACAAGTTTGTCCTCAAAATACTGTCATCGAATTAATTTATCTAGTTTTATGTTTGTTCTGCATCTTCAGGCTAATAATTAGATTTGGGCGACAATTGAGATATTGAGAATAAGGCGACAATTGAGATACTTGAGAATAAGGCGACAATTGAGACCTATTCGTGGCTTTCGCTTTCCTCACCGTTAGCCAATTGAAGAAGTTCAAAGTTAATCAGTGCGTGGTCAAGGTGAATCTTTCTAAATTTACTTCTCTGTTTATCGGCTCTCCATAGAGTTTTTTGCACTCCAATATATTATGAATTACTTACTACATTCTATATCAATTTAAGTAATCTTTATTGGTATATCCCTTTGACTCGGAATATCAATTTAAGTAATCTTTGACTTGGTATATCTGCATCTTCAGAGAATTCCACCGTATTTACATCGTCGCTTTCCTCAAAGTTAACCGATTGAGGAAGTTCAGAGTTAACCAGTGTGTGGTCAAGGTGAATCTTTCTTAACTGACTTCTCTGTTTATGTGATCTTTATTGGTATATCCCTTTGACTGGGTACATCAGTCTCGTGATGGGCCCTCTACATTACAGCTGCTTTTTATGAATTTTAATTTGGTAGTGATGATGCCCTTACTCCCTCCCAATATTAACAACGGTAAATTACAGAATCTCCCTTGATGTATGCTCATATTTCTAAAATGTAACTGGTATTTGCTTGAGTTTTATTGAAGTTCACAGTCACTGCCGCTCCCTTGTCCAAGTTCTTTTTTTTTTAATCGAAATGGCTAATGTCCTTATTAAAAGTTCCTTTCACATGTTTACAATGTAAAAACATACTTTTCTTTCTTTGTTCTTCTACCACTTCTCTTCCTCCTTTTCTCACTTTAAGCTTATTACACATCTTAATTATTGCTTCAACTGTTTGATTTCATTGTATCAAATGTTCTGTCCAGGCAGGAATTAGTATTAGAGAGATTGGATCAATAACATTGCTGCTACACTTGATTATCACCTCATATTTCATGAACTTGAAGAGTAGAATCTTTTTTTAGCCCATGAGGTTGGCATTCTTCTGTATTAACTTTTTGTCTTTCCATGGAATTAGTGTTTTTCCGCTTTTGTAGCCTTGGTACTTAATGAACTCTTGCAACTTAAGGTTACATATATGGAAAGCCATTGATATTCTATTTTACTAGCAACTGTGAAGGTTGACAATGATTCTGATGGGTTTCATAATTTTTTTTTCAGCTACTGATTTTTAATATTAAATTAAAAGCTTAATTTTTTTTTCCAAATTAGTTATTTTTTGTTAAAATAAATTTTATTTTTAATAAAACTTATATGGTTCTTCTACCGTTATAATGTCATAGAATTAGAATTATTTATGTAAATTCATATGGAAAATTTATTAGATTTTTACTTTTGCTTGGAATTTTGATGTTTACAATCTTTAATTTACTGATTTATAAGGACTTTGGAATTATGGGAAGCCCCCCAAAAAAAAAACTTGGGATACCCTAGAAAGGATAAGGAGTTTTGGAATCATCAAAATTCTTTCGAAAGTTAAGGAATTGGATTGTATTCTTATTTTAATATTATGTTTCTTGAGGATTTATTAGAAGTGTGATATATTTATATTCTTACTTTTTCTTTAGGATAAGAAAATTCAATAATGATAATTTAAATTCATTATTTTATTCTTTATTAGAAACAAAAATTATAGTTTCATCATGGTAGGATTATCTTCATCCTTTTTCTTGAGGATTAGTTCCACTAAGTTGGTACTCTATTTATTATGACCTCATGTTTCATGCAGGTACATGACTAAGAGATGGAATGAGATGTACAACAGGAATGATACATGAGAACCTGAGAACAAGAGATAAGTTGATCTCTGCCTAAGATGCCAGAAGGGAGATAGGTGAGGATTGGCCTAAGAGTGCTCATACTCCAGGGATTTATGATTTACCATTTCCTGATTAGTGAAAATATGTAATCTCATCATCTTTAGAACTCTCTTCTTCAAGTCTATGATTCCAATCCCTTGTCTTCTCTCGTCTATTTGGAACCCTTTTCCTTTTGTTTTCTGACAATGGTTATACTATTGTTCACTTTCGTTTCCCTGTTGATTTTGGATTTCATTCTGGCTGATTTGAAAAAAGTGAAAGAACAACCAAACTTCTGCAACTGAAATTTTAGTAAAATGAGTTTGTAGGCTGGAGCATCTTCAAAATCCTTGTCTTATAGTTTAGTAAAATGAGTTTCTGTGCAATTTTTCCTATGGAATCTCAAAGCTTACTGTTATGTGGGTGTCTTGTATTCTCCTTCCACAGTGTCCAAAGGCCTTCTCTTTGTGGGATTAACAAGGCGTTCGATCTCAATTTTGTACATAGAGAAACAGACGTGAGAATCACTTGATTTTGGGAGTACTTTTGGTTTTATGTTGGAGTTAGATCTATGATACTTGTAAAAGAATACTCTGTACTTCTTCTTGTGTTTTAGTGGAAGCTTCTTATCATCTCCAACCGTGGATGTAGGCTTCAAGCCGAACCACGTAAAATTTTGTCTCTGTGTTTGCTTGTTTCTTGTTATTTCGCCATCTCGGTTGGTGTTGGTGATTTCCACAAATGATATCTGAGAATACTACTCTGATCTCATATTTCTTTATAGCCGTTTATTGATTAGCTTTTGTTCTGAAGAACTTGAAGAGAGCAATGAGAAGTTGAAGTTGGGCTAGGGCAATGGTTGGGACGTTGTCCAATTTGAATTTGATGGTTTATTATCTCATGGGGCACTTATGATTCTTTCATCCTTCGGTGAAATACTATGCCCTATGGCTGCAAAATTTATTTAATGTTTGTATTATGATACACTTAACAAGCAAGAAGTTTATGAAGTGTTAGGATCGCACAAGATTTTTAAATCCTTTATGATGCTGCCTTTATGAACTTCCTTCTGTTATTTTACCACTGTAGTCAGAGAATATGAAAATAGCAATAGAATACACAAGCAATTTCCAGCTTATCATCCAAAACTACTGAGAGAGTCCAACATAGAAGAAACAATAGTGTGTAATTGTTGGCAAGAAACGCAATGTTCAACATCATTGTTGTTGAAAATCAGTTTAAAAAAAATTGGAACCTACGTGCCTTCGTATAAACAGAATGCCAGCCTACACATAATTGGTATCTTAATACACCCTCAATATAATTATAGTAGGAAGGCTTGGCATTTTTTTTTTTATATAATTTATTTGAATAATTGAGATTAGAGTAATTGCTGCGAGCCGTTTGGGGTTATTATTGTTCATTTTTGGATAATTGAGGTTAGGATAAGTGCTGCAAGCCGTTTGAAGTTGGTAATGTTCATTTTTAAAAAGGCCACTATCTTTGGATACATTAATAACTGAGATTGAGAATGACTTATTAGATTTGGCAAGTGGGTTCTGATTTTTTGGCCATTTAACAGGTCCTAAAGGGTTTTGATACGTTAATTATCTTTGGAACCCATGTGCCTGGGGCACATCTTAACTCATGTGATAATTCTCTGGTATGCATACACATCCGTTGAAGCCTGCTTTATTTCTGTTCAACGCTAAGTTGAACACCACAAACTGAATTATAGGAATTGGTGATAGAATTTCACCTCATGAATGTATTGCTACACTACAGTAGATGCAGATTATGAAACAAGGAAGAAATAGCAGTTGATTAATGTGTGGAGTTGAAGATCTAACTAGAAATTTCTCGTATCACGTATCACATGATACCAGAAAAATTTTTCCTTCATATGACAGAAAATTTTCTTTTATCTTAATAAATCTTTAGAAGATATTAGTGTGAATAAGGATGGGAACGGTTTGATTAAAACCGATAAAGTAAACCTATCAGGGTCGGTTTTAAATTCAAGTCGAACAGAATCAATTATTAATATACAACATCTTTAAGTCAAACCACCAACTAAGGAATGTCAGTTTTGGGTTTGTATTGATCAGTTTCGATTCAAATTTTGTTTTAAACAGCACAAAAAAAATACCAATTTGGTTTTGGGTTGTTGCATACATGTTTGCTCTGTTCTGCTTTTCCTCAAAACCAAACCAAAACCGAACTGTTGCCATCCCTAAGTGTGAAGCATGACATAAATGGATTTGTAAAAAAGAGAATTATGACATTGATGGTAACTCACATCCTTCCTTAGTTTCAGCACTTCATAATTTATATTCTTGTGTTTGCCTTTTTAGGTGAGAAGCAGCCTGTATTACTAGGTTTTGGAGATGAGTTCAGAAGACGCCGAGGAAAAGTTCCTTTGACATGTTTACAATGTAGAAACATCATTTTTCTTTCTTGTTCTTCTAACACTTCTCTTCCTCCTATTTTTCTCTCTTTAACCTTATTATACATCTTAGTTATTGCTTCAACTATTTGACTTCAATGTATCAAATTTTTCTGTCCTGGCAGGAATTAGTATCAGAGAGATTGGATCAGAAACATTGCTGCTACTGTTGGTTATCACCTTATGTTTCATGAAGAAGCAGATGCATGATTAAAGGATGGAATGAGCAGTAAAACAAGAATGATACATGTGAATCTGAGAACACGAAGAAGTTCTTAAACAAAATTAGTTGCAGTTCTTGAACTTGTGAGTAAAATCTTCTTAGGCCAATTCTGAATCGCTGCTTTTTAGTTTTCTCAGTCTAGTTTTACGCACCAGAACAAATTCTCCTAGGGAGTTATAACTTTATAGGTCGTTCCTCTACTTCTCGAGGGTTTCCTCTTTGATTTGATAGAGTTGTCATAATTGAAGGAGTTGGAGTAGTGATGGTAATTCATATCCTTTCATCTTATTTTAGTACTTCAAAGTTAAGATTCTTTTAGATGATATGTGAAAAGTTCCTTTCAAATTTCCTCATCCTCCTCATTTTCTTCCTTCTAAGTTTCTAGTACTCCTTAGATATTGCTTCATTTGTTTTATCTTTTAAGTTATAAATGTTAAATATTGTTTCAACTATTCGATTTCATTGTGCCAAACTTTTATCCATGGCAAGAATTACTATCTAATAGATTTGGTCAAGAAAATTGCTGTAATTGATTATCACCTCATGTTTCATGATTTTGCATATGCACAATTAAGGGATAAGATGAGCAGAACAGGAAGGGATGTGACATTTAAAATAGGACCTGAAAATTTGAAGAAATTTTTAAACAATGTAATTGGACTTCTTGCAGTTGTGTTCAACTCTTCTTAGGCCAGTTCTAAACTCCTACCATCTGAAATATCTTAAAAGTTCCGTCTCAATGACACTATTTCAAGGTAGTTCGCATGTGGGCATTTACACCATTCCTTTTCAGGTTTTCTTCATGGATTTGGTACAATTGTCATATAACTGTAGAAAGGTATTGGCATATTTCCAGAATTCTTTCTACTTCCAGCAAAAGAAGACCTCATTGATGAGTTAGCCAAAGACTATCATTGAGAGTGGCATCTGAAAAGTGCTTTAAAGCCATAAATACCTTAACACAAAATAAAACATCAGTTAACCAAAGCCTTTCTAGTTATTTTTGATGTTTAATGCCATTAAGCCATGCATTTTCTTTTATGTTCTTCTTTGATATGCTTAAAGCAGAGGCTATCATGAAGCTTTTTGGTCTTCTTTTTTGTAGCTACTGCAATTATAATCTAGACAAACTAATGAGAGATTTCGTCTTTTTTCCCATCTCTAATCTGTATTACTCTCTCGTGGATGCTAAGAATCATTTTAGGAATAAAATGATTTTTTAGCGGCGTTTTTATGTGTTCGAGCATGAACAGATAATGAAGTATAAGGTTCACCACTCTCCAGAGGATGACCTATGGCAGCAGTTGTCCTGCATCGTAATGCACTCCTTGTTGATTGAGTTCATATTGTATTTTCATCTTGTATAAATTTTTTTGTTTAAACTATCTTTCTTAGCATTCAAGCAATTTCAATAAAATCTCTTCTTCGATTTTGTTAGTCATGTTCACTTCTGGCACTGCTATGCTATATCAATTGCTTAATCGATGTTCATGTCCGCGAAAAGCGCAAAAAAAAAAAAAAAAAAAAAAAAAAAGAATCATTCACATAAGCAATAACAAACGCCAAGGTTAAAAGTCGAGAAATATCGTGGCTGTAGGTATGGGAGCAAGATTCACTCTTTCATTCATTGAGATCATCTCGCAGTATGTGGGAGTGGCCACTCCGGATCTAACTTTCGTTCTAACTGAACTTTGAACTGAAATCACTTGCATAGCTAAATTAGTGAAAACAGGGCAGTTCTGTTTCGTCCATAAAATACAATGCCCTAATGCTTTTATCCACCAAATGAAAAATTTCATGCATTCATATATGTAATAGATCTGCAATACAATCTTTCGGAGCTAGCCCTGAAAAAGAAGGCCCTAGTTTCATTAAACGGCACAATCATCAAGGCAGCAGCAGCCGAGAAGAAAA
The DNA here is from genome assembly GCA_947561395.2 of Buxus sempervirens. Classification (NCBI taxonomy): domain Eukaryota; kingdom Viridiplantae; phylum Streptophyta; class Magnoliopsida; order Buxales; family Buxaceae; genus Buxus; species Buxus sempervirens. Next base: position 3,718,962 of record OX387183.1, on the reverse strand, counting down.
TAAACTTCTTTTGACAAAGAGAAGCTGAAGGAAACTACATTGGCGGAAAAAGGTAAGAGAAACCCTAGTTGAAGCTATGTATTCCGAAGACAATGAAGATCTCCATTTGGTCATTGGGACGTTATCACAATCTATATCCTTTTGTTTAATCAGATTCAAACTATAATTTGATGTCTTGAATTTCACCCTGAAACCAGAGGTTCGTTTGTTGGGGCCAGAATTGGCCTATTTGCCCCGACTCAAAATTTTGGGTTACTATATATGGGAGAAATTATGTCATTTTTTAGTAGGTGCACTGTCTTGTCATTTGGAAAAAGTTTTTTAGGTTTTCTAAGAGAGCAGTTGCAGCGTTTAGAAGGACCTATTGTGTTCGACTTGTTCTTTAGTGGAATCACTTATCTTCTCTTACACCTCCTAGACATAGGCATTTTAAGTTCAAATCACATAAATCTATGTCTTATCATCTTGTTTTCTTTTCTCTATTTTGTTATTGTTCTGTTCTGGGCTTTGGCCGTTTAGCCATTTCTTGTGACTCTCAGTTTTAGTGGTCGCATATTTCCTAACACAAACTCTCAAGTGACCATGGATTCCTTACAGCCCAGGGTGGGTAGCTCTCACCAACAACAAATGGATGGAAATTGTCAACCCCCAAAATTAACATGAGTTTTGGGGAAAAATAGCTCCTGTAACGATCGGACTTGTATTTGCATCTCTAGCTCTATATCCGACTCCTATTGTTTTATGAAATTATCTCTCAAGAGGCCCCCTTTATGCGTTTTTGTTTGGACAAATTAACATTTAGTGGTACTTTTTGAACATAATTAAAATTCAGTCTGAGTTTAACCTTTCATAAACCTTTACCAAAATAAATAAATTTTAGTGGCTTCTTACTAATCTAAACAAATTATTCCAAGAATACCCTTGTATAAGTTAGTACACAACGTTGATAGAAGATACTAGTTATTTTATTGATTTGCAAAGGTGAGTGATTGGTATAAGGGTATTTTTGAAGGAATTTGTTTGAAATAGTAAAATGTTACTAAAATCTAATTATATTGATAAATGTCCCCTAACTGAATTTTAATTATTTTCAAAAATATCACTAAAATTATATTTCCCTTCTTTGTTTTGTTTTGCTTTTGCTTTTGGTCTCATTTTCCTTTTTTCTTTTGTGGATCATTGAATATAGAATCTTGGACCCACCTCGTACATCCTTTTTAACCCAGTGTCCATTAATTGGAGGACATAGCTTCCCCACTTGCGACATATGCTTGCGAATGGCAGTAGCGGCCAAGCTGGAATGGGATCATTGCTAAGAACTTTGATGGAAGATTTGTTGCGGCTATAGGCTCCACCTGTATCGTCAATTCGTCCTTAATGGCAGAAGCGGTGGCTGCCCTTGAAGCAGTTAAGCTTGCAACCAAGCTCCATATCACACATTTGATCATAGAGGGAAACTCATTAGTGATGATCCGAGCACTCTAACTCCTGGTCAACACGTCTCCTGACTCAATAGACAACATTACATGTCCTTGGTATATTAGGCCTGTTTTAGCCTCTATATCTCAATTATTTCGATTAATACCGTTTGTGGAAGTCAGTCATGTGTATAGAGAGGGAAATGGTGTGGCTGACCTTTAGGCGAATTTTGGTGTAGATAGATTTTCATGTCTTTGGCTCAGACGCCCCCCTAATGTTCTAAGTCAAATACTGTTGGATGAAGCTCGTGGTGCTGTAAGATCTCGTAGATTATCTTAATAAAATTCTGTTTTCATTATCAAAAAAAAAAGACATATGCTTGCGAATACAAGGATAAAAGAGTTTACATCATGTAAGATCTACTGGTCCAACAATAAAGTAAGAGTACAATTAATAACTTGCTAACGAGGAAATTTAGTCATATTCTAACTACTAACTTAAGTTATTAGTCTAGTAGTAAGCACTTGATCCTAATTAATAATTGGTATCAGAGTACGAGTCTTGGGTTCAAGTCTCCTCACGAATATGTTCTGTGGTTTGTGTAGGTATATCCCCAAACTATAGTGCACAAGTATCAGGGGGTGTTCAATCCCCAATATTGCATAATGTGTTTGTAATACCGTCTTCATACAATTCACTGGTACAGGGAAGGAGATTGTTGAGAATGTTAGACTTTGCTAATGGTACGAGGAGATAAAGTTACGTTATAACCAATAACTTAAGTTATTATTAATTTACTGGTAAGTATTTGATCCCAACAGAAGACTTGAGACTTACTATCACCAAAAACATATACTAAAATTGGATTCAAAGTTAGTGTTATAATCTGAATATCAAAAGAAATATACTAATATCTTCACAACATTTAGAACAACTCCTAAACCTGTCGGTGCATCTGAAGAAGCAGTTTATTGGTACATGGATATCTGTGTAGTGTAGATTGATGGAATTAGCATTTTTTTTTTTTTTTTTGGTGAACAATGGAATTAGCATCCAGCCTTATTACCAACACTCTTGGTCATTTTCGATCAAAAAAACAAAACACTCTAAGGTCATTTTAAACAAGTGGGCCCTTACCTGACACACTTTGTTATAAAGCAAAAAGATACACCCTCTTTCGGTGGAAAAGTGGTCCTCACGCGCTTCACGTGCACAGTTTGTTAATCGGTAAAATGAGCTTTCTTGGAAGAAAGGAAGGTAGGATCCACACGCGCAGCTGGACTCACCTTTCAATGAATCACCTAACCTTTTTGAATATGAGATCACTTGTTTCTTTCTTTATTATTTCAATTAGCGGGGTTTTGACAAGCTGGGCGGGTAACACGGGCTGTCAATGGGTCGGATTTATATCCGAATCCAACTCGAATTCGATCCGAAAATCTCGAATTCGGATATGAGATATAGATCCTTGGTTCGAATACGGATAACGGATTTCAGATCCAACCAAATTCGAATTTGTTCATATTCGATCCGAATAGGATCCGAACCGAAATCAACATATACTTTTCATTAAATCATTATTAAACTTTGTATAAACCATGGTTGAACCATCCTTATTCATATCTTACTTTAATATTTATATGGCTCATTAGTTTTGATAGTTAAATTTTGCTTTAATAGTTAAACTTGATTTTTGAGTTTTAAGTTCAAATCGGAGCTAATTAGGATTGAATTCGGATTTTGGTTATTTATTCGGTCGAATTTTGAATTTGGATACAGTATATAAATTCGGTTTTGAATTTGGATTCATGTATAAAAGCTTCGTCGGATTTCAGATCGAATTCGGATATCGGATTTTTATTTTCAGTTCGGATTCGGATCATGTTAGATCCATACCATATTCGACCCATTGCCAGTCCTAGGTAACACTCCCTTTTAAAAGTTGAATATTCGATTGCAGGGAAAGACTTTTGGCTGTGTGATTTCTGCTTTAATCATTTTGTTATGTTGGCCGGTAAAAAAGGTCGATCACACGCGGTTTTGACACAAAGCCGACCGGGATATAGTAATTTCAACAGTAACAAAAATTGAAAATGAGTATTGTTTTACTGAGCACAAGAGCTTCTCTTATTTTGCTTTTTTTTTTTTTAACGAAAATACCCTTTTGTAATCACGATTTGTTATGTGGTTTATGAACGCAAATGTCAAACATTCTTACAATAATGACAATGATAATTTAGATAAGGCAAAGAGCTCCTTCGGAATCGTGCCACACAAATTGTGAGACTTTCCAAAACAGCTCTTACATAGTTTTGAGAAGATTTACTAATAAAAGGATATAATAGTCAAAACTGTCTCAAGTTTTTGAAAACTTAATAATCAATTGCAAAACCAATCCCTCTCTTGTTTACCTCTTTCTTCATACATGCAACACATGCACCCAGCTGGTGCTTTTGAAATAAAGCAGATATCCCATTAAATTTTTTTGTTTATATTTTTTTTATCACTCTTTCTTAAAATGTTGGGCTTTTTCATATCACATGGCATGTGGTTCGGACTAGTCCCCATATATAGCCAGGTAATTTGATAATCAGTACTTTATCACACTGAGCTAAGTTATGCTCTTTATATCCCCCCAAACACACAAACACACTCATTTTCGGAACAAAGGAGCAACTAGTTGAAGCAATACATACCGTAATTGCAATGCTTTTCCATGCGACCATGAAAAAAATAAATTCTTGCCTGGGAATAGAGTAAGACAAGAAATGCAAATAACGCGTTGTCTATTCTAACAGCTTTTTTCTTTTTCTTTTTATTCAGTAAATTTTTACATCTTTAAAAGGGAAAGAAAATAGGAGGATGCAATTTGATGGAAACATACATAACAGAAACAAGAAGCTACAAAGCATAAAACAAACGGGGACCTCCAGGTTTTCCAGGCAATGTTATTGTTCCCTTATGTACAATAATAATGATCTTATGACATAGTAACAATTTAACTAGGGTTCAATATAATGCTGACAACACTTTCTGCCTTCCTAGCATCCTGAAAGAGAATGGTCACAGAGGTGATTTAAAATATGCATTTCATGAAATTCAACTTCTCCTATAGATGTGAATTGGAAAGATCATTTGTAAAGCCAATTAAATTTTATTGAAACAGACTGATCTGATGCAAGCCTCTAGCCGCTACACAAAGTTGAAGTTTGGAGCCTATAAGTTAAATTTTATTTCCCTTTATTATTTTGTCAAAAGACTCATAAAGCTTTTAAATGTATCATTTTTTAAACTAAACTAAACAGAGTCTATCATCAACAGACCCTAGACCGCAGTGGGGGAACACCCTTCGACGGGGCCAAATCTTTAATGAGGGAATCCACATCACCCCTATTAGAATTTTGGTATAGCAGGTGTTAGAAAGGAATTCATGTGCTGAGATATCATATTTAGGCCCTTTGATATACATAGTTGTACTTCACGTATCATGTTAAGCTTTTAGGTTGTTTAACATGACATTAGAGAGGGACTCCGGGGGTTAGTTTGCCTTGGCATTTATTTGAATCAAAGGGGCAAATGCCATGTGTTTGTCCTCTCTATGTATGTTTCCATACAAAGCCCCACATGGGGGAGTGTTGAGATATCATATTTGGGACCTTTGATATATATAGTTATGCCTTCATCTATCAACTTAAGCTTTCAGGTGCAATGGTTGTTTAATATAAGCTAACTATAGATTTTGAAGCCAAATTGGATCAGTGTCAAATTTTGCGCCATAGGTTTTTTGCGTGAAAAAAAAGTTTTATTAGTTTCTAGGGGCGAGAAACGTCATTAACACTAGTAAAAGCCATTTTAGAGGCGGAGATTGCTTACTGCCGGTAAAAGGTTGGGCCCTACTCCCCCACGTTTTGTAATGTGAGCAAATACAAAATCTTTAGCTAGCAAACCACTAATTCAATAGGGTTTTTAGCAAAGATTAATGTTAGTGTCTATATATATTTGCATTATAATATATACCCCGTTAAAAAGACAATAAGATTGATGTTATACTCTATGATAGTTGTATTGTATCATAATCTACATCCTTTTGTTTAATCAGCTTCAAACTATAATGTAGATGTCTTCAATTTCACCCTGAACTCAGAGGTTTGTTTCTTGGGGCCAGAACTGGCCTGTTTGCCACTGAATCAAAATTTTGGGGTTATTACATATAAAGGGAAATTAGGTCATTTTAAGCAAGTGCCGCATCTTGTTATTTGGAGAAAGTTTTTTAAGTTTTCTGAGAGAGCAGTTGCAACATTTAGAAGAACTTGTTGTATTTGCCTTGTTCTCTATTCGAATCACTTCATCTCTAATGCCCGTAAATATAAGCATTTAAGGTCAACAAACATAAATCTGAGTCTTATCATCTTGTTTTCTTTTCTATGTTCTGTTGATGTTCTATTTTAGGCATTGGCCATTAATTAGCCATTTCTTGTGATTCAATGTCATCTGTTTCCTAAAACAGACTATAGTCCTTACAGTCCAAGGTATGTGGCTCTCACAAGAACAAATGGATAGAAATTGTATACATCAAAAATTAAAATCGTTGGTATTGGTTTTTTCTAAAAAAACATAAAATAAAATAACTTTTATCTTTATTTTGAAAAAAAAAATTAAATAGAGAGAAAACCTCTTCATGCTGCAGCACGTCTCGTACCTACCTTATTGGCATAACATGCGTTTTGTGGAAAAAGAGCTCCATTAATGATTGCTTTTGTATTCATTTTTAGCTTTACCACCGATTCCTTTTGCTTTATGACATTATCTCTCAATGGTCCCCCTTCTTTTATGCGTTTTTCCTTTTGTTTTGCTTTGCTTTCCTTTTCTTCTTTTCTACGGTGAACCACGAAAAGGCAATTAATACCAACAAAAGAAAAAGAAGACGTGTTTGACGTCAAAGGTTCTCTAATGGATTGAAATATCCTCTGTCGACAACACCTGTGCTTAATACTTGAAAAGAAAATCAATCGGATATATATATATGTTGCTTTTCTTTCAAGGCTTGTAAATCCTAAGTTTTTTCCCGAAATTTAAAACCATAAATGCTAGATATAAGGAGAGATCAGGATTCAAGAGTATTGTTACTTAGTTACCACTTGATGTAAGATCTAATGGTCCAACAATAAGTATGAATACAAAGCTTCATACACAGATGTGTACACACGTCACTATTGGTTACAAAAGATCAAACAAATTAACCAGTGCTCTAGCTGATATTTAGGTTGATAATTTTAGATAAGAATCTTGCTAAAAATCCCTATATTAAAGGTTTGATTAATGCTTCGTCCATGTCGAGCAGATAAAATTCTTAATTTATATGGTACAGGGTGGAAGTTATAAATTAAGTGAGTTTCGTAGGAAGAAAGGAAGGTAAGATCCACACCCAGCTGGACTCATATTTCAATGAATCATCTCGAAAGAGTGACCTATAAAAGTGATTATTATTAGGACTTGATGTAAGATTGACTACATAGCAAACTTTTTGAATAATTGAGGTTGCTTTTCCACTCTTATAATACTCAATTATTGGGGTTAATGGGCTAACATCTCATCACCTTTCTTTGTGGGATATCTTAGAAGTATTTTACATTTGTTACACATAGTGTCCATCGGCAGTACTCTGTTAAGCTTGCCATGAGTTGCCATCTCATGTCATGCCCTTCAGTATTAGGCTTTCATCAATCACATTTCATTTGATTGGGTGGTTAGAGGACACGATTTCATGGATCAGAGGACACGAACTAATTAATGCGAAAAGGGACCCACATGCAATTTTACCTTGTGATCAAGGCTTCCATGGCCGTCTGATTTTTGGCTTGACGAGCGTTGATTGGGTGAAGATAGGCGAAACCACATTTAGTGGCATCAAATTAGCATCTTATTACATGATCAAGAACTAAGCATTGTTATGTTCGTTTGGTTTTGTAATTTGCAAACCGAATTAATTTTGGTTCAGTTTTTGGTTGATGTTTTGATTAAACTGAAGAGAATCAAACAGTCAAATTTGCATCAATTTTTTGATTTACTCCATCAGTGTGATCATTTATATTTATAATTAAAATCCATCAATAAAATCCACAATAAATACTGATTATTATTTAATTTAAAATTTCTGAAAATTTTCAGAGTCTTACACAACAATACTTACATACCGGTGAACCATGCCGAGACGAGGAAATCTTTGAACATGACTCTAAGAAGAAAATGGAAAAATAACAACAACAACAAAAAAAAAACCTCTGAAGAAAGTTCTTAGAGTCTTGTTAAGAGATTTGGCAATGATCGATCTAGGGATGGCCCGAATATACTTAGCATCAAATTGGCATCTTAATAAATATATCATTATAATAATTATACAGATTGATTACTACTATTATATGATTTAGAAGATAAAAAAAATCCATTTCATTTTTCAATCCCCGTTATTTTGGTTCCAAAATCAAAATGTCACATATGCATCAATATCTGGATATCTACTTATTATTATCCTTTTTCTTTTTCTTTTTGATAATTAATGAAAACTCATTAGATATCAGAGCAGTTGTCACGTGGTTCAAAGCTAAAGAAGTTAGTCAAAATTGTATGACAATTGGCCCACGCATCAAGCCGGGCGTGACCTCGCATTATGACGCGTGGGTCCAGCCATCTTCATCTACTTTTAAAAAGTAAGAGCTATAAACATCGAGACTTTGAATGATGTCTCCCACCACCATCTTCCCGAATCTGCTTTTTAAAAAGCTAAAGATCTCTGTTTTATTATACTTTTGACGTGGATCTCATCTTATATTTTTAGTAGAATTAAGAGAGCCTTATTTACCTTTCACCTTAATTTACCATTCAAATTTACTTTTCTAAAATCTAAAGATATCTGCTTTAAAGGTGCCGCCCGCTTAAGCAGTAAAGCCAGGTTGTACTTCAGAATCCATATCAAATCCTGCTCTCACCACCGACCCCATATCAGCTGGAGCGGGGACGCTGAAAGATCGGTTGGAGCTTTTGCCGATTTCTGCCACGCGTCCCATTCCAAGTTAGCATCGGGTTGTACCATGACGAACATGGGTACAACCCAAGTTAGCATGGGGTTGTACCCCTTGCTAAGCGGGTTGTATCCCATGCTGACATGGGTTGTACCCATGTTCGTTAGTGGTTTTGTACCCCATGCTACCTTGGGTAGTATCTGTTGCTAAGAGGGTTGTACCCCATATTACTGTGGGTTGTACCTACGTTTGTTAGCGGTGTTGTACCCCAATGCTGACTTGGGTTGTACCCGTTGTTAAGGGGGTTGTACCCACGTTTGTTAGCGGTGTTGTACCCTATGCTGACTTGGGTTGTACCCATTGCTAAGAAGGTTGTATCCCATACTACCTTGGGTTGTACCCATATTTGTTAGTGGTGTTGTACCCTAATGCTGATTTGGGTTGTACACGTTATTAAGGGGGTTGTACCCCAAGCTACCTTGGGTTATACCTACGTTTGTTAGCGGTGTTGTACCCTATGCTGATTTGGGTTATACCCATTGCTAAGAGGGTTGTACCCCAAGCTACCTTGGGTTGTACTCATGTTTGTTATTTGATAATGGTAGCTTTGAATTAGCCAATGAGAATCGGGCAAGTCCATTAATTTTGGGGATTTCGTTTTTGGGGGCAGATGAGCATAACGGAGAGTCTCAATTAACGGAGACTCTCCGTTTTAGTCATGAGCTGGAGTGGGACGCGTGGCGGAAATCGGCCAAAGCTCCAGCCGATCTTCCAGCGTCCCGCTCCAGCTGATATGGGGTCCTCACCACCTATTTCCCCCCTTCCCTTCAGACTCAAAAAAAATAATAAAAAATAAAAAATAAAAATCTATGTTTTTACTTATCCATTTGACGTTACCAAACAGTATTTTATCTTAAAAAGACATTTTAGTAAGTTAAAAAGCTTATTTAAGTTTTAATTAAGCAATCCCCATACAACCTGCGAGTAAATCACATAAGTACACGTCTACTTTCATGAGGGTATTCACCCAACCTTATTAAGCTCTGCCACGAGCAATTCTCTCACACGTCACTTCCCCTCTTTTTCTTTTTTCTTTTTTCTTTTTTTTTTAATGCTCCCCTCATTTTTCTTCCCCACTTTCTCCTTCTAGGTGGAACTATTACTAGTAAGAGACAAAAGAGTCTATCTCAATCACGCATTACCATTTTCAAGTCTCTTGATCCAAATTTGCTTTTTATAAAGCTGAAGATGACTTTTGACGCGCCTCTCTTAGAGGAATCCACAGAGCCTTTTAAGTACTTTTCACTTTTTCTTCCGCTCGTGACAGCTGTCACTTAGCACGTGCCTTCCCATTCCAGCCCAGCCTGGATATACCCAATTCAAATGGGAATCACTTAGTAGATGTCAATATAATAATTACGCGCATGGCTGATCAGTATAATATTATATGGTTAAAAATGTAGGAATCACGTGCATTCGCATTTGACGCAACACTGGCTTCGACAAACTGACACATCTTTATAATATATTTAGATTCGGTGTAAATTAGACAAATATAATAAAGGATTTCACATGCACTTTCACAGCTCATCCATAAAGACATAATATAAAAATAAAAATAAAATAGCAGAAAGGAAACGGCTAGTATTCCTTCAACACGCCCATAGATTAATGCAAATCATCCCTACCTTTGTTTCCAAAAGATACAAAATCTCTTACAGATCGTCTCTTCTTAACAACTAGCTGTGTATTCCGATAATTGGGTAAAGGATGGCCGGAAGTGCAGCCCTCTCCACCGTCCTGAAGTCAACTTTGGGGAGCTTAAGTGACCCTGCAATCAAAGAGATGAAATTATTATGGTATGTCCAGAAGGAGCAAGAGAAGCTTGGTCAAACATTATCTTCCATTGAAGCTACTCTTCAGGCCGTCGAGAAGGGGCAATTTTTTATTACGGATGATGTTGAGCATTGGCTGGGACAGCTTAAAGATGTTCTTTATGATGCAGACGACGTGATGGATGACTTCCGAACAGAAGCTCTGATACGGAAAATGGAGGAGAGCTGGATTGAAAAGGTATGCTCCTTCCTTTCATGCTGCTCCAATTCACCTGCTTACTTTTGGAATATGGGTCATAGAATAAAGGACATTAGTGAGAGATTAGATAACATTGCAAAAAATCGGACTCAGTTTGAACTCAAAGGACCCCATAATCTAACCAGGCTAGTTGATAATGTTCATCATCAAAGGGACACTCACTCTGGCTTACCATCAAGTGTTATTATTGGGAGAGATGAGAGCAAAAGCAAAATTGTGAAACTCTTAATGAAGTACTCTTGTGGAAATGTTGATTCTGAATTAGTCTCTGTCATCTCCATCCATGGGATGGGAGGAATCGGGAAGACCACCGTTGCTAAATTGGTCTACAACGACAATGAAATAAAAAATCATTTTGATGTACGTATCTGGGTGTGCGTTTCTGATGATTTCGACCAGAAAAAGATTGTAGAAAAAATGTTACAATCCCTAAGTGTAAGTCGTCAAGAGTGTGAGGGCTTAGCATTGGAACAACTACAAATTCTTCTTACAAAAAACTTGGGTGGGAAGAAGTATATGCTCGTATTGGACGACGTCTGGAATGAGGATCATAAGAAGTGGGTAGAGTTGAAAAGCTTGTTGAATTGTGGTGAAAGGGGAAGCACAATTCTAGTCACTACACGCAGCACGTGCGTGGTAAAAGTCATGGGCTCAAATTCATCACTTCCTTTGTCAGGTTTATCAGATGACGCTTCCTGGTCTGTATTCAAGCTGTTTGCCTTCAAACGAGACCAACAAAACTCTACTCTAGAAGGAATTGGTCAAGAAATTGCAAGAAAGTGCAGGGGACTACCTTTGGCGTTGAGTACTCTCGGAAGCCTTTTATCTGGTAACATCAACGAGGGTGACTGGAAGCGTGTTAGAGATAATGAAATGTGGCAGGATTTATCTGGAAAGCAACTTGATGTCTTGCCCATATTGAAATTCAGCTACGATAACTTGCCATCTTCCCAAATGAAACACTGTTTTGCATATTGCTCGCTTTTCCCAAAGGATTTTGATATTTTCAAGGAGCTTTTGATCCGCTTATGGATGGCCCAAGGGTTCCTCCAATCATCCAACCCTAGACAACATATGGAGGATATTGGTAGTCACTACTTCAACGTTTTGTTGTCAAGATCCTTCTTCCAAGACATAGTGGAAGATAATTATGGAAACATAAAGAGTTGTAAAATGCATGACCTTATGCATGATCTTGCATTATCAGTTTCAACAGGTGAGTGCTTGAGTGTTGATAAAATCGACACTCCCATTCAAGCATCTATTCGCCACATGTTCTTGCTTTCCAAGGTCACCCAGGGGTTGTTTGCATCACATAAATTACGGACATTTATCAACGGAGTAAGAATTGGACTATCTCATGATGCATGGTCAAGTTTTAAGTACTTACGTGTACTAATTCTTTCCTCGGTCACTCAAGAGCAGTTACATTCCATAAGCGAATTGAAACATTTACGATTTCTTTGGATTTCTGATACTTCTATTGAGAAACTCCCTGAATCAATCATCATGTTACAGAATTTGCAGACATTATATTTCGTGGACTGTGGTCTTGAAAAGTTGCTCAAAGATATTGGAAAGATAGAAAGTCTTAGACACTTAAATATTTCCGACAATGATAAAATCAAGACACTCCCTAATTCAATTTGCAAGTTGACGAATTTGCAGAGTTTAGAACTTAGGGGTTGCAGTGGAATTGAAGAATTGCCCATGAATATTGGAGAGATGATTAGCCTCAGGCATTTAAATGCTAAAGGTTTAGAAAAAATCAAAAGGCTTCCTAAATCGATAAGTAAGTTGACAAATTTAGAGAGTTTGGTACTCAAGGGTTGTGATGAACTCGAAGCACTACCAGAGGATATTGGAAATATGGTCAGCCTTAGGCAACTTAAGCTGGATTGGGACAATGAGTCTATTTTTATACCATCTGGAGTGGGGCAACTAAAATGTCTTCAGAAGTTACCCTTTTTCAACGTGGGAAAGAATGGGGACAGATTACATCCCAACCTGAGTGAGCTACTTGATCTAAACAATCTTAGAGGTACACTGAGCATTAGAAATCTTGAAAACGCAACCACTTCGGAAGCAAATGAAGCAAAATTGAGGGATAAGCAGTACGTGGAATCTTTGAGCTTAAAATGGAACAAGGGATCAGGTGATGATGGCAGTGACGATGTTGAATTTCTTGAAGCCCTGGAGCCACACAGGAATCTTAAATACTTGTGGATGGATGGATATGGCGGTGCCTCGTTTCCACCTTGGATGATGAAGATGACGGTTGTCGCTTTCCCACATCTGTCACTAGTTGAGCTAGCCAATTGTACACGATGCCAAAATTTCCCATCAATATTGGTTCAGCTCCCTTTTCTTGAGTCTCTACGTCTAATTAACCTGAGGGCAATTGAGTACATCCAGAATTACGCAGTGAGTGGAGGCAGCACAAAATTCTTCCCATGTTTGAAGGATTTGTATCTCGAACAAATGTGGAACTTGAAAGCATGGTCAAGAATAGAAGAAACAGAGGATGATGATGCTGGAGCAACAAAAGCGACAACTTCAGCGGCAAAACCAGTAGCTCAAGAGGAGCAGCGACAGCAAGTGTTGCTGTCATTTCCTTGCCTTTCTACACTGACTATCAAAGATTGTCCAAAGTTGGAAACAATGCCATTCCAACCCTGTGTTGAGGAAGTGAGATTGCAAAATTTTAATGGAAATCTATTTCACTCGACGATGATGGTGACTGTGCCAGTAAATCCGCCACCAACTACAACTTCACTTTCATATTTGTCCATTTTTGAAAAATTGAAGTCTCTTAATATCACAGAGTGCAACAACGATGAGTCTCTGCTAGGGGAACAGTTAAGAGGCTCAACTTCTATTTGGTCTCTTTCTATCAAAGGATGTGATGCTTGCGTATCTATGTTTCCAGGGATACAATTCCTAAATTCTTTTGAGCTGCATGACCCTGTTTTTGAACTGCATGTCCTTCAAAGCCTTCAAGCACTAGAAATTCAAAGTCTTCCAAAATTGGTGTCTGTGTCAAAGGAACTTTTAAGGAGCTTGATATCTCTTCAGTCTCTGTTTATTAAGAATTGTGACAATTTGATATCTTTGTCTCGAGGGATGCAATACCTCACTGCACTAGAAGAGCTGTCCATTGTAGATTGCTCAAAGGTTAACTTGTCAGAGGAGGATGGCATGCATGGCCTACGGAACCTACAAACACTGACAATCAAAGGGCTTCCAGAATTGGTGTCTATGCCTCCGGAAGGGTTGAGAGGCTGGACTTCTCTTCGGTCTCTTTCAATTGAGAAATGTCATAGTCTGATATCTTTGTCTCGAGGAATGCAATACCTCACTGCACTTGAAAATCTATCCATTGAAGATTGCTCAAAGCTTAACTTGTCAGATGAGGATGGCATGCATGGCCTACGGAGCCTACAAACACTGACAATCAAAGGGCTTCCAGAATTGGTGTCTCTGCCTACGGAAGGGTTGAGAGGCTGGAATTCTCTTCTGTCTCTTTCAATTGAGAAATGTCATAGTCTGATATCTTTGTCTCGAGGGATGCAATACCTCACTGCACTTGAAAATCTATCCATTGAAGATTGCTCAAAGCTTAACTTGTCAGAGGAGGATGGCATGCATGGCCTACGGAACCTACAAGCATTGATAATCGAAGGGCTTCCAGAATTGGTGTCTCTGCCTGCGGAAGGGTTGAGAGGCTGGACTTCTCTTCGGTCTCTTTCAATTAAGAAATGTCATAGTCTGATATCTTTGTCTCGAGGGATGCAATATCTCACTACACTTGAAAATCTATCCATTGAAGATTGCTCAAAGCTTAACTTGTCAGAGGAGGATGGCATGCATGGCCTACGGAACCTACAAGCATTGATAATCGAAGGGCTTCCAGAATTGGTGTCTCTGCCTGCGGAAGGGTTGAGAGGCTGGACTTCTCTTCGGTCTCTTTCAATTAAGAAATGTCATAGTCTGATATCTTTGTCTCGAGGGATGCAATACCTCACTGCACTTGAAAATCTATCCATTGAATATTGCTCAATGCTTAACTTGTCAGAGGAGGATGGCCTGCATGGCCTATGGAACCTACAAACACTGACAATCAAAGGGCTTCAAGAATTGGTGTCTCTGCCTGCGGAAGGGTTGAGAGGCTGGACTTCTCTTCGGTCTCTTTCAATTAAGAAATGTCATAGTCTGATATCTTTGTCTCGAGGGATGCAATACCTCACTGCACTCAAAGAGCTGTTCATTGTAGATTGCAAAGAGCTTAACTTCTCGGAAGAGGATGGCATGCATGGCCTTCACAACCTTCAAGTTCTAGAAATGGGACGGCTTCCAAAATTGGTGCTTTTGCCTAAGCGGCTTCAACATGCTACCGATCTACAATATCTTTGCTTCTACGCTTGCGAGAATTTGATGGCTCTACCTGAGTGGCTTGGAAATTTTGCTTCCCTTGAAAATCTTCACATCGACGAATGCCCGAATGTACAGTCTCTGCCACAAGGGATGCAACGCCTCACAGAATTGGAAGAGCTATATATTTCGGGATGTCCACATTTAGCAAGACGATGCAATAGAGGCGTAGGCGAGGATTGGCCTAAGATTGCTCACATCCCCAATGTAGAAGTGTATGTATTCATTTCCTTCACTTTTCTAATTTATTCACTCGTATTTATAGCCTACCATCTGTTACATACAAATCTTCAAATAATTTATGTCAACCCTTCTACGCATGGCTGATTTCTCGTCCTGTTTAAGTTTTTTTTTTTTTTAATTTTCATCCTCGAATATTGTAAAATTGTAATCGATTTTGCTAGTTTTGTTTTCAAAATGAATAAATAAACAGTTTCTAGAAGACATATTCCTCTGTTCTCCACCTCCATTAACAACCGATTTGAATTTAAAAGTCTTTTAAAAAAAATAAAGATCAAGTATGTTGTTTGCAGAATTGATCAAAATTATAACACCAATAAACTCACTGATTATTTCTCTTCCTTCCTCTTCTCTTTGGCTAGATTGGACGAAGATGAACCCAGCATTCAACAAAGAAGGTAATGTTGAACACAGTAAATTTCATTTCTTTTCCTTTTTTTGGAAATCATCCCCCCGCCACACCCCAACCCACTTTATACTATTATTTGGGGTGATACAGGAAACAAGTTTGTCCTCAAAATACTGTCATCGAATTAATTTATCTAGTTTTATGTTTGTTCTGCATCTTCAGGCAACTATTGAGATATTTGAGAATAAGGCGACAATTGAGACCTATTAATTCGTGGCTTTCCTCACCGTTAGCCAATTGAAGAAGTTCAAAGTTAACCAGTGCGTGGTCAAGGTGAATCTTTCTAAATTTACTTCTCTGTTTATCGGCTCTCCATAGAGTTTTTTGCACTCCAATATATTATGAATTACTTACTACATTCTATATCAATTCAAGTAATCTTTATTGGTATATCCCTTTGACTCGGAATATCAATTTAAGTAATCTTTGACTTGGTATATCTGCATCTTCAGAGAATTCCACCGTATTTATATGCTATGATCGGAAATGTCATCGTCGCTTTCCTCAAAGTTAACCGATTGAGGAAGTTCAAAGTTAACCAGTGTGTGGTCAAGGTGAATCTTTCTTAACTGACTTCTCTGTTTATGTGATCTTTATTGGTATATTCCTTTGACTGGGTATATCAGTCTCGTGATGGGCATTCTACATTACAGATGCTTTTTATGAATTTTAATTTGGTAGTGATGATGCCCTTACTCCCTCCCAATATTTCCAACTCACGTACATCTCACATCCCTTTTATTTTTTTCTTAAATATTCAAACCATAGTCTCCTGTGCTGGTCATTAGGTCACAACTTAAGTATTAACAACGGTAAATTACAGAATCTCCCTTGATGTATGCTCATATTTCTAAAATGTAACTGGTATTTGCTTGAGTTTTATAGAAGTTCACACTCACTGCTGCTCCCTTATGTTTGTTAAATGCTCCATTGAACACCATAAACTAAATTTTGTTTTCTTTTGAAACAGGATCTGAAAGTTCGAAGAAATTTTTAAACATAGTTGAACTTCTTGCATTTTGAAAGTTCGATTGCTTGGAGTTCTTTCTTTTAGGTTCTTCCTCTACTCCCTAATGTTTTCTCGTTTTATTTATTGCTTGCTTGGATTGGTTTTTTCTTTTCATTTTTCAGTGTAATTTTCATGTGTTGATTATCATCCAGTGGAAAGTGCATTATTTCTTCTCAATTGTTTTTCCTGAATTTGGTACAATCATCATAAAACTGTTGAAAGCTATTGGCATTTATTCACAATAATCTTTCCACTTTCAGCAAATGAAGGCCTCTTTGATGAGTTAGCCAAATGATATCACTGAGAGTGGCATATGGAAATCCAGTAAAAGCCATAATTACCTTACTACAGAGTAATAAAATTAGCTAACCAAATCCTTTCTAGTTAGTTTTTCTGCTTAATGCTCATAATTGATATTCTTTTGTTTGCCTTTTTTAGGTGAGAAGTAGCTTGTATCGTTGGGTTTTGGAAATGACTTCAGAACACACCGAGTAAAAGTTCCTTTCACATGTTTACAATGTAAAAACATACTTTTCTTTCTTTGTTCTTCTACCAAATTATTGCTTCAACTGTTTGATTTCATTGTATCAAATTTTTCTGTCCAGGAAGGAATTAGTATAAGAGAGATTGGACCAGTAACATTGCTGCTACACTTGATTATCACCTCATGTTTCATGAAGTTGAAAGAGTAGAATTTTTTTTTAGCCCATGAGGTTGGCATTCTTCTGTGTTAATTTTTTTTTCTTTCCATGGAAAGTGTTTTTCCGCTTTTGTAGCTTTGGCACTTAATGAACTCTTGCAACTTAAGGTTACATATATGGAAAGCCATTGATGTCCTATTTTACTAGCAACTGTGAAGGTTGACAATGATTCTCATGGGTTTCATAATTTTTTTTAGCTACTGATCTTTAATATTAAATTAAAAGCTTAATTTGTTTCTAAATTAGTTATTTTTTGTTAAATAAATTTTATTTTTAATAAATTATATGGTTCTTTTTCTGTTATAAAGTCATATAATTAGAATTATCTATGTAATTTCATATGGAAAATTTATTAGATTTTTACTTTTTTTTCTTGGAATTTTGATGTTTACAGTCTTTAATTGACTGATTTATAAATACTTAGGAATTTTTGGAAACCAACCAAAAAAAAACTTGGGATACCCTAGAAAGTATAAGGAGTTTTGGAATCATCAAAATTCTTTAGAAAGTTAAGGAATTGGATTATATTCTTATTTTTATATTATTTTTCTTGGGGATTTATTACAAGTGTGATATATTTATATTCTTACCTTTTCTTTAGGATAAGAAAATTTATTAGTGATAAAATTTGAATTCATTATTTTATCTTTATTAGGGACAAAAATTATAGTTTCATCATGGCAGGATTATCTTCATCCTTTTTCTTGAGGATTATTTCCAATAAATTGGTACTCTATTTATTATGACCTCATGTTTCATACAGTTGCATGACTAAGAGATGGAATGAGAAGAAGAGATAAGTTGATAGGTGAGGATTGGCCTAAGACTGCTCATACTCCAGGGATTTATGATTTACCATTTCCTGATTAGTGAAAACATGTAATCTCATCATCTTTAGAACTCTCTGCAAGTCTATGACTCAAATCCCTTCTCTTCTCTAGTCAATTTGGAACCCTTTTCCTTTTGTTTTCTGACAATGGTTATACTATTGGGAAATTTAATTTTTAGTGGTACTTTATCAAATTATTTAAGATTTAGTCGGCAAACGTTTGAGTTTTAACTTTTAATACACTTTTATCAAACTATTTAATTTTTAGTGTCATTTCACTGTTACAAATAAATTCTTCCAAAAATACCCTTATACAGTTTATTTTTTAGACTTGTACAAGCAATAAATTGACTTGTACAAGTCAAAAATTAACTTGTACAAGTCAATAAAGTGACTTATACAAGTCATTTGGATAAGTGACGTAAGGGCATTTTTGGAAGAATTTATTCGTAACAGTGAAATGACACTAAAAATTAAATAGTTTGATAAAAGTGTATTAAAAGTTAAAATTCAAAAGTTTGCCGACTAAATCTTAAATAATTTGATAAAGTACCACTAAAAATTAAATTTCCCTATACTATTGTTCTCTTTCATTTCCCTGTTGATTTTGGATTTCATTCTGGCTGATTTGAAAAAAGTGAAAGAACAACCAAACTTCTGCAACTGAAATTTCCGTAAAATGAGCTGGTGCATCTTCAAAACCCTTGTCTTATAGTTAAAACTTTTCGTTTTCATAACTTTTGCTCAAACAAAAATAGATGTAGATAAATATTTTTGCATTTAAGTTTCCTTCTTTTATCAAAATCTTACCTTCCGCCAATGTATACAGGGCTTATAATAAAAAATTCTCTCTGTTTTCCATATGGGACATTTATTTTCCTACAGTTTTATATTTTTCTCTTTTAATTTCTTTGCTCCATCATTTGTGAATTGAATTTTATACATGCATTAATTTGTGTTGGGAATATCAATTGACAAATTTATTGAAAAAGCTTCCCTTGGGTTTTCTGTTTCTCTGCCTCCAACATTACAGAAATTGGGCCAACCTCGTACTACAATTGCATGGGATATAGATAAAGGTTATCATGATAGCTGATTTGAATTTCTCAGTGTATGAAACAGACAGGTATTTTTTCGAATGATTTAAATTAAGACATTTCATGTATTAAATTTCATGGATTGTTTGCCTTTGTTTATTCTTACCTTTCTTTTCCTATATTAATTGAATTGATTTAACTCCCGAACTTATAATTTGCAAAATGTGATGGCGAATCTCAGGGATATTTTCTTCTTAAGGGCAATCCAAGTTTTGTTAACCTCATGAGACACAGCAGTGACATTGATATGGCTGGAAGCTGTGAGGGAAGCTTCTTTTCACATTCAAAAGCTAAAGATACAAGAATTTGCCTCTTTCTGTGCAATTTTTTGAAAGGAATCTCAAAGCTTACTGTTATGTGGATGTCTTGTATTCTCCTTCAACAGTGTCCAAAGGCCTTCTCTTTGTGGGTATTTGTATGGTGTTCTCAATTTTGTACGTAGGATGTAGACAGAGATGAGAATTACTTGATTTTTGTAGTTTTTTTTTTCTGGTTTTGTGTTGCAGTTAGGTTTTTGACATTTGTAAAAGAATACTCTGTACTTCTTGTATTTTAGTGGAAGCTTCTCATCGTCTCCAGCCGTGGATGTAGGCTTCATGCCGAACCACGTAAAATTTTGTCTCTGTGTTTGCTTGTTTCTTTGTTGTTTCGCCATCTCGGTTGGTGATTTCCGCAACACTTACAACTGACACTGCTGTGGTTGCAAAAAAAATCTGAGAATTCCAGTCTTGTTCTCAAACTTCTCTTTAGCAGTTTCTCACTGAAGATTGTATCTCATATGGCATGTGTTTGGGAGTAGCCCCCAAGAACACACACTCATTTTCAGATAAATCCATGCCTGGGAGTACAGTACGGGAATTAAATCAGACTATGCCAAGAAATGGGAATAACTGAGTTGCCTTTTCTAACAGCTTTGCTCTTTTTCTTTTTAATCAGTCAATCTGTACATCTATAAAAAGGAAAGAAGATAAGAGGATGTATGCATGGAAGAAACATACATAACAGAAACAAGAAGAACATAACAGGGTGTAGTTTTATTTTTACAGAAAAGTATACATGGTTAACCAAAACAAGTAGATATGCTCAATTCCGTTAATCTGAAATCATCTCATCCTTATAAAGCTAACGTTTTACACATTTAACTAAAATTATTTTTTTAACTTTTTTTTTAATGAATAATGAGCATTCATTAGTATCAAAATTCAAGCATCAAAAAGAAGAAGAAGTACCCACGAGGGATGGGTAGAAAATATATAGGAGGGAAGAACCCTCTGTACCTAACTTGTTAGATCTTACACAGCACGAAAACAAAAGACAAAACCTGAAGACTCCCTATTAACCCCCTTCCTTAGCCAGTAATCCCCAACCTCTCCTAATCTCATTGGCATTAACTCCCAAGAAGGTTTTGTGTAATCTCGTTTGCATACAAAGTTACAGAGTTTGCATCCTTCATAACCCCTGAAACCTTGGTTGACAATTTTTAAAAATACTTCCATTCCTTCCCATCCAAATATTCCATCCAACTGAGAAAAATAGTGCCCAATACATAAGTCTAAAACGCATGATTGTTGTCTGTCATTATTGTTTGTGTTCCTTTATCCACCAATTATGGTACTTAGTGTAAGCCACATGGACTCATACTAAAGATGGAGAAACACATAAGAAATAATAAATTGACCCAACTTCTTAAGCCAAATGGGAATGTTTAAGATATAAAATGTTAGTGTCCTGGAATTAGTGCAAATTTTGACTTAAGGCTGCAGTTCTTGTTCTGAAATATATTGGGAACTCCGTTCTGAATGTGCCAACTTCTTAATTCACCCATGTATTGCTTGCAAATAGCTATAAGTATATGAAAGATGGAGAATTGAGATGGCTATATCTTTATCCAGTTTTGTGCTCTTTCCAAAACTTTACCAAGTACTACATGCTTCCTTTGCGGAACCCAAAAGCCCAGAGGAATCCATGTGCTTATCTTGGACCATTGAGAAACTCTCAAATGGACAATACGTCATCTCTGTTTTCCAAGCCATTAACTGATAAAGGAAGCTCAAGATCAACAAATGTGTGCTAAAGGTGAATCTCCCTTGATTCTCCTATCTGTTTATTAGTTCTTTATAGGGATTTTTGCACTACGATATTACTAATTACTGCATTCTGAATCAACATCGAGCTTAACTGATCTTTAATTTTATATCCTTTTTGAATTGGTATATCTGTCTTGTGATAGGCACTCTAAATTACAGGTGCTTTCTATGAATTTTAAGTTGGTTGTGATAAATTCTCTGATATGCTTCACATCATTTTGAGCCAACACTTGGAACACCACCAACAAAATTTGAGATACTAGCATTAAAATTCTATTCCATGACCTCATAAATGCATTGCTACACTACAATATATGCAGATTATGAAACAAGGAAGAAAGAGTGGGTGAATTGGTGGAACTGAAGATTCATAACTTGCTTTTATAAGTTCTGGTGATCAAACATCACTTCTTCTTATAGCTACAACTTGCAATTACCATTGTTATTATTCAAAGAGAATATCAATCTCCTTCTTATAGCTACCATGCAGTAGATTCCCTCTATAAATCATATGACATAGAGATCACTCTTTTCTCCTAATAAATCTTTAGCAGATATAACCAATCAGTTAGTCCTGAGTTATATTGACTAGGTATGGGTTAAACGTTAACTTTGTTCGATCAATTATTTGTGGCAAACACAAGGTGATGGAGCGTCACACAAAGAATAAAATAAGGAAATGATCTTTGTTTAGACTTTTGAAGAAGTTCAAGATTTTCTTGTATGTGTGCTAGTTAATCCTTATTTTCATTTTTGTTACAATAATTACAACATAGAAATCACTTTATACACCACTTAGTAAGTTCTTGGGAAACTTAAAGGAGTAGAAAATTTTTTTAAGCCCATGAGATTGGCTTCATTATTACTTCTTTTGCTTCCATGGACTTAGTGTCTTCTTGTTTTTGTAGCTTTGGCACTCAAGGAACTCATGCAACTCAAGATTACATATTTATAAAGCCGTTGATATTTTGTAGTACTAGCAGTTGTTAATGTTCATTGAACATTGGGAATGATTCTCATTAGTTTTATGATTTTTTTTCAGCAACTGATTTTAAAAGTATATTGAAATCTTACTGTTTACAAATTATTAACTGTTATAGTTGAAATATACTTTATGTTTTGAATTATTTCAAATATTATAAAAGTCTCATACTATTTTCAAGTCATAGAATCAGAACTATTTATGTAAATTCATATGGAAATTTTACTTGATTTTAAATTTTTGTTTTGGAATCTTAGATTGTTTTCAGTCTTATGTTAATTGTGGGTGAGAAATAACCTGTTTTATTAGGATTTAGAGATGATTTCTGATGATTGTGTGAAAAGTTCCCTTCAAAGTTTTAAGTTTCTAATACACCTTAAATATTGTTTTAACTGTTTGATATTTTAAGTTTCTTATAAATCTTAAACATTGCTTCAACTGTTTGATTTCACTGTACTAAATTGTTGACTCCCGCCGCTAGAGTTAATATCTAATAGATTGGATCAATGACATTGCTGCTGTTAAGGGTTTAGCTGAGCAGAATTAGAAAGGATGTAACATTTGAAACAGAGCCTGAAATTTTGAAGAAAATTTTTAACATCGTAGTTGAACTTCTTGTGGTTGTGTGCAAAATTGCAAATCTTCTTAGGTCACTTTTGAACTCCTACCATTTGAAGCAGCTTAAGAGGTCCTCAATGCAACTATTCTGAGCTTCAGTGTGGTTTTCACCAATTAGTACAAGCTAATATTATAAGAATTCAGAGGAGAATTTGGAAGGACACTATATTGGGTTTTTTTTATCGCTTCAAGTTCTTTCTTTTTAGGTTCTTCCTAATGTTTTCACATTTTATTTATTATCATTTTCTTGATTGGATTTGTTTTTCCTTAGAATTTTTTCTTTTTTTTGTGTAACTTTTGTGTGTTGTTTATCATCCATTGAACACATGCCTTTTTTTCCTGTTCCTTTGTTTTTCTTGGATTTGGTACAATTGTCATATATTTGTTGGAAGCCATTGACATATTCCCAGTAATCTCTCATCTCTCTGGAATTCAAAGCGTCCTTAACAGGTTAACCAAATACTATCACTAGGAGTGGTAATGGATATCCTTTAAAAGCCATAAATACCTTCGTACAGAATAATAACATTAGCCTCCACCGTTAAATGAATCAGGCCAACCTCTTACTATAATTACCCTAGGATGTAGGTGAACATTATTATGAAGACTGTTTTGAATTTCTCATCCTATGAATCTATTTCAAACAGATATTTGATATAATGAGTAAGAATATCATCTATATAACTCCATGGATCTTTGCTTTTGTTTATTCTTTACCTTTTCTTTGCTATACTAGATGGATTCATTTAGCCTTCTAACTTATTATTTTTTTAAAATGTGATGGTCAATCTCAGGGATATTTTCATCTCAAGGGTGATTCGAGTTTTATTAACCTCAGCACTTAATGGCTAGAAGTTGTGATGAAAGCTGTTTTCACATTCAGCAACTAAGGATGCAACAATTTGCCTCTTTTTATACAATCTTTCCTTTGAAATCTTAGTGCTTTCTGCTATGAGGGTGTATTTCATACTCTATTTCCACAGTGTGCAAAGGCCTTTTCTTTGGGGGTATTTATATGAGATTCTCAGTTTTGTACATAGGATGTAAGAGAGACAAACATAATAATTACTCAATTTTGGGAGTTTGTTAGTTTTGTGTGTGAGTTGGGGCTTTGCTATTTGTTGAAGAACATTCTGTAATTTCTTTCATGTTTTAGTAGAAGATCTCATCATCTCCGCCCCTAGATGTAGGCTTCAAGCTGAACCACGCAAAGCTTACTGTCTCTGTGTTCACTTGTTTCTTGCTATTTTGCTATCTTGGTTGGTGATTTCCGCAACACTTTAAGAGCTGACGCTACTCAAGTCCCAAATGATATCACAGAATACCAGTCTTGTTCTTAGGTAGCGTTTGGGATTGCTAGTGCTTATGGATCAGTACTTAAAAGATAAGTTGGCTTATTTAAGTACTTATCCATAGTTATAAAAAAGTACTCATATGACAAGTTTGGTGTTTGGTAAACACATTTATTTAAGCACTTAATTATATAATAAGTGTTTTTTAGTTAAGGAAATTGTTTGGTAAACTTATGTATTAAAGCACTTGCTTTTTTATTTTATCTAAATTAAACATATCAAAGCCTTGTATTTTATTTGGATCCCTATAAAAAACAAAAACTCAAAAAAAAAGGAAAATAAGGTTAAAAATAAGTTTTGATAAGGAATTAAAAAAAAGAATAAGTGTAACTAACAAAATAAATTCATCTATCAAGAAAATATAAAAAGTAATTCATAACAAAAGAAAGGAACCACAGAATTTTCAGAAATCAAGAAAGAAATTCTGCAACTCTAGAGAAAAAAATCCTACGTATGATGTATGATTGGGTAGTATCGGAGAATTGCTTGTCCAATATTCCTTTTCATGAGTTTTGTTTTGGGGATTCATTTCCAGACTGAGGAGTGATTGCATTTTATTTTCTTTCTTTTCGAGGAATACCTGTTTGTTCCTCGTTCTTTTGTAGTCTTAGGTACATACTCTATGTACCATCAAGTCTTATTTTTATATTCTACTACATTAATATATATTCCCCTTGATTACCGATCAAAAAACAAAAGAAAATACCATCTATGAAATAAAACCCCGCATATGTATCAAATGACAAAATATGTAATTAACTAAAACTAAAATGACCACTATCATGTGCAAACTTTATAGCATTTGCAATTGTATCTCTAGTACAACCCATCTCCCCAAGCAGCTGCTGCTAGATGATACCATCAGGATTTCATGCATAAAGGCCCATATGTGTGTTTTGATACTCGACATGGCTCTTTTACGATATAAAGACTATGATATCACTGAATCAATTTAGCAGTTATGAGTATCAACATATCGGTTTGTTCTTCAGAGTCCATGTGACCTGAAAATTTATAAGAAAAGATAACTAAAAATTTGAGATACTACTCCAACCAAATCTAAAGATTTCAATAATAAGCAAGCAATGATAATTTTTTGTCTATCTTATTTTGTAGCTTACTATGGGAGTGGTCACTGATGCTACAACCTAAGAAATTTATTGGCAAAGTGTACTGCCCAACACAATCATGCCGAAATTTAGTATCACACTGAATTGATAATATTAAAGAAGACAAATCCTGTTGTTCAACTTCTATTCTTGTAAAATGATAAGGAACAAATAACTAGGTGGAAATTCAAATATTAAAGATAGTTCAATATTCCTGCGTGATGTGACTATGCATGTGTGAGTGATTCCCACCTAGTTATTTGTTCCTTATAATGGTTGGATATGAAGAATTTATGTAAGACCCATCTCTCGGCAGATGTCATGCTCAATGGCGGCTCTATTGCTTGTTGGGTAGGCAGTGTATAAAATCCTTAATATTCTATATTCAAAGAGGGGTAATCAACATATTCCATTGGATTTCTCTTCTAGCACCTATGCCAGGAGACAAATATCTTCTAAGACTGCCCAACTCCACACAGAAAATTATTTTAAGTGTCGTGGCTGGTCAATAAGTTAGTTATGGAAATGATATAGCGGGGGGGGGGGGGGGGGGGGGGGGGGGGGGACCTTTGAATGTTTACACATGTAGGTTGCCTCCTTTTTTCCATTTGTCTTAGTCCACCAAACCAGTGTTACCCATTGCTCTTTGGTTTTCTATTTTCATATATTTTCTCGGGAACTATTGAAATTACAACATAAAAAATTAACATAAGGACAATTTAATCCCAGATTTTGCCATATTATGTGGAAGAAAAACATAATAAATTATCTATATAAAATAGTTAAACAAAGATGTCGCTATCAGATTGAGCAATACCAAGACTTCACCAATACCAAACCTGAACAAGATGCCTATAAATGAACCCAACTCAACTGATCTAATTCAGTTTGGTTGGAGTTAACTGAACTTCTATCGCAAAACTGAACTGATCTAATTCAGCTTAGTATACTTCTCAAATCAGAACTGAACAAAATACCTATATATTAATGCAACTCAAATCTAACCCAAAGTTGGTTACTGGGTAGAACAGACCCAAGTTGCAAGAGAGCCCCTTTTGATCTCAAGTTATCAGGTGGGGCTGACTCAAATTATATGGCCACTGGTTGAAAAACAAAATTCAATTGTACTAATAATACATAGAACTGGTTCTTGTCTCATTTTATGCCTTTGAATGACTTGTTCTTTCTTGTTTCCAGTAACAAGTTTTGCCCATAAATTACCTAAAGTCTGAAATATCATAGAAATAATTGGGACCCAAAGCCTGGAATCTTTACTTAACAGGACTGAGGCTCCTTCTCACCACTCATTTGATGTCTTAACTCTGTAGGACTTGTGACATCTCTGTGATAATACTACAGTTAACATGACTTAATGCCATGCAACCAGAACTAGTTGAAGCACAGTTAACATCTCTGCAACTAGAATTTGATGTCTTAACTCTGTAGAACTTGTTGAAGCACAGTTAACATCTCTGTCCATTCCAATAAATTGCTTTTCTCTATCCCTCGACTTAATAGCCAATTGCCCCTCTTTCACATGGTTTTGGTTTTGTGGATAATGAGACCCCCCACTTGGGTTACAGGTTTCTACTTACACCAATAGAACCAAATTATAGTTAGGCTGTGAAACCAGATCTGAATACAAGAACTCCTGCAAAGACACTTCCTCAAAACCTTGTCTCTCTACATTTGAATAAAACAAGAAGAGAATTTATTATTTACCAAAAAGTTTTGTTAGCTATTTGCTCTTTCACACAATTCATCAAACACAAACAATGCACTGACAAGTGACAACCACACAAACAACAACAAATAAAATCAAATGATGCATAACACTTTTTGCAGCTGCTCACTCTCTCAAACAACAGAGTTACTCCACTGGAAATGATTATTCCGCAATAGGAAAAAAGAAGAAGCTCCAACGAGAATAATCAATGATAAAGTTACACATGATCGAATCACTAGACACGAATAATATAGCAAGGGCTTCAATAGAAATCGCATTCTTCGAACTCAGCTAACAGAATTACAGATAATTCAAACAGAGATTTTAAATTACAGAGTTTAAATGTATTCCATCGATGAAAATCCAAATGTATTCATGATTGACTTAATTCATACATCGAAACCACAACTTCTTCAATGGATAAGTGAAATAACCAACAAATTCCAGAAGAAATGCACTACCAGGAAAGAGAAAGAGAAAAAAAAAAAAAAAACAGAAGCTGGAGCAGATGATCCAATTGCTATAAGAGGAATAAAACGAAACTTGAGTTGCAAACAGCTGGATTAGACGAATGAACCCTAAACAACAAATCTAACAACAATGCAACATGAGAGAAACGGTTGTCAGAGAAATAGTAAAATGCCACTTACTTTTTGAGAAGCAACGCCGAAATGTGATTGAATGGTGTTGTCTTCAGGGAGATGCAAGATTTGTCCAGAAATCTCATTGAGGGAGAACGATATGAGACTGGTAAGACCGGACTGATTTAAAGCTGGGGAAGTCGTCGGAGAAACAGTTCTTGTTGAGCAAGAGCGAAAGAGAGGAGAAGTTTTCGCAGAGAACGTTTCAAAACTTCGAGCTCGATCGAGATACACGAGCTTATTGGAACAGAGGAAGAAGAAGCTAGTCTCAAGAGCTTCTCCTCACGGGTCCCCTTTCTTTACTACTTACGGGTAAGTGATTATCCATTTCACATAACCAAACATGTTATTAACTTAAAAAAGTGCTTAAATAAGCTATAAGAGGATTTAAACACTTTAAAAAGCAATCCCAAACACAGCCTTAGACTTTTCTGTAGCAGTTTCCCACTTAAAAGGTTGTATATTGTTTATCATATGACATGCCATGTGATTCGGAATAGTTCCCGTAGCCCGGTAAATAGTAATCAATATTTCAACGCATTGAGCCAAGTTACCTTTATGTCCCCCCAACACACAAATTCAGAATAAAGCAGCAGCTAGGTGAAGCAATACATAGCAGCTAATTCTCGAAAATTGGAAATCAGTTACACTTTTTTGAAATAATTTACAATGAGTGTTATTTTACTATTTATAAATGATCTCTTTCAAATATGCCCTTAAAGGACTTGTAAATCAAATTTTTCATCAGCATCTTTTACTTTTAGGGAGGACTAGTTGGGTGCCCGTGCTTCGCACGGGTACATGGTGTAAAATGATTTTTAATGAAAATAATTCTGATTCAGTCCATTAATTCTTGCCAATTGAAAATTTGTGATATTTTTAGATATAATTATGAATCTATACCCCCTCCTTGCCCTTTCAAAGAAATTCTTTTTTTTCCTTTTTTGAAGTTTTGTATTTAGATTTGATAGATGGATAAACTAACATATGATAATCAAAAGGTGCTAGGGAATAGTTTTGCAACAGAATTAGTTTTGAAAGAATTTGAGGCTGTTATGACCTAGCCTAAAAAATTCTCAAGTTTTGTCTTTTTATTTATGAATCTTTCCCATTCGTAGCTCTCCAATGTATAAGTCTTGACCTGGCCTAAAAAATAATGGAACCGAGATTTATTGCAATTAGAGTTAAACTAAATAACTATATCTTCTAATGACTACACTTCAAACCATACCATTTCGAATTCGTTGTCAACATCACAGTCTTCATTGTTCCTTCGTTGTTCGATTTATTCAAAAGGATCATCTTTGAAATCGACTGTCATAATAATCATCAAGCATGAAATCTAGATCGTCGTTCTGATACAGTGCCATATTGGCAACAAATCTTCTCGATAATGCATCAAGAACATCATTTATACAAGAACCAACCTTGAAAGAATGTCCTAACACATTTTAACAAATGAATATTTAATGGATGCTTCCATGCAAAAGCAATAGACAAATAAAATCAGAAATCTATGGATGAGTTTCCGTAGCCTGGGTTGGCGTGTTTTAACTGCCTTTTTTGAGAAGCAGAAAATCAATCTTATCATCATAATCAAGTAATGAAAAGAAAACAATAGTAATCAAAACTTAAAGAACGGCATCTCAAGCACAAAACTTATAACAACTAAACCCAGCTAGACCTTTTATCCTCAACTTCAAGGCTTCTTCAGATCAGAGGGACATCTAAATTGATGGCTTCCATGGCTTCTCACAGACCAACCCAATTCTTTCAAAGTTGTATAGGTTCATTAATTATTAAACAACTTACAAGCAATGATCAGCAAAGGAGAGAGCATGTGAAGCAGAGGAGGAGGCAGCAGAGTTGTAGTTTTTACTCAACTAAGATACCCATGCTTCGCATGGGTACATGGTGTAAAATGCCTTTTCTCAATCAAATGGGGCCAGCAATCACGATAAAGATAAATACAATGAGAGTCCAAAACAACATATAATATGATTAAATAATTTAGAGGCTCAGTTGACATCATTTATCGAGAGCCATCAACATTTTGCTAATAAAAGTGCAAATAACAAAACACTTTCAAAGAGAACTCCAAAAGGTATGAATTGCAGCTTGATTAAACAAAATGAAAATGTATACATGCAGAAAGTAAAACAGCATTTATGTTTAGGTATCATAAGCAACACTGTATATCAGAGTTTGGAAGAATTTTCTGGATAACTTCTTGCAAGATGCAAAAAAGGATTCAAGTCCTTTAAGTAAAAGCTGACTTGGAAAATAACAAAAATGGTTCAACTATGTTTTTGAAATAATTTCTATAGAGGCACGACCAAAGATGAATATTTTACTGTGAATAGTACACTAAAAAAACATGAAAGTATCTTTGTATCTTTTGATTACTTTTGACACAAGTTGAATGTGCTCTATTTCTTGTGCAAGATGAGATGTAAAATAACCATGCCTAACAATTGCAAATTCTTTATGTTCTCCATATATCTGCATTGAACATGCATCAAACTAATCGCACAACCACACAAATTTTTATAAGAAAACTTTACGAGATTACGAATGACATAATATATTACTATATGGTAAATAAAAAACAAATATTAAAGGGACAAAAAAATTGCATATTTGATCCCAATTATAAAAACCAAAATTTGCCCAAATTGCTGTGCAAATCTATTGATCTTTCTTGGCCCTTTTTTTTAGACCATTACCCTAGGAAATTACATAAAGAGATACCATGTTGGATTCTTTGCATATATTCTTGTTATTATTGCAATTATGCCCATATAATTGTCAGGAGGCAACAGTCAGTTTCCTTCTTTCTTTTTTTTGGGTGTTGGCAACAGGCCTAATTCAATAAAATATTCATTGTCCTCAAGTGCTTGGTGTTTTCTGGAAGAGTTGTAACTTTTTAAAGATCGTCAACCTATCTAACCTAGCTAGCAAGTGAAAACATGAACCACTATCCCACCCAAATGATGGTGGTGCTGGGTGAGATGATGAGTTGGTTCAGATTTTGCAACTCCTAATGATGGATTCATAGTGGAAACATACTGTAATTGGTCCCACCTTGATCTGATTATTCAAAAGCTCAGTAAAACATATATCCATGCCTAGCCATCCACATGCCCCCTCATACTATAGGTCAGTAGGATTGTGCTACCCAGTAGACCATCCCAATAGACCATTGCAAGAACAAATCCATCTTGTATGGCTCGATGGATTGGTTTCCAAGATCCATCCAGGCTCAGCCACGCCCTGGCTTTCAGTGACAAGTCACACTAACCCGGTTGGCCATGTTAAAAGTCCTCTTCTCTCATTCTCCAATCCATTATATATATAAATAGGTTTTGTTTCAAGTGAAAGAGGATACAAACCTTAGCTTTTTCTACTTGATGGATGCCTTTGGCCTGGGAAATTTCCTTTTAATATTGCAACACTTGCAAACAACTTTTGAACCTAAGGCTAGCATTTCAAGATATATAACTTGAATGAGGTTCCCCACCATGGATGGTCATCAACTGAATGCCTTTGTTCTGTTCCGGACAAAGAATAGGAAACCCTTTAAACAGAGACCATACTTCCCTCTGGAAGTTGTTCCAAAGATGCTGATTCAAGGAAAAAAAAAACAAAGAGAACAAAGATTAGTAATAAAAAAAAAAGGCTTATTTGCTCTTACTGTTAGAGTATCTAGAACTAAAAACACAACAACAAAAAGTTCTTCTCTTGTCCTTACTTGATATAATATGGAAAGAAGAAATGGTGTGGACTAAATAGACCAAATATCAGTATGGACACTACCCCAACATGTTACATCCGATTAAAAAAGTGCTGATAATCATTCCAGGGAAAAAAATTATCGACATTCACATAAATCCAAAATGTAATTAACTCTTGAACTTCATCCAAATATTAATTAGGAGAGAAGAGAACAGGGCAGACAGAAAAAGAAAGAAGAGATTACTATAATAAATAACTTACTTGGGAGAGAAGGCAGAGTAGCTAACAGCATATATGAATAAAAATAAAAGTTTAGAGCCTTCTGATACAACATAAAGAATTTGTTGCTTATGTTGTCAATCAAAACTTTATGCATTATCTTCCTTCACTTATACTAAGGCAAAATTTCATAGTATTCCTTGGCTTTAAATTGTAGAACTTTAAATGGACATACTAAACCAACTTCACTTCAATTTGGGAAGAATTATTAGAATTTTATTACACCAAAGTAGAGATGGCTTGTACAATTTTTGAAAATTTATTAACCAAAAATGATTTCGAGGTAAACAGAAGAACTACACTTGAATCTACAAAAAAGCTCACAACATTTGATGATCTAATTCAAAAAGAAAAAAAAGAGGACAGCAATACAAAGATTAACAGACTCTTAAAACTCTATTTCAAGCCCACTTCCAATAAGGACATAAGACCCGCCCCTAGAAGTGAAGCATTTGCCCCTAAATGAAGCTTTCCATTGCTTTGCATCTTTGGATTCATAAAATCAGCTGCAAGTAGATCGACAAGAGCCATGTATATCAAAATCCCAGCTGAGGCAGCATTTAAAACACCTTCAACGATAAGAGCAGTTGGGCTATTCTCATCATAGGCTTTTGTTATTCCGATACCAATTGAAATCCCAACTGGGGTAGCAAGGGAGAAGAAGAGTGCCATTATCATGATAGCTCAAGATTTGAATTTCGCCTATGAATGAAAGTACACATAATATATTAATACAATGATAAGCATTTGTTAAGCATAGTTTATCATATCATCATTCAAAACAAAACAATGGAACAAAGAAAGCCCATAAAAGGTTATATAACCAAACAAAGATAATCATCTGGCTCCTGGAAATGAAAAATACTCAACCAAAACAGAGTCTTAATTGCTGGTCCTGAACCATAGCAGTTCCATTCAGACAGAGCTGAAATTTATTTTGTCCTACATCTGCTTGACTTTAGACAACCATTTGATATGTCAGGTTAGGATTCATTTAATGGGTTTCGAAATGATAGACTACTGGAGGCAAATATTGAATCAACTTGGTTGGTGATAGTTTGAGAATAACCCACATAAGAACCCCAAATTATGTTAGGGATGACAGCTATGTCCTAGATGTAAAAGTACACAGAGATATAAAAAATTAAACCAATTTATATAAGATATGATAGAGTTGGTACCTCAGTAATGCATCCACCAAGTCCCATGCCCTCAAAAAATTGATGGAAAGTCAAAGCTCCTACAAGAGGCCTTATTGTTTGAGGGCTTTCAGAAGCAATCAAAGAAATTCCAATGATAACTGAATGAACCACAATGCCCAATTCCAGCACCTAAAAAACAGCCATCAACAACAGAACTCTTTAGACTTGGATTTGATAGGAAGACTATGATGAAATGAGGAGATGAATTGAACCACAAAAAGATGAAACAAAATTTTCTTGGGTAATTCAAAGACGAGTCTTGCTTTATACTGTTTTGGTTAAAATCCAAGAAAGAAAAGAGAGCATAGGAAACCCTGTTAAAATCTCTACTTGAAAGTTAAAAAACAAAATTACTGTAAAAATGATATTTTTAGAGAAAACAATTAAATCATGAAAGATAAATTTTTCTTGGGTAATTCAAAGATCAGTCTTGCTTTAAACTGTTTTGGTTAGAATCCAAGAACCAACCGAAGAAGAAGAAAAAAATAAAGAAGCAGAAAACAGAGGATAGGAAACCCTGTTAAAATCTCTACTTGAAATTAAAAAGAAAAAACAAATTAAATGTCTGTAAAAAAAGATATTCTTAGAGAAATCATAAAAACATTACCACACCATATTTCGAATATTTCAGAGAAAGGAGAAAAGGGAAAACAGTGATTGCATTCATGAAATTGGGATCTTAAAATTTCAGATTTTTCAAAGAACTATTTGACAAAATCTAATACAACCAACAACCCATTCAGCAAAAGCGAATTAATATCAAAAAGGTTCCATTAAGCATATGCTGTAATTTGCTGCAGTCTCACCTGTGTTATGACTCGATGCCGAATGAGCTCGAAAGAACCAGAGCTTTCCGATGACAAGGCCGACCCATGTGATCTCTTATAATAACCCGAAGCCAAACAATCCACCATTAACGTCCCAATCACCGACCACATCGCGACGAAACCGGTGAACGGGATCTTTGCCCACGGGTTTTCTTTTAAACACGGTGACATCAAGTTCTCAAACGCATCCGGCAAAACCTGGATGAACCCAGTGATAGGACAGCGAATCAATAGAACAGATAGGGGAGAGGAATTAATCAAATGAGAAGCAGGTGAAGCATCATGGTAGACCCATTTTCTCTTTCTTCTATATATATTTTCTCTCAATGCTGAAAAAATCAAAACAAGCTTACGAAAAATTATGATTTTTATTACCTCTCAAACAAGGGGCGAAAGATGAGTAACCTAAATGAAAAGTTCGGTTTTCTAAAACTCATCGGAAAGAACAATCCAAATCATAGTTTCTTCAGAAAAACGATATTGATTAGCAATCCTCGTCCAATAGTAGAAAATCAAAAGAACACTGAGTAAATCTCCAGCTAGAAAAGAACACATAAACTGGATCGAACTCTTACCTTTTCTCATCTGGTTTTCTCTGTTTCTATAAGTAAAATACAATCTGTGCTTGAGCCCGTAGTTGCAGGAATTCGAAGAGGGTAAATGAACCGGCGAACAACTCTGTTAAGACGGTAGAAGTTACAGCAATCATGCCAGTAGCACAGAGAAGAGGAGACGCAGTTGGCGGTAGAAGATAGAACATGGAATCAGGTGAAGCAGGTGGCGGTAGAAGAGGAGACGCTCATGAAACAGGCAAGCGGTGAAGCATCTGGAATGCAAACAGGGCGGTGAAGCAGGTGAAGCAGCTGAAGCAGCCGAAACGCAGGCAAGCAGATGAAGCAGGCACCTTGGCAGGAAAGCATGCGGGACACTGAAGCACATGGTCGGTGAGCGGCGACGAAGCAGGTGCTGTCGCTGAAGCTGGCGGTAGAAAATAGACGCTGGAGAGGCGGACAGACAGCGAAGAAGCAAGTGACAAGCAGGTCAAGCAGCTTGGTAGAAAAGCAGGACACTGTCCCTTTTTATATTAGGTATAGATAAGAAGTCTTTTGAAGGCATTTTTGGAAGAAAGATTTTATGAATAATAAAATGACACTTATTTTCAATTATGTTTCAAAAGTATCACTCATTCCCAATTATCAAGAATTTGATGACTAAATATGGATTGTTTTTGAAAAGCATCACTAAGAATTAATTTCCCCCTTTCAATACTTCTTCATGCAACCATGAAAAAGATAAAATCAGACCCCACCAAGGAATGCTAATAACGAATTGTCTTTTCTAACGGCTTTACTCTTTTTCCTTTTAGTCAGTTGATATATATCTATATCTATACCTAATATAAAAGGGTCAGTGTCCTGCTTTTCTACCAAGCTGCTTGACTTGCTTGTCACCTGCTTCTTCGCTATCTGTCCGCCTCTCCAGCGTCTATTTTCTACCGCCAGCTTCAGCGACAGCACCTACTTCGTCGCCGCTCACCGACCACGTGCTTCAGTGTCCTACATGCTTTCCTGCCAAGGTGCCTACTTCACCTGCTTGCCTGCGTTTCGGTTGCTTCCAGCTGCTTCACCGCCCTGTTTGCATTCCAGATGCTTCACTTGCTTCACCGCTTGCCTGTTTCACGAGCGTCTCCTCTTCTACCGCCACCTGCTTCACCTGATTCCCTGTTCTATCTTCTACCGTCAACTGCGTCTCCTCTTCTCTGTGCTACTGGCATGATTGCTGTACCTTCTACCATCTCAACAGAGTTGTTCGCCGGTTCATTTACCCTCTTCGACTTCCTGCAACTACGGGCTCAAGCACAGATTGTATTTTACTTTCAGAAACAGAGGAAACCAGATGAGAAAAGGTAAGACTTCGATCCAGTTTATGCGTTCTTTTCTAGCTGGAGATTTACTCAGTGTTCTTTTGATTTTATACTATTGGAAGAGGATTGCTAATCAATATCGTTTTTCTTAGGAAACTCCGATTTGGATTGTTCTTTCCGACGAGTTTTAGAAAACAGAACTTTTCATTTTGGTTACTCATCTTTCGCCCCTTGTTTGAGAGGTAATAAAAATCATAATTTTTCGTAAGCTTGTTTTGATTTTTTCAGCATTGAGAGAAAATATATAGAAGAAAGAGAAAATGGGTCTACCATGATGCTTCACCTACTTCTCATCTGATTTATTCCTCTCCCCTGTCTGTTCTACCGATTCGCTGTCCTATCACCGGGTTCATCCAGGTTTTGCCGGATGCGTTTGAGAACTTGACGTCGCCGTGTTTAAAATAAAACCCATGGGCAAAGATCCCGTTCACCGGTTTCGTCGCGATGTGGTCGGTGATTGGGACGTTAATGGTGGATTGTTTGGCGACGGGTTATTATAAGAGATCACATGGGTCGGCCTTGTCGTCGGAAAGCTCTGGTTCTTTCGAGCTTATTCGACATCGAGTCATAACACAGGTGAGACTACAGCAAATTACAGCATATGCTTAATGGAACCTTTTTGATATTAATTCGCTTTTGTTGAATGGGTTGTTGGTTGTATTAGATTTTGTCAAATAGTTCTTTGAAAAATCTGAAATTTGAAGATCCCAATTTCATGCATGCAATCACTGTTTTCCCTTTTCTCCTTTCTCTGAAATATTCGAAATATGGTGTGGTAATTTTTTTCATGATTCACTTGTTTTCTCTAAGAATATCTTTTTTTACAGAAATTTGATTTTTTTTTCTTTTTAATTTCAAGTAGAGATTTTAACAGGGTTTCCTATGCTCTGTTTTATGCTTCTTTAGTTTTTTTTCTTCTTCGGTTGGTTCTTGGATTCTAACCAAAACAGTTTAAAGCAAGACTGATCTTTGAATTACCCAAGAAAAATTTATCTTTCATGATTTAATTGTTTTCTCTAAAAATATCATTTTTACAGTAATTTTGTTTTTTAACTTTCAAGTAGAGATTTTAACAGGGTTTCCTATGCTCTCTTTTCTTTCTTGGATTTTAACCAAAACAGTGTAAAGCAAGACTCGTCTTTGAATTACCCAAGAAAATTTTGTTTTATCTTTTTGTGGTTCAATTCATCTCCTCATTTCATCATAGTCTTCCTACCAAATCCAAGTCTAAAGAGTTCTGTTGTTGATGGCTGTTTTTTAGGTGCTGGAATTGGGCATTGTGGTTCATTCAGTTATCATTGGAATTTCTTTGATTGCTTCTGAAAGCCCTCAAACAATAAGGCCTCTTGTAGGAGCTTTGACTTTCCATCAATTTTTTGAGGGCATGGGACTTGGTGTATGCATTACTCAGGTACCAACTCTATCATATCTTATATAAATTGGTTTAATTTTTTATATCTCTATGTACTTTTACATCTAGGACCTAGCTGTCATCCCTAACATAATTTGGGGTTCTTATGTGGGTTCTTCTCAAACTATCACCAACCAAGTTGATTCAATATTTGCCTCCAATAGTCTATCATTTCGAAACCCATTAAATGAATCCTAACTTGACATATCAAATGGTTGTCTAAAGTCAAGCAGATGTAGGACAAAATAAATTTCAGCTCTGTCTGAATGGAACTGCTATGGTTCAGGACCAGCAATTAAGACTCTGTTTTGGTTGAGTATTTTTCATTTCCAGGAGCCAGATGATTATCTTTGTTTGGTTATATAACCTTTTATGGGCTTTCTTTGTTCCATTGTTTTGTTTTGAATGATGATATGATAAACTATGCTTAACAAATGCTTATCATTGTATTAATATATTATGTGTACTTTCATTCATAGGCGAAATTCAAATCTTGAGCTATCATGATAATGGCACTCTTCTTCTCCCTTGCTACCCCAGTTGGGATTTCAATTGGTATCGGAATAACAAAAGCCTATGATGAGAATAGCCCAACTGCTCTTATCGTTGAAGGTGTTTTAAATGCTGCCTCAGCTGGGATTTTGATATACATGGCTCATGTCGATCTACTTGCAGCTGATTTTATGAATCCAAAGATGCAAAGCAATGGAAAGCTTCATTTAGGGGCAAATGCTTCACTTCTAGGGGCAGGTCTTATGTCCTTATTGGAAGTGGGCTTGAAATAGAGTTTTAAGAGTCTGTTAATCTTTGTATTTGCTGTCCTCTTTTTTTTCTTTTTGAATTAGATCATCAAATGTTGCAAGCTTTTTTGTAGATTCAAGTGTAGTTCTTCTGTTTACCTCAAAATCATTTTTGGTTAATAAAATTAAAAAAATTTTGCAAGCCATCTCACCTTTGGTGTAATAAAATTCTAATAATTCTTCCCAAATTGAAGCGAAGTTGGTTTAGTATGTCCATTTAAAGTTCTGCAATTTAAAGCCAAGGAATACTATGAAATTTTGCCTTAGTATAAGTGAAGGAAGATAATGTATAAAGTTTTGATTGACAACATAAGCAACAAATTCTTTATGTTGTATCAGAAGGCTCTAAACTTTTATTTTTATTCATATATGCTGTTAGCTACTCTGCCTTCTCTCCCAAGTAAGTTATTTATTATAGTAATCTCTTCTTTCTTTTTATGTCTGCCCTGTTCTCTTCTCTCCCAATTAATATTTGGATGAAGTTCAAGAGTTAAGTACATTTTGGATTTATGACAATGTCGATAATTTTTTTCCCTGGAATGATTATCAGCACTTTTTTAATCGGATATAACATGCTGGGGTAGTGTCCATACTGATATTTGGTCTATTTAATCCACACCATTTCTTCTTTCCATATTATATCAAGTAAGGACAAGAGAAGAACTTTTTGTTGTTGTATTTTTAGTTCTAGATACTCTAACAGTAAGAGCAAATAAGCCTTTTTTTTATTACTAATCTTTGTTCTCTTTGTTTTTTTTTCCTTGAATCAGCATCTTTGGAACAACTTCCAGAGGAAAGTATGGTCTCAGTTTAAAGGGTTTCCTGTGCTTTGTCCTGAATAGAACAAAGGCATTCATTTGATGACCATCCATGGTGGGAAACCTCTTTCAAGTTATATATCTTGAAATGCTAACCTTAGGTTCAAAAGTTGTTTGCAAGTGTTGCAATATTAAAAGGAAATTTCCCAGGCCAAAGGCATCCATCAAGTAGAAAAAGCTAAGGTTTGTATCCTCTTTCACTTGAAACAAAACCTATTTATATATATAATGGGTTGGAGAATGAGAGAAGAGGACTTTTAACATGGCCAACCGGGTTAGTGTGACTTGTCACTGAAAGCTAGGGCGTGGCTGAGCCTGGATGGATCTTGGAAACCAATCCATTGAGCCATACAAGATGGATTTGTTCTTGCAATGGTCTATTGGGATGGTCTACTGGGTAGCACAATCCTACTGACCTATAGTATGAGGGGGCATGTGGATGGCTAGGCATGGATCTATGTTTTACTGAGCTTTTGAATAATCAGATCAAGGTGGGACCAATTACAGTATGTTTCCACTATGAATCCATCATTAGGAGTTGCAAAATCTGAACCAACTCATCATCTCACCCAGCACCACCATCATTTGGGTGGGATAGTGGTTCATGTTTTCACTTGCTAGCTAGGTTAGATAGGTTGACCATTTTTAACAAGTTACAACTCTTCCAGAAAACACCAAGCACTTGAGGACAATGAATATTTTATTGAATTAGGCCTGTTGCCAACACCCAAAAAAAAGAAAGAAGGAAATTGACTGTTGCCTCCTGACAATTATATGGGCATAATTGCAATAATAACAAGAATATATGCAAAGAATCCAACATTGTATCTCTTCATGTAATTTCCTAGGGTAATGATCTAAAAAAAAGGGACAAAAAAGATCAATAGATTTGCACTGCAATTTGGGCAGAATTTGGTTTTTATAATTGGGATCAAATATGCAATTTTTTGTCCCTTTAATATTTGTTTTTTATTTACCATATAGTAATATATTATGTCATTCGTAATCTCGTAAAGTTTTCTTATAAAATTTTGTGTGGTTGTGCAATTAGTTTGATGCATGTTCAATGCAGATATGTGGAGAACATAAAGAATCTGCAATTGTTAGGCATGGTTATTTTACATCTCATCTTGCACAAGAAATAGAGCACATTCAACTTGTGTCAAAAGTAATCAAAAGATACAAAGATACTTTCATATTTTTTTAGTGTACTATCACAGTAAAATATTCATCTTTGGTCGTGCCTCTATAGAAATTATTTCAAAAACATAGTTGAACCATTTTTGTTATTTCCCAAGTCAACTTTTACTTAAAGGACTTGAATCCTTTTTTGCATCTTGCTAGAAGTTATCCAGAAAATTCTTGCAAACTCTGACATACAGTGCTGCTTATGATACCTAAACATAAATGCTGTTTTACTTTCTGCATGTATACATTTTCATTTTATTTAATCAAGCTGCAATTCATACCTTTTGGAGTTCTCTCTGAAAATGTTTTGTTATTTGCACTTTTATTAGTAAAATGTTGATGTCTCTAGATAAATTATGTCAACTGAGCCTCTAAATTATTTAATCATATTATATGTTGTTTTGGACTCTCATTGTATTTATCTTTATCGTGATTGCTGGCCCCATTTGATTGAGAAAAGGCATTTTACACCATGTACCCATGCGAAGCATGGGTATCTTAGTTGAGTAAAAACTACAACTCTGCTACCTCCTCCTCTGCTTCACATGCTCTCTCCTTTGCTGATCATTGCTTATAAGTTGTTTAATAATTGATGAACCTATACAACTTCAAAAAAATTGGGTTGGTCTATGAGAAGCCATGGAAGCCCTCAATTTAGATGTCCCTCTGATTTGAAGAAGCCTTGAAGTTGAGGATAAAAGGTCTAGCTGGGTTTAGTTGTAATAAGTTTTGTGCTTGAGATGCCGTTCTTTACGTTTTGATTACTGTTGTTTTCTTTTCATTACTTGATTCTGATGATAAGATTGATTTTCTTCTTCTCAAAAAAGGCAGTTAAAAGACGCCAACCCAAGCTACGGAAACTCATCCATAGATTCATGATTTTATTCGTCTATTGCTTTTGCATGGAAGCATCCATTAAATATTCATTTGTTAAAACGTGTTAGGACATTCTTTCAAGGTTGGTTCTTGTACAAATGATTTTCTTGATGCATTATCGAGAAGATTTGTTGCCAATATGGCACTGTATCAGAATGACGATCTAGATTTCATGCTTGATGATTATTATGACAGTCGATTTCAAAGATGATCCTTTTGAATAAATCGAACAACGAAGGAACAATGAAGACTGTGATGTTGACAATGAATTCGAAATGGTATGGTTTGAAGTGTAGTCATTAGAAGATGTAGTTATTTTGTTTAACTTTAATTACAATAAATGTCGGTTCCATTATATTTTAGGTAGGAATGGGAAAGATTCATAAATAAAAAGACAACTTGAGAATTTTTTAGGCCAAGTCATAACAGCCTCAAATTCTTTCAAAACTAATTCTGTTGCAAAACTATTCCCTAGCACCTTTTGATTATCATATGTTAGTTTATCTATCTATCAAATCTAAATACGAAACTTCAAAAAAGGAAAAAAGAGAATTTGTTTGAAAGGGCAAGGAGGGGGTATAGATTCATAATTATATCTAAAAATATCAATAATTTTCAATTACCAAGAATTAATGGACTAAATCAGAATTATTTTCATTAAAAATCATTTTACACCACGTACCCATGCAAAGCACGGGCACCCAACTAGTATCAACAAAAGGAAAGAAGGTAACAAGATGCAGTTTTATTTTTACAAAAAAGTATACATGGGTAAAGATACGTAACAAAAGCAAGAAGCAACAAACTGAGCAGAGAACAAATGGCAAGAGTTAACGTGGACTTCCACTGCATAAGAAATGCCCAAAATCAAAATTCCAACAAATACGAAGCAAATAAATCTCCAAATAATATTTGTTCCCTGTTTT
This sequence comes from Buxus sempervirens, assembly GCA_947561395.2. Classification (NCBI taxonomy): domain Eukaryota; kingdom Viridiplantae; phylum Streptophyta; class Magnoliopsida; order Buxales; family Buxaceae; genus Buxus; species Buxus sempervirens. The sequence continues at coordinate 3,677,213 of OX387183.1, read as the reverse complement.
ACTCATGGCTTATTTGTTGCTCTTTTTTAGTTTTTTATTTTTTGTTCTTTTTCAATTTTCATCCTCAGTCCTCAGATACTTTAAAATTCAGTTTGAATCTCATTTTTGCACTAGTTCTGTGTTCAAAATGAATAAATAAACTGTTTCTACAACATACATTCTTTTATTCTCTACCTCCCTTTAACAACTGATTTGATTATTTAACTGATCCTTCAAAATCAAGTATGTTGTTTGCAACATTGTTCAAAATAAGAATACCAATAAACTGATCATACACCTACCCTCAATTAAGATACAAGGTAATGTTGAACACAGTAAATTTCTTTTCTTTCCTTTTTTATTTCACTTTTCCCTCTTAATTCACACTGTTGTTTGGGGCGTTACAGGAAACAAGTTAATCTTTAAAACATTGTCACCAAATTTGTTAGGTCTAGTAGGTTATGTTGGCTTAATTCCGTGCCAAAAAGTGTATTTAAGTGTGTTTAGAATGTTTAGATTGAGTCCAAGAAATCACGGTTCAAACGGCATCAAAATCGGAGTTGAATTGAAGTTTTTGTGCTTGGCGTTAGATAACATTTGATCTAGCGTTCAAACGTTTAGTGTCTACAGAGAAACCCGAGAGTAGCGTTCAAGAACGTGAGATGCAGTGTTCGAACGTTCAATGTCTGCAAAGAAACTCGAGAGTGGCGTTAGAGAACGTTTGATCTAGCATTCGAACGGAAATTTCTGAAGGGTGGCGTTAGATAACGTTTGATGCACTGTTCGAACGTTCAACCAGCAAAATTTCCGAAAAGTTACAAAAATTACATAACTTACTCGTTTTAATTCGGATAGACTTCAAACTTCTTGGGGAACCTTTAAATAGATTGGGGTCCTTCTAAACCTATAAGAGACACGTTTTAGAAGTCCTAAATATCATTTTCTCTTCTGGAAAACCTTTCTTCTAGGTTTTCCTCTTTTGAGCCATAAAACCTTTCTTTTCTTCTTTCTTCTTCTACCTTGGAGTTCTGGGTTGGGGAGATTGAATTGTGAGAGTTCCTACAAATACCAGGCGAGTTCGTTTGGATGATCGTGTGAGAAGATCTTCAGAGTTCTAAGGTGTTGCTATGGAGCAAATCTGAGGAGTTCTTCAGATATTTTCAAGTTTGTGAGTTGCAGAGTTTAGCATAGGGATGTTGAGTTGTCTGAACTACAGGTTGTAAGTCTTCTTCTCATAATGGATCTTTTAGGTGGCTCTTGCATAGTCCGGAGGGTTTTTCTCATAGAGAGTTCTCTTTGAGTTTTCCCTTCGTCACCAAATTGCTTTTGTCTCACTTTACATGCTTTAATTATTTACTTACAATTTGGGTGACTTGTTAATTACTCTTGATTGATTATTTGATTTTCTGGAATTACTTTGAGGATTTGTTCATGCCTATTAATTAAGGACTTGTCTTTAATTAATAGAAAATTTTTATTCCGCTGTGCTACACCTATTCACCCCCCCCCCCCCCTCTAGGTGTATTTGGAGTCTAAACTATATTTTTTTTTCAGAATCAATTTATCTAGTTTTATGCTCGTTGTGTGTCTTCGGACAAGCACCACATGCTTCCTTTCAAGAAACCCCAAGCCCAAGGGAAACAGGTGCTTATACTGAACAATTGAGAATCTCTCACCATTAACATATTGAAGAAGCTCAATTTTAACCGGTTGATTGACTTCTCTTTTGTTATAGAATTTAGATTCTTGTCACAGTCTTTTGTAAATTGGTTAATAAGGATTTTTGAATTATTGGAATTCTAAGAAGGGTAGCAAATAGAATTATGTTCTTATTAATTTTTTACATTTTCTTTGATTTGATCAAAAGTTAGTTAAGGTTTTGAAATTAAGGTAAGATTATCTTTTCCTTTTTCATATTTTCTTTAAGATTTGATCAAATCTTTTTGGTCAAATGTTTGTCAAAGTATGTGTAGACACCCCAAAATTGCACGATTTTTGATAAATCTTGAAGGAGATAAATATTTTATTGGAATTTTCAATTCTTTGCATTGGGTTTGAGATACTTAACCCATTTGAATCCAAAGCCGTAAAGGAAAAGGCCCAAATTCTATCTTTTGTGCAAAGTCAAACTTTTTCCGGTTGAATTTTGTTGACTTTTGACTCCAGAAAATGAAATATTTTTTAAAACAAGATTTCAAGATAATTTTTCCCGGTAATCAGGTTTTTAGCAATGTTATTGTATAAATGAATTTTTTGAGATTTTAAATCTTGACGAATACCTTGGTTTTAACATATTGAACATTTTTTCCAGACCTGAAAAATCGGAATTTTGCCTGGAACTGGAAAATTGACTTTTTATTCACTTGGAATTTGGGTCTGGAACTATTTTTAATGGATTCAAATGGTGGGGGGGGGGGGGGGGTGTTTGCTTATTTACATGTAATATCTTAAGTAAATGGAGATTAAAAAATACGAGGACATTTACTTAAACGATATTACATGTAAATAAGTATTGTCTGTGTTAAAATTCGAAAAAAAGGCTTTTTTCCTTGTATCCGGCCTGATGCCGGATACAAGTGTCCTTCTTTGTATCCGGTGGAAAATGCCGGATACAAGTAGACCTCAGTGTATCCGGCATCATAGACCGGATACATTAAGGTACTTGTGTATCCGGCCTGACATGCCGATACGCTAGTTTTGCTCAAAATTAGGGTTTTTCGAGAGCTTTTCACTTTTACCATCATATCCCTCATTAAATGAGGGGAAATCTTGGAAACAGCCCTAGGGTTAAGGTTGGTGGGCTATAGACATTATGTTGTGTCTACCATTCTCACCAACCCTAACCCTAACCTTTGCCTATAAATAGGAGGCTCCTCCTTAAGAAAATGGCAATTAACTCTTGTTTTGAATTCTCGCCAAGAAGAACTCCAAGATAAGAAGAAAACCGCTGCGGGATCACATCCAGAACCCAGGTAAGCCTCAAAATTTTCTTTTATTTTCTGTCTTTACATTCCTAGATCTAGATCTATTCTTCTACCTTTCTGTAGAATAAGGTCTTCTTTGTGTGTGAAAACCCTTCCCCGGCTCAAAGTATCTCGAGACTCCCCCTAGCCGTAAAACGTGGAGGCGGGATCTAGGAGAAACGAGACTGGGGATTGACCCTAGCACTAGAACCTATGTAGCATAAAGCCTTTTGAAACCGTTTCATATTCAAAGTACCCTTGATTATCTTGAAGAACCGTGTTTAACGGGGAGAGAGAACAGAGGGAAACGATAATGGAACGGAACCCTAGGCTATTTTAGAACCCCATTTTGATGAATATGTATGCATGCTATTGATATTGTTTGGTTTTTCACACTTGCACATACATAGTGCCATTTTGGCGGGATAGGCTCATATTTGGGGTTTATTGCATTTATTGTAATAAATCTCGAATAAATGGCCTCAATCAATTCTGGAATGTTTTCAAATGATTTTTCAAAGATTTGTGTTCATATTGCACGAATGGCACACACTTTATCACAATTTTGAGTTGGTTTTACTCAAAAAGGACCTAACTGGACAGCACCTGTACCCTTACTTCAGACGCTCATAACTTCATCGTCGGGATGAATTTTGGAGCGATTCTAGAACCATGGGAAAGGTGAGGCTGTCTAGTTTATGTCCACCAAATTTCATAAATTTCTGTCAAACGGATTTTTGACACTTCTCTGTCGAAGTTGATTGGACAGTTCAGGTTCAAATACAAAACTTGTCACTTCGACGGAGCGTCATGTGTTCGTTTTAAGTCCGATTCGAATGATTTTTGTTTCTAGGCACTCCTTTATGAGTCTATTTTCAAATCCAGTTGGTTTCATAATTTTTGATTCCATTTGAATTATTGGTAGCCGATTTACTCAGAACTGCTCAATGGCATTTTTCTGGGTAAATCTGTGATCTTCGGGGCCTGTTCGGGAGATCACCCAAGGCACATCCGAAGGGATTTTTGTATGAGGCTAGTTTCTTTTGAAAGATGGCCATACAGACTTCAATCACACCAAATTTCGTGGATTTGTATGAAGTGGATTTTTCTAGACAATTTTCCAAAGTTGCTCACTTATCACTTTTTGATTATCCCCAACAGCAACCTTAAAGGAGCATAACTCCTAGGATTTTTATCGGAATGAAGTGAAATTTTGCATGAGACCCTTATTTACTATAATCTTTCAAATGGATTTGGTTTGATTTGATTTAAAATTGTATTTGAATGATTTCAAGACAAATGGCATTACTTTTCACCGAATTTTCCGGATTTGATTCAACTTGGTTTTTGAATAACTTGTGCTTTGATTTACATCTTTTTGTGATATTCCAGAAATGATGTTGACATAAGAGAGGATCTAGAATCCATTTATATCTTCATGTGGAAATATCATACATTGGTCCTCTTTCAAGGTTTTCTATGATTTTAGCAAGCTTTCTTATTTTTGCATGAACATACACTTGGCTACCACTTCGTGTGGATAAATGGGGGTGCCTAACACCTTTCCCCTTTCATAATCTAATCCCCTTACCCATCTCTGGATTTGATTTTCAAGTAGGGTTATTTTTATCCTAGAAAGTTTCTTTTGTCTCTTTTTTTCTTATTTTTGATCCTTTGGTGTCCATTCTTACCTCAAAATTCTGAATAGTGGCGACTCTCCCAAACTTCAAGATGAGCCCCGTGTGTTGACGGTGGGTGATTTTTTTCCCGTGTCTCACAGTATGACTTTGATCAAATCTGTGAAGTAAGATTTGATCAAAAGTTGGTTTAAGGTTTAAGGACAAGATTATCTTTTCCTTCTGATTTTTGGATAAGGATTTGGAATTATCAGAAGATTCTCGTTTTTCTTTTTTTCTTTCATTTAAGATTTAGTACTATGACGCTAGACTTTAAAAATAATAAGGATTTTTGAGATTACTAGAATTTTAAAGAATAGTAACAAATTAATAAAATGTAGGAATATTAGTTTCGTAGTGGGAGGATTCTCTCTTTTTTCCATTATCTTGATGATTTATTATTGGAATAATATAACTATATTATTATTTTTCCTCTTTCTTTCAGGTTAGAAAATGCGTTAACTATAAATTATTAATTTAATTTTTTACGAATAAAAAATGTTTGTTTTATCACATTATGATTATCTTCATCTTCTAGGGGAGTTGTTCTACTAAATTCACTCTAAATTAAAAATAACTTATTAATTTTGTTTTAATAAATTAGAACACAAAAATTGTAGTTTTGAGGGATTATATTTTTTTTATCTAAGATTTATTTCAATAACTTGGGACTAAGGATGTTTACAATGATTATAATTTATAGTAAATCGGTAATAAATTGTTAATAAAAATAAATGCATTGTTTTTGTAAAAATGAAAAATTGTCTTGTAAGATTCTCTTCTTCTTCAAGATAAGAAAATTACTTTTTAAAAATTACTATTATTAAAGTGGAACCAAAGGAGTAGTTAATTTAGATTGTTAAAATGGAACCTAAGGAGAGAAATTGGATTTATGTCGATATTATTTCTTAAACAGAATAAAAAAATGACTCAATTATATATTGATCCATGACACATAAAAACTTGTGGTGGTAGAAAATATGGAAAAAAATTGTGTTAGATGTGTGTGAGATCCTATAAGGGGACTTGAGCCTAGTCATAGCATCCCTCTCTAAGCAATAACACACACACTGTGGAAACTTTAACTTGTATTTGAGATGTAATAAATATTTTACATGTAATATATCATGTATATTTTGTCTATTATGCTTCTGTGCTCATAATAAGTGTCTACAAATTCATATCACCTGTAATTTTTTCGAGGTAAATATGATCTGTTTACTTACCAGAGGTTGGTTTAGGTCTACGTGGAAGGACCAGTAGGGCCTACTGGAGGAGCAGATGCCACTGCTATTTTAACAGGGCCAAATGCTCCTTATCATCTTTGAAAGCAAATGTAAAGGGAGTCATGTGGCTCATGTCTATGATTTTTACAAGCCCAACCTTGAAAACTTAAAGGTTAAAATGCTCCTACTCCTATCTTCTTTTGCCTATCGCAGTTCACCTATATTATTAAGGTTACAAGATAAGAATTCTTATTTTCGAGTTGTAATTTTTGGGCTTTCATATGTTTGAATTTATATCTTGCATTTTTATGGTTTTTATTGCAAAGTTTGCCTTCTGAAAATGTATTTTCATGATTTTCATCAGGGTTCTAAAAGGCATGATTGTTGTCTATCATTATTGTTTGTGTTCCTTTATCCACCAATTATGGTACTTAGTGTAAGCCACATGGACTCATATTAAAGATGGAGAAACACAAAAGAAATAATAAATTGTCCAACTTCTTAAGCCAAATTGGAATTTTTAAGATATAAAATGTTAGTGTACTGGAATTAGTGAAAATTTTGACTTAAGGCTGCAGTTCATGTTCTGAAATATATTGGGGATTGTGTTCTGAATGTGCGAAAAAGAGCAAATTAACCCTGTCCATGTATCATTATACAAATTCCATAAGTTATTTTATTATGCTAATTCCTGCTCCGTAACGGTCGATGGAGAACTGGAACTGTTCACCTTCTTCAATGTTTACAGTATGTCTTCCTCACTCTTCCATTACAAATAAATCGAGTGCAGTCCACCTTGTTCATTCTTCACGGTGTGGTTTTGAGACAATTTCCATCCGATACGAATGCTTCTCTTCAGTCTTCACGCTGTGTTTGTTCTCGTTCTTGGTTCGAGCTTTTCCAGTTGAAGAAATCGACTTCCAAGTAAGGGTTACACTTGCTTCTTCCATTTTTTCCATTGCACAACTTATTTTTGATTTTTTCCATCGCCATAGCTAATTCCAGTTGAGGAACTAGCAATTTTTGTTTTTAGGAATATATTATATTGATTTCCCATTGCAATGCTCTTGTTCAATTTGTGCTGGTTCATTTTTTGCCCAAATGAGGACTTTTTCTCCAGTTAAAAATTCTATAAAAAGTTATTAGACCATAGCCAGAAGCAATTTTCTGTTACTTTACCACTGTAGACAGAGAATATGAAAATTAGCAATAGAATACAGTAGAGACCCACTAGGAATGGGTCAAAACAAAGAGCAATTACACCATAGCCACAACCAATTTCCAGCTTATCATCCAAAACTACTGAGAGAGTCCAACATAGAAGAAACAATGTCTAATTGTTGGCATCTTAATACATCCTCGATGTAATTAAAGTGGGGAGACTTGGCATTTTTTTTATAATTTATTTGAATAATTGAGATTAGAGTAATTGCTGCGAGCTGTTTGATTAGGATAAGTGCTGCAAGCCGTTCGAAGTTGGTAATGTTCATTTTTATGAAGGCCACTATCTTTGGATACATTAATAACTGAGATTGAGACTGACTTATTAGATTTGGCTGATTTTTTAACCATCTAACAGGACTGACCGGCACCACTGGATGGTTTAAAAATTATTGGAGCCCCTGTGATTAGGGCACATCTTAATTAATATAATGCATATAAAACTCCCTTGAAGTTTGCTAGAAATTTCTTAAAAAAACCGATATTGATTTAGCATCTTTTATTTGAATAATTGAGATTGTAATAGTTGTTGTGAGGTGTTTTGAGTTGGCAATGTCAAGAGAGGGAGATCATTACTTCAATCCCTCTCTCTCACACTCTCTATCTTTCTGTGCTTGTTTCTGTATTCCTACCTGAGTTGAAAGAGGGAGATGAAATTTTTTTTTTATATAGTAATAGCTGTATTGTATCACAATCTATATCCTTTTGTTTAATTGGATTCAAACTATAATTTGATGTCTTGAATTTCAACCTGAAACAAGAGGTTCGTTCGCTGGGGCCAGAATTGGCCTCTTTGCACCTGACTCGAAATTTTGGGTTACTATATATGGGAGAAATTATGTCATTTTTTAGTAGTTGCAGTGTCTTGTCATTTGGAAAAAGTTTTTAGGTTTTCTAAGAGAGCAGTTGCAGCGTTTAGAAGAACATATTGCGTTCAACTTGTTCTTTAGTAGAATCACTTATCACTTCCGCCTCTGGACATAGGAATTTAAGGTCAAATCACGTAAATCTGTATCTTATCATCTTGTTTTCTGTTCTCTATTTTGTTACTGTTCTGTTTTGGGCTTTGGCCGTTTAGCCATTTCTTGTGACTATTAGGTTTAGAGGTCGCCAATTTCTTAACACAAACTCAAACGACGGTGGATTCCTTACAGCCCAGGGTGGTGGCTCTCACCGAGAACAAATGGATGGAAATTGTCCACGCCTGAAATTAGCATCGGTTGACATTGGTTTATTTTGAAAAAAGATGAACTCACGCTGCAGCTAAGGATGTCCCGTACTTACATGTATTAGTTTGCGTTTGGGATATCTTTTGTTTGATTCGTTAAACCAGCTTCTATTTGGGTTTTCTGTTTCTCTTCCTCCGACATTATAGAAATCAGGCCAATCTCTTAATATAATTGCACCAGGATGGAGGTGAACATGATTGCAATCCTATGAATCAAAGGATATTTGGTTGAATTGAGTCAAATTAAGAAAATCATATACAAAATTTCATAGATCTTTGCTTTTGCTTATTCTTTACCTTTTATTTTGCAATAATGGGTGGGTATAATTAGCTCTCTAGCTCAAGACTATGGGAAAATGTGATTGTAAATCTCAGGGATATTTCATCTCAAGGATGATCCAAGTTTTATTAACCTCGCCACTGATATGGTTGGAAGCTGTGAAGGGAAGCCGTTTTTCACATTCAACAGCTAAGGATTCATTCTAGGCCTTGGAACTCATTCTAGGCCTTGGAACTCATTTCAGGCCTTGAAATGAGTTCCCAAAATGAAAGCCAAACAAGGCCTAAGGATGCAAATTTTGCTCTTTATATGCAATTTTTCCTCTTAAATTTCCGTGCTTACTGTTAAGAGAGACATTCTGTTAGGTTTTTTATTGGAAGATTTTCATCATCTCTGCCCATAGATGTAGGCTAGAAAAATGTTATTGTTCAAAAAACGCTTTTGATCTTTTGATCTTAAAAGGAACTTCCTGCAAAAATCTCGTAGACAACCATTTCACCCATGTAATTCTCATTACTAGCTGTAAAATGGGTTTCAATGCTTTTCTATGCGACGATGTAAAAGATAAATTCTTGCCTGGGAATAGAGTGGGAGTAGGGCTGGCAATGGGTCGGATATATATTCGAATCCGACCCGAATTCGATCCAAAATTACCGAATTTGGATATAGGATTTAGATCCACAGTTCAGATACGGATCTCGAATTTCGGATCCGAATTTTTTCGGATTCGGATTCGGATATACATATATCCGATCCGAAAAAGATCCGAACCGAAAACATACTTATAATATATATAAACTTAGCCCAGACCATGGTTCAACCATAAGTTAAAAGGGTTAAATCATCATTTGATCATTAGACACTTGGATTTGTGTTAAAATTTATAGTTAAATTTACTTTAATTGTTAAAATTGTTTTTTAAAGTTTCAAGTTCAAACATGCTCGAATTCGGATTTCTAATTGAATTCGGATTTAGGATCAGATATCGGATCGAATTCGGATTTCGGATATTCATTGAATTTCAAATTCGGATTTAAGTATTAAAGATCCGTCGGATATCGGATGGAATTCAAATATCGGTAAATTTTTTTCTGATCAGTTTCGGATCTTAGCAGATCCGTACCATATTCGACCGATTGTCACCCCTAAGTGGGAGAATAGAGTAAGAGTAAGACAAAAAATGCCAATAAAAGGGAAAGAAAATTGGGGACCTCCACGGCATAAGAAACACCCAAATCAAGTGAACTGAGTAAGTTTGTCCAAACTGTCTGGATGGTTTATAATAATAGAAAGGACTTATACGATATCATGTTCTTTATACAGTTAATTTTCCTGAGAGTAATCAAGCTTTAAGTTTGCAGCCAATCCACATTATGGCTGTTCAGACAGTGGAACTCCTCTTATCAGTCATTGTGCACACCAAATTTTTTTTTTTTCCTCTAAAAACTTTCTAAGGATTTTTAGTAATTGAAGCACACAGATCAGGCTCAAACTACTTCGGCTGGAGCCAACAAGGAAAGTGAGACCCAATTGGAGTTCATGGACAGGAGACTGAGGAATTGATCAATCGGTTGAAGAGATCACACGTTAATTCTGAAAGAAGCGTTTTACAACATTTCTCTTTCTTACAAGAATTTCAAAAAGAATGGTATTTATCTTTTTGTGCTTTGCCCATCTGTCATGGGCAGATGTGCTTACTTTTACTGCTTGCTTTTAATTTTAATGAAGTTTCATATTTCATTGAGAAAAAAGAGAATTTCAAAAAGAAAAGTCTCCCATTCCTTTCTTGTTAGGAGGGCAAATGAAAAGGAACTTTGATGGTTTCAGTGCCGACTCCAAGAATGAGACAGAGCCTTTGATTTGATATATACCTGACTTGCCTTGCTTGTTCATCCAAGAGAACATATACATGAAGTGATCTAAGAGAGAGAAGTTGCCAACTTCACAAACACTGCACATGCACTTTATCTCCTTTATAAATTACACCAGACACTAGTGAGTCCCATCATTCACTCATAACAAATCAAAGGCTTGCTTTCTCTCTCCTTGTCTCTGTGTGCTTGTACGTGCATTTCTACTGATGGCAGACCCTGTCCTCTCCACCATTGCAGAGTTAGTTTTAAAGAACCTGGGCCACCTCGTGATCCAAGAGACTGGATTACTGTGTGGTTGCAACAGAGAGATGGAGAAGCTTTGTGATACACACTACAAAAAAGTCGATTTTTACCAGCAATAGAGTCCCGCCGGTAAAGGTCAAATTACCGCCGTTAAAGTTTTAACGGCGGTAAATCCTACCGCCGCTTAATATCGAGCCGCTAAACGAATCAGCGACGCCAGCAACGGCGGTAGAAAAATTACCGCCGCTATTTCGGAGAAATAGGTGGCGGTAATTTAACGGCGGTCATTACCGCCGTTAAATTGCCTTTTTCCCGGCGGGTATTACCGCCGCTTAATAAGAATTTTTTAACGGCGGTAGAAGTTACCGCCGCTAATAATTTGTACAGGTAAATGCGACTCTGGTTTTAAGCGGCGGTAATTAAAACTTTTGGCTTTTAGCGGCGGTAATTACCGCCGCTAAAAGCCCTTACCTGCATATACAAAAACCATAATTAGGTGGGCCGAAAATCCTGTAAAATACCTGTAAAATATCTCATTTCATAGCAAATTTTATAACAAATAGAGCAAAACAATTACAAAGAAGAAAGTGAATTAAAAGAAATTCTAATAAAATTAAAATACTCTGAACATTCATGTCATATAAATTAAACTAAAGAACAGTAAATTAATGGTTTCCATTAACAAGTGAAATTGCAACTGGTATCAATTTAATAGCCCTGCATGAAAATAACAATGAATCATGCGTCAGTAAAATTATAAGTAGACAAATCAATTTAGCCAAAAAAAATTAATATATATATATAGAACCGAAGCTATCTTGTGTTACTCACCTCAAATAATATGAATGCATGTCTGTCTAGCTAAAATCCCGAGGAGGACTATCATTTGCAGAAGTTTCGCCAGGAGACTATAAATTGTAAGAAAGATCATTAAGTGTGGTATTTAAATATAAAGATGATATGAATTTGTGCTATATGTATTTTTGTAAGGCATTTATATAATACCTGTGTTTGACGTTTACTCATCATGAAGTTTCTAAATTCTTCAAATTCTCTGGCATGCTGTGCAACAGTTGCTTCAATTGTTTGTCGTTGTCGCATCTCTTCTTCTAGCCGCTCCTCTGTACGTTGCAATTGTTCTCGCATCCTATTAAATTCATCCATATCGACATACCAAGATGACGTACTCGAGGATGCACTACCACCCCACAGCCTAGTGGGCGTGTGGCCTAACCCACAACACCACACCCTACCATGTGTGTCATGCCCCATGACTTGAGTATATACATCATCTCGGGCTGTCGAATCTGGCGTGCCTTGTTCCATGATAGTTCGCATTTGATCCTGAAAAAAATATTTATGCAATCATTGAGTTATCAAAATAGATGCTAATAAAGTTATTCGTATGCTACAAGTATACCTATAATAAGAGGAAATAACTTACTATCTTGTCAGCTGCTTCATCATTGATTGGCGTGCCATCTTTTCGAGTATGCGTTTTTATAAAAGTCTCAGCATGGCCCGCCAATCCCTAATGAAAAAATATGGTGTTAATTGATCATAAATCATTTAAACATCCACAAGCAGAAATTAATACAATTGACCAGATTAAAAAGATGAAGAAATATAAAAACAAAGAACACATGTAGAGATAAATAAAGAAAAAATAATAAAAATTTCGACGGCATCTCCCCTAAAAATAGAGGGTTGTCCAGACCAAATTGGTCTAAAATAAAGCCATTCAACCTGAAAAACAAAAAAGAATGCAAAACGTAGCATTTATATACAATCCCCATTCACATAAATATCACATCTTATCATACAAGAAAATATAAAAGCTACTATACAACTTAGAAGAGATAAGAAAGCAATAAAATAAGATTGTACACTATGAAAACCGATCATCAAGTTGATGAGGTGACTAGATTTATAATAGTATATCAAGACATTCATAAGTGGCCATTTGTTATACCTGTTCGTTTCTGACCCTGGCAAAGCTCTTTGTCCCAGCTGTATGATTAAGGGTCTGGTTGGCACGATTAGTTTTATTCCTTGCTGACAAGTTCTGCAACATATAATCATACAAAGTCAATAAATAAGGATGCAGTAGCTTTAGAAGACATATTAACTAAATAACAAATTACCTGGGCATTTTGTGAGTTCCAGTACTCTACTATAATTGCCCATTGCTCCTCTACCACATCTGGTGGGCGATGATTTATACGTTCAGCATTTGTTTCGTATGGATCGTAATGGTTCTGCTTCAAATCGGACTTATAGTCCCTCCATTTTTTATTTATTGATTGTAGGATAACATCACGCAACCTCTCTTCAACCTCAAACTTTTCCTACGGTGCATAACAAATTGAAATTTAAAAGTTAATACCAATTAGCTAAATATGTGGACATTTTGTGCAATGAACTAAATTAAAATTTAGATTATTTACCTTTACAAGTGACCACGCTCGGTCCTTCTCCCTATCTGTGACTTCTCGCCAGCCAAAGCGATTCAAGGGTATAACACTTCCATCACGTGCCAGTGTCCCACAAAAACTAGCCAATTTGGAGGCATTTGGTCCAATTGGCTGCCCCAATTCATCTATATCGATGTTGAACTTTTCTCCAGGTCGAAGTTTTAGTATATCAAGGCATCTAGTAGGACCTCTACCCCTCCTAGCTGGCCCACCCTCTGCCATCTAATAAAATACACTATATGCTGTAGAAAATAAAATCATACAAGTCAATAACAATCTGATTCATCATAAACGGCTATTGTTTGTTAGTTAGTTTAATAGAAGAAAATAGTGTGTCGTATTCAAGACAAAAAATGAGAATAAACATGATCACTACAATTCAAATACAATTCATTCATGGTCATCATCAGAATCCGATCCCTGTTCGTCATGAACAGGATCACTAGAAGATGCGAGCTGTTCTGTACTCGTATGAGAATGAGCATCAACTGTTGTGCCAGGTACGTCTTCCCTTGCCCAATTCAACCCATCAACCTCTTCTTCATTATTTGTTACAAGTTGGGTAGCATATGGCTCGCAATCAATGGGTTGATCATCATTCGTGATCAATTCAAACAAGTCCCTTGGCTTAGTCTTCACAACAACATTCCACTCTTCATCGATTGGATCCACCACAAAGAAAACTTGTTCAGCTTGAGATGCGAACACAAACGGATCATCCATGACATGTTGACCAGTATATAATAACCGTTTGAAGTTCACAAGTGTAAATCCTAACTCATCTATCTTAATGCCTCTTCCTTGTGTCATGATATCAACCCAATCACACTTAAACAGTACATGTCTAAGCTGCTCTGAATATGCCAATTCGACCACATCAGTCAGACGCCCGTAAAAAGACATATAACTTGTTATTGGATTTTTATCTTTCGTACTAGCGTAGCTAGTAGTGCTTGCTTTTACCACAACACCGCTATTCTGACTTTTTGAGGATTTCTCTTTCTCCATCGTGCAAAAACGATATCCATTACTTATGTATCCCTTGAATTTTTTTGCCATTGATTGTGGCCCCTGTGACAACAACATAATGTCCTCGGAGACGGCACTATTTGATGCTTTTAGTGTCTCGGCCTATAAATAAGGGGCCAAGTAGGTTAAGAAATGCAATATTAAACAACACATGTGGAGCTAAAACTCTATAAATGAAACAAGGTGTCTTACATGTTCTTTAAACCACTGCATGAATTCATTATTATGTTTCTTTTGTATGTCATGTTCCCTTGCCCTTGGAGTTAACATCTTAAGAAGGCTTAGATGACGCCTGTAATGTAAAATACAATGATTAATTCAAAGAATATGAAAATATTGTAATATAGAAACAAATGGATGAGGTAAGTAAGTAACTTCTTACATTCGAAAACTTGCAACCCTATCGTCATTGAAAAGCACATAACGATGCGCTTGTGCCCACTCAATATTGGATAATTTATATGGTTGGGCACTTCCAATTGCAGTTTCATCATAGTTTCTTTGCGGCCGATTAGTTTTTGATTCTACGTTAGGTAAGTATCGGGAACAGAATATCCTACATTCTTCCGCAATATACCCTTCTGCAATTGACCCCTCCGGTTGTGCTCGATTGCGCACATATGACTTTAGGGTGTACAAGTACCTATTATGAAAAACAAAAAATCTTGATAATCAATATGATTCGACGGCGAAATACAAGGAAACACATTTAATAAGACTGTTGTAATACGTACCTTTCAATTGGATACGTCCAACGATATTGGACAGGCCCCCCTTCCATAGCTTCATTTGCTAAGTGAATTGGCAAATGCACCATAATATCAAAGAACGATGGGGGGAAAATCCTCTCCATCTGGCATAATACTTGTGCAATACTATCTTGAAGGCGCTTCAAGTCATCAACTTCACAAACTTTGGAGCACAATTGATGAAAAAAGTTGCTCAACTCTATCAATACGGATGCTACATTCTTCGGCAACACTTTCCGAATAGCAAGAGGCAATAGTTGATGCAGCAACACATGGAAATCATGACTTTTAAGACCAAATGTCTTCCGTTCTTTACTACTCACCCGTTTAGAAATGTTGGACGAATAACCATCTGGAACCTTTATACTTTTCAGCACTTTGCAAAATATATCTTGTTCCCGTTTGTCTAGTGAGAAGCATGCAGCCGGCAAACATGCTTTCTTTCTATCTGGTAACATCTGTGGATGAAGTGCGTGTCTAATACCCATGTCAACCAAATCCAAGCGCGCCTTAAAGTTGTCCTTCGTTTTTCCATCAATATTTAACAATGTACCAAGTATACTATCACAAACATTCTTCTCAATATGCATCACGTCCAAATTATGTTTCAACATAATATCCCCCCAATATGGCAATTCAAAAAATATGCTCTTTTTCTTCCAATTAAAGGGCATCGCTCCTTTACTAGTGTTTTTAGAGTACTTCTTACTGGTATGCTTCCCGAATACATGTGAACTGTCCCTTAAGTGATCAACAATATCCCACCCGATTAATCCTATTGGAGCTTCCCTTGTCTCTGTGGTACCATCGAAGGATTGTTTCTGCTTTCGAAACTTATGATCAAGAGGTAGGAATCGACGATGACCCATATAACAGTGCTTCCGGCTATGACGCAAATACTTATAACACGTGTCTTTATGACAAGAAGGGCATGCAAGTTTCTCTTTAGTGCTCCAACCCGAAAGCATAGCATACCCAGGGAAATCACTAATCGTCCAAATTAACCCTGCACGCAAAGTGAAGACCTCCTTTCTTGACGCATCATATGTCTCAACCCCAGAACCCCATAGGTCTTTTAACTCTTCTATAAGAGGGCGCAAGTACACATCAATATCATTTCCCGGCCCCTTCGGCCCTGGTATGAGTAAAGAAAGGATCATGTTTGGTTGTTTCATGCACAACCATGGTGGCAAGTTATATGGAATCAAAATGACTGGCCACGTGCTATGGGTGATACTCATTGATCTAAATGGATTGAAGCCGTCAGATGCTAAGCCCAGTCTAACATTACGAGGATCAGAACTGAACTCGCTATTCATAACATCAAAATATTTCCAAGTCATAGAATCCGCAGGATGCCTTAACTTATCATCATCAGTACGACCATCCACATGCCATCTCATATCATCGGCAATCTTGGAAGACATATACAATCTTTGAGGACGCTGCTTCAAAGGAAAGTGCCTTAATATCTTTGCTGCCTTTTTCTTTCCCTTTTTATTGGAATGACTGTCTTCGGATTTCCATCTAGAAGTACCGCAAATATCACATTTTTGTTTTTCACTAGTTTCATTCCAATATAGCATACAGTCATTTGGGCACGCATCTATTTTGTTATAATTAAGACCCAGGTCCGATATCATCATCTTGACCTGTGAACTTGTTTCTGGCAATTTTGACACAAACGGAAATGTCTCTCTCAACAACTCAAGCGTCAAAGTCAATGACTTATTGCTCCATCCACTTAGGCACTTTATATGAAATAGTTTAACAATGAACGACAATTTCGTGTGGCTTTTACACCCCGGGTATAACTCTTCTCCAGCATCATGGAACAGTTTCTCAAACTGTGGATTATTACAAGTTGGGGTATCATCTGATGGCCTATGTGAAGAACTCGCAGATACGTCCATTTCATCCTGCACCCCATAAGCTTCTTTAACCATGAGCCTAACTTCATCACCCACAAATTGTGCATCATCTACTATGGGATTAACACGGGGGGGTTGTGAATCAAGAATATCCTCCCCATGATAGTACCATTTTATGTAGTTTTGATCAAATCCATTGCAAATCATGTGTTCATATGCGACTTCTTGACTTTGATACAACACATTATTACATTTCGGACAAGGACACTTCAACAACCCATTAATAGTTGCCCCGCGAGAACATGCGAACTTGATGAAACCCAAGACTCCATCTTGATAATCTTGACTAGCCCTATTCCATCCATAGTAAACGTAACCTATTTAGTTAATAAATATAGATACACACCCTTCATCAAAACATTAAGAAATTAACATAATAAATACCTAGATCTTTTCATCCACCTTCGATCCATCTATTAGTATGTTGTGAAAGAATTTACCCGTCGCTTTTGAATAAGATTACTTTCTGCAAAACATACTCTATAAATGAATCTAGTTAATAGCAAACAGTACTTATGTTAGTTTTAAAATTTATGCTTGGTTTTACCCATTTAGGAATACCAAATACATTACTTGTTTGTCATAAGATTCATATATTTCTCCACGAATTTCGGCAGCATCTCTGCGCAGTTCTTCAAATACGTAAAGTTTTCTGACGTAAAGTCAATAAAACTACGTATTTGAAGAACAAAGAGATAAAACCAAAATTATAAGTAGAGATACATATAAATCACATGTCAACAAGTAACATACTTGATATCCCCAAACTGTCAATATGACAATCCAAGATGTTACATGTGCAAATCTATGCCTTCATATTTAAATACTAAGAATTATTGCAAACTTACTGCGAAGATGCAATATCTTCAAAGTACACAAAATAGGATGGGCATAGTTATACATGTAACCTCTCAGACGGGTATTTGAATTGTTCCCACTTTTTTTATGAGATAAAAAACTGCTAATCATAATATCAATGGTATTGAACAGCATTAGAACAGAAATATCACAACAAGGAACTTAAAGAGATAAATAATGATTTAACCATTATTTATCTCCCCTAAAAATTTCGGCAGCATCTCCCCTAAAAATAGAGGGTTGTCCAGACCAAATTGGTCTAAAATAATAATGGTTTAACCTGTAAACAAAAGAAGAGTCCAAGCTTTCACATCCATATCCACATTCATATCCAAAAATAGCATTCACATCCATATCCACATCCATATCCAAAAATAGCATTCACATCTATATCCACATCCATATCCAAAAATAGCATTCACATTTATGTATAGAGAGAAGTGCCCAAATTAATTAGGGTAGGATAATGAAGTTAAAGCTTTCAAGGAGCTAGCAATGAAAATTTGAAATGAAAACCTAAAAGGAAGACTTACTTGGTTGGTAAAGTACCTATTCCTTTTTTCTTTTAGTTTTTATGTTTATTCTTTACAGACCTCTAGATATCAGAGACTGCAGAGTTATCTAAACCTTTAATTTTAGGAGGCTTTAGTTTAATGGAACTGGGGTTATGAAGACAAGAAAGGCGAGTCATCATCGGCGGCCTTTGTCTTCTTATGAAGTCGTTTCCACAAAACTTATCAACAATAGACCTATGAATTTTCGTCATGGACTTGACTCTGTCAATTACACCATAGTGCTCAAAACCCGCGTACGGGCATGGTTTTAACATGGCTTGACTGTTCTAATTGGTTGAAACTCTTGAACAGGCCATAGCAAGACCTGTAGACTGTCTTACATCTTTTTTTTAAAGTCAAAGATGGTTTTGATTTTATTGTGATTTTATACAGTAAGTCCATTTGATTTACCCCAAAAAAAAAAACAATCATGGGTCTCAATCGCTAATGTTAAATTTAATTCTAGATAGCTACTTCTTCCATTTGATTTGTCTCTTTAATGGAATAAACTATCATGATGATCTCAATCGTTTTATATTTTATCTTGACAGAGACTTTGGAAGGGCTCTTATCAACTTATATATTATCTCCTTATCAACTTGTAAATGATGCATTCACTTAAAATATTCATTATAAATACAAGAATAAAATTAAAAGTTTTAGTGATTAGAGCATCTACTGTAGCAATGACTTTGGAGTTTTGCTATGAGTTGTATGTGCTCTTCTTTGATGACACCAAGGTACATATATATATATATATATATATATATATATATATATATATATCAGGATTTAAATTGTAGATGATCTAGTATATGGAGTAGCAAGACAGGAATAGGGTGGGCCATAAGTCATAACTCATATTTTAAATTCAAAAGGGCCTAACTTTAGGTTCATATAGTGGAATTAATTGTAATACTATTGAATTCAAACAAATAAAAAAGGAATTCCAAACAAATAAAAATTTTAAGGTGACATAATTTTAAAAAAGGAACATGATTTTAAGGAAAATCAAACTGAAGCACATGCATTGAAGCGCTATATTTATAAAGTCCAATATAAGTAAAAAAGGAAAGTCCAATATAATTGTAAAAAAAAGAATTCTGGATATAAGTAAAAAAGGAAAGTCCATTCTCATGTTGATGACATTGAACTGTGAATAACATCTTAGTGCTCTGCACATCTCCAATGTTTGATATTCATCAGTACGCATTTCTGCAAAGAACACTTGACGTACTGAAAATCAAAAGGAAAAGATTGCAGGACATTGGAATTTTGTCAATTTATGAACATTGGAAAGTAGTAAGATATATGAACTCACAATCTGGATTTATCCAGGAATCTAATTTGATTGTTAAAAAACGTGTGAGACTTATACGAAATAAATTGATCACTGGATTTAAATATTCTATTCAACAGGGAAAACTATGGTTGCTTGAATCCTTGGTAGATTCCTACATACGGTTGGAATTTTGCCTACTGAAAAAGTAACAGAAGTGCAGAGGACGGATTTGGTTGGAGAATTTGTTGGGCACACAGGACCAAAGACTAGGAGAAAGGTATGCAATCTATGCTGTTGAAGTCCTATACTCAAATTCCATGACATCTACATAGAAGCAAATTAATGTAGCAAAGTACATTACAATTTAACATTGGCAGATCAAAGAAGCTGCGGGAGGAATTCTTTTTGTTGACGAGGCATATCGGCTGATACCCATACAGAAATCAGATGACAAGTAAAAAAAGAATCCTTCCAGGAGAATTACAGAGTACAAGGAGAAGAGAGAGACCTGGATATTTGTGTGTGCGACGGCAGAGAACGGCGCTTGGCGACGGGGGAGAACGGTGACGGTGAACGGCGACGGGGGAGAACAGCGACGGCGACCAAATTCCGGCAGCAACACACCGGATTCGTGAGAGAAATCGGCCGGCAAAAAAAACCCCAAATCGCAGAGATTCGCGCAGCGAAGAAAACCCCAAATCGCGCGATTTGGGGTTTTATACCCTTTTAGCGGCGGGAATTAGTTACCGCCGCTAAAACGCTTTTCGCGGGTCAGGGAGGACAACCTTTTAGCGGCGGTAACTAATTCCCACCGCTAAAAACCAATTCAACGTGGTTTGACCATTCTTTTTTAGCGGCGGTAATTAGTTACCGCCGCTAAAACCCATTCCATGCGTTTTGACCAATCCTTTTAACGGCGGTAACTATTTCCCGCCGCTAAAACCCAATCTACGTTGATAAATTCTTCTCTTTTAGCGGCGGTAATATATTCCCGCCGCTAAAGTCCATACGGGGGCGCCAATTAGTCCCTTTTTAGCGGCGGTAAGCTTTTCCCGCCGCTAAAACAATATTTTAATTAAGAAAAATAAAACATGAGAAATATTGTTTTAGCCGGCGGTAGTGTTCGTTATCACCGGCGGTAGTACCGCCGGTGATCAAACGCGCCAAACCTTCCTGCGCGGATATGAAGCGCACGCTATTCATTTTAGCGGCGGTAGAGTGTTACCGCCGCTAAAAACTTATTTCGACGGCGGTACACTATCTTCCGCCGCTTAAGTGTTTATAAGCGCTTTTAGCGGCGGTAATTGTCTACCGCCGCTAAAAAAGCGTCCCTAAAACCATGTTTTTTTGTAGTGTACAGTATCTGCTATCATAGCCACACTTGACGACCTCGAGAATGGGCGGTTTACTGTTACGAACGCCGTTAGAAATTGGCAAGTAAAGCTTAAAGATGTGCTTTATGATGCTGACGATGTGCTGGATGACTTCCGAACCGAAGCTTTGAGGTGGAAACTTGATGAGAGCATCACTAAAAAGGTACAATCCTTCTTTTCTCGCTCCAACCTACTTTTGTACAATTTGAAGATGGGTCATAGAATAAAGCACATTAGAGAGAGATTAGATAACATTGAAAAAGATAAGAGTCAGTTTGAACCCAAAGCACCCCATAATCAAGCTAGGCTAGTTGATAATGTTCATAAGCAAAGGGAAACACACTCTGGCTTACCATCTGGTGTTATTGGGAGAGATGAGAACAAAAGCAAAATTCTAAAACTCTTAATGGAGCACTCTTGTGGAAATGTTGATTCTGAATTGGTCTCAGTCATCGCCATCCATGGAATGGGAGGAATTGGGAAGACTGCCCTTACTAAACTGGTGTACAACGACAGTGAAATAGAAAATCATTTTGATGTACGTATCTGGGTGTGTGTTTCTAATGATTTCGACCAGAAAAAGATAGTAGAAAAAATGTTACAATCCCTAAAAGTAAGTCATCAAGAGTGTGAGGGCTTAGTATTGGAACCACTACAAATTCTTCTTAGAGAAAAATTGGGTGGGAAGAGGTATATGTTGGTATTGGATGACGTGTGGAATGAGGATCGTAATAATTGGGTAGAGTTGCAAAACTTGTTGAATTGTGGTAAAAGGGGAAGCACAATTCGATCTAGTCACTACACACAGCACACGGGTGGCAGAAGTCATGGGCTCAAATCCATCACTTCCTGTGTCATGTTTATCAGATGATGATTCCTGGTCAGTATTCAAGCAGTGTGCCTTCAAGCGAGACCAAAAAAATCCAACCCTAGAAGAAATTGGTCGAGATATTGCAAGAAAGTGCAGGGGACTGCCTTTGGCGTTGAGTGCCCTTGGAAGCCTTTTATATGGTAACAATAATGAAATGACGAGGAATTTAACTACAGAGGAACTTAATGTCCTGCCCATATTGCAATTTAGCTTTGATAACTTGCCATCTTCCCAATTAAAACATTGTTTTGCATATTGCTCGCTTTTCCCAAAGGATTTTGATATTCCCAAGGAGCTTTTGATCCGCTTATGGATGGCCCAAGGGTTCCTCCAAGCATCCGACCCTACACGACAACGTATGGAGGATATTGGAAATCACTATTTCAACATTTTGTTGTCAAGATCCTTCTTCCAAGACATAGAGGAAGATGATTATGGGAACATAGAGACTTGTAAAATGCATGATCTCATGCACGATCTTGCACGATTAGTTTTAGGGGGTGAGTGTTTGATTGTTGATTAAATCAATACTCCCATTGCAGCGTGTGTTCGGCACATGCATTTTTGTTGTTACACTTGTCAGGGGTTGTTTGCACGACATAAATTACGGACATTTGTCACCAGTGAAGAGATTGAAGAGGTTGAAGTGTCTCATGATGCATGGTCAAGTTTTAGGTACCTACGTGTACTAACGCTTTCCTTGGTCACTCAAGAGCAATTATGTCACATAAGCGAATCGAAACATTTGCGATATCTTTTGGTTTCTGTTGATTATTATATTAAGAAACTCCCTGAATCAATCATCATGTTGCAGAATTTGCAAACATTATGTGTAGTGAACTGTAGTAGTCTTGAAAAACTACCCAAAGATATTGGAAAGATAAAAAGTCTTAGACACCTAGATATTTCCGACAATGATGAAATCGAGACACTCCCTGATTCAATATGCAAGTTGATGAATTTGCAGAGTTTGGTACTTAAAGGTTGTTGTGGAATTGAAGAATTGCCCATGAATATTGGAGAGATGATTAGCCTCAGGCAATTAAATGCTGAAGGTTTGGGAGAAATCAAAAGGCTCCCAAAATCGATAAGTAAGTTGACGAATTTGGAGAGTTTGGTACTCGAGGATTGTGATCAACTCGAAGCACTACCAGAGGATATTGGAAATATGGTCGGCCTTAGGCAACTTGAGCTGGATTGGAACAATGAGTCCATTTGTATACCATCTGGAGTGCGGAAATTGACTCATCTTCAGACATTACCCGTTTTCTACGTGGGAAAGGATGGGGACAGATCACATCCCAACCTAAGTGAGCTACATGGACTAAACAATCTTAGAGGTACACTGAGCATTACAAATCTTGAAAACGCAACCACTTCGAAAGCAAAGGAAGCAAAATTGAGGGATAAGCAGTACCTGGAATCTTTGAGCTTAGAATGGAATACGGGATCAGGTGATGATGGCAATGATGATGTTAAATTTCTTGAAGCCCTAGAGCCAAATCGGAACATACAAGGACTGAAGGTAGATGGATATGGGGGTGACTCGTTTCCAGGGGAATGGTTGAGAGGCTTGACTTCTCTTCGGTCTCTTTCAATTAAGAAATGTCATAGTCTGATATCTTTGTCTCGAGGGATGCAATATCTCACTGCACTTGAACATCTATCCATTGAAGATTGCTCAAAGCTTAACTTGTCGGAGGAGGATGGCATGCATGGCCTTCGCAACCTTCAACAACTAGAAATTAAAGGGCTTCCAAAGTTGGTGCTTTTGCCTGAGGGGCTTCAACATGCTACCCGTCTAAAACATCTTCTCATCTACCACTGCGACAATTTGATGGCTCTACCAGAGTGGCTTGGAAATTTTGCTTCCCTTATACAGCTTATCATCGGTGAATGCCTGAATGTACAATCTTTGCCACAAGGGATGCAACGCCTCACAGAATTGAAAGTGCTATTTATTTCGAGATGTCCACATTTATCAAGACGATGCAATAGAGGCGTAGGCGAGGATTGGCCTAAGATTGCTCACATCCCCCTTGTAGAAGTGTATGTATTCATTTCCTTCACTTTTCTAATTTATTCACTCGTATTTACAGCCTACCATCTGTTACATACAAATCTTCAAATAATTTATGTCAACCCTTCTACGCATGGCTGATTTCTCATCCTGTTTAAGTTTTTTTTTAATTTTCATCCTCGAATATTGTAAATTTCTATTTGATTTTGCTAGTTTTGTTTTCAAAATGAATAAATAAACAGTTTCTAGAAGACATATTCCTCTATTCTCCACCTCCATTAACAACCGATTTGAATTTAAAAGTCTTTTAAAAAAAATAAAGATCAAGCATGTTGTTTGCAAAATTGATCAAAATTATAACACCAATAAACTCACTGATTATTTCTCTTCCTCTTCTCTTTGGCCAGATGGGAAGAAGATGAACTCATCATTTAACAAATAAGGTAATGTTGAACAGACTAAATTTCATTTCTTTTCCTTTTTTTTTTCTATATGTTATAATTGAAATTTATATTTTGGCCCCCCTGAAATTTCTAGTTTTCCCCTCCTAACTCATTGAAATTTCTATATTTTGTTAGGTTCAATATTTTATTTTGGCTTAATTCCATGCCAAAAAGTGTGTTTAGAATATTTAGATTGAGTTCAAGAAGTCATGGTTCAAACGGCATTGCAAATGGAGTTAAAATGAGCTTTTTATGCTCAACGTTAGATGAACGTTAGCTGTGGCGTTCGACAGTTCAAGTTCTACAGACAAACCCGAGAGTGGCGTTCTCCAACGTTAGCTGTGGCGTTCGACCGTTCAAGTTCTACAAACAAACCTGAGAGTGGCATTCTCCAACATTTGATCTGGAGTTTGAACGGCAATTTCTGAAGGGTGGTGTTTGATAAACGTTTGATGCAACGTTCGAACGTTCAATTTCTAAAGGGTGGCGTTAGACTTGCGTTTGATGAACGTTCGAACGTTCAATCAGCAAAATTTCCAAAAAGCTACGAAAAATTACATAACTTACTCGTTTTAATTCAGATTGACTTCAAACTTATTGGGGAAACTTTAAATAGGATTAGGGTCCTTCTAAACCTAAGAGAGCCACATTTTAGAAGCCCTAAATATCCTTTTTTCTTCTGGAAAACCCTTCTTCTAGGTTTTCCTCTTTTGAGCCATAAAACCTTTCTTTTCTTCTTTCTTCCTTTACCTTGGAGTTCCGGGTTTGGGAGATTGAATCGTGGGAGTTCCTACGGATACCAGGCGAGTTCGTTTGGGTGATCGTATGAAAAGATCTTCAGAGTTCAGAAGTGTTGCTGTGGAGCAAATCTGAAGAGTTCTTCAGTACTTTCAAGTCTATGAGTTGCAGAGTCTAGCATAGGCATGTTGAGTTGTCTGAACTACAGGTTGTAAGTCATCTTCTTATAGTGGATCTTTTAGGTGGCTCTTGCATAGCCCGGAGGGTTTTTCTCTTGTGAGAGTTCTCATAGAGTTTTCCCTTCGTTAACAAATTGCTCGTCTTGTTTATCTCTTTACATGCTTTATTTGTTTTGCAATTTGGGTGGCTTGCTTCTTAGCAATTATTTTCTGGATTTATTTTGAGGATTTGTTAATGCCTATTAATTGAAGACTTGTCTTTAATTAATAGAAAATTTTTATTCCGCTGTGCTACACCTATTCACCCCCCTCTATGTGTTGTTAGAGTCAAAACCCTGTTTTTCAATTGGTATAAGAGCGAGTAACCAAATCCTTGACTCTGTTAGTCATGGACAAGTCTTCCATTGCACCATCCTTCTTTGATGGTGGTAATTATGCCTATTGGAAAGTTCGTATGAGAGCCTATCTTAAGGCTGTTGATGAGAGGGTATGGGGAAGTGTTGAGAGAGGATGGTCTCCACCCACTATTACTATATATGGTGAGATTAAACCCAAAGACCCAAGCCAATACAGTAGGGAAGAGTTGATTGAATTCAACCACAATAGTAAAGGTGTCAATGCACTCTTTAGTGAAATATCTGCTGATGAGTTCAAACGGGTGTCCACTTATCAGATCGGTAAAGAAATTTGGGAAATTCTGGAAACCACTCATGAGGGAACTGTCCTCGTGAAGAATTCTAAGTTAAAGATGCTCACCACTAGGTTTGAAGAATTGAAGATGGGTGAGGATGAACCCTTTGATGAGTTCTATGCCAAACTCAGTGATATAGTGAATTCTAGTTTCAACCATGGTGAGAAAATTCCTCCAAACAAAGTTGTGAGAAAAATCCTTAGGTCTCTCCCTGAAAAGTATAGACCCAAAGTCACTGCCATAGAAAAGAGTAAAGACATTGATTGTATTAGGGTTGAAGAATTAATTTGATCTATTCAAACCTATGAGCTTACCTTACCTCAATCCAAAAAGAGCAAATCCATTGCTCTTAGAGTCATGAAAGGAAAGACTTTTAATGAGTCTGATGATGAGGAGATTGCCCAATTTATGAAGAGTTTTAGAAAGATGTTTAAGATTAGAAAAAACAAAATGGGCAATGAATGGTCTAGGGGGACTTCAAGTAAGGAGAGGAAGTATAGGAAAGAACCTAGGGAAACCAAAGACATTTTTGAAAACACATCTCAGCAAGTAAAGTGTCATGGTTGTGTAGACACCCCAAATTGCACAAACAATCATAAAAAATCATTATCTCCTTAAAAGCCAGCACAGAAATTGAAGAAAATGAATTTTTACCTGTATCCGGTAACTCAGGCCGGATACAAGCAGGCCTTTTCGTATCCGGTAACAAGTACCGGATACAAGCAGTGCTTAGTGTATCCGGTACCATGTACCGGATACCTTAAGGCCCAGGTGTATCCGGTCTGATATACCGGATACATTAAGTTTGCTCAAAATTAGGGTTTTCCGAGAGCTTTTCACTTTTACCATCATATCCCTCATTAAATGAGGGGAAATCTCGGAAATAGCCTTAGGGTTAAGGTTGGTGGGCTATAGACCTTATGTTGTGTCTACCAATCTCACCAACCCTAACCCTAGCCTTTGCCTATAAATAGGAGGCTCCTCCTCAAGCAAATGGCACTCAACTCTTGTTTTGAATTCTTGCAAAGAAGAACTCCAAGAGAAGAAGAAAACCGCTGCGGAATCGCCTCCAGAACTCAGGTAAGCCTCAACTTTTCCTTTTATTTTCTGTCTTTACATTCCTAGATCTAGATCTCTTCTTCTACCTTTCTGTAGTGTAAAGCTTTGTTTGTATGTGTGGAAATCCTTCCCCGGCTCAAAGTATCTCAAGACTCCCCTAGCCGTAAAACGTGAAGGCCGATCTAGGAGAAACGAGACTGGGGATTGACCCTAGTGCTAGAACCCATGTAGTATAAGGCCTTTTTGATTGATTGTAAACCGTTCCATATTCAAAGTACCCTTGATTATCTTGAAGAACCGTGTTTAACGGGGAGAGAGAACAGAGGGAAACGATAATGGAACGGAACCCTAAGCTATCTTAGAACCTTATTTGGATGAATATGTATGCATGCTATTGATCTTGTTTGGTTTTCTACACTTGCACATACATATCACTATTTTGGCGGGATAGGCTCATATTTGGGGTTTATTACATTCATTGTGATAAATCTCAAATAAATGGCCTCAATCAATTCTGGAATGCCTTTTGGATGATTTTTAAAGTATTTGTGTTCATCTTGCACGAATCACACATTTTTATCAATTTTCGGATTTGGTTTTACTCAAAAATGGCTTAGCTTGACAGCATCTGTACCCTTACTTCGGACGCCCATAACTTCATCATCCGGATGAATTTTGGGGCGATTCCAGAACCATGGGAAAGGTGAGGTTGTCTAGTTTATGTCCACCAAATTTCACAAATTTCTATCCAGCGGATTTTTGACACCTCTCTGTCGAAGTTGAGTGGACAGTTCAGGTTCAAGTACAGAACTTGTCACTTCGACGGACCGCCATGTGTTCGTTTTAAGTCCGATTTGAGTGATTTTTATTTCTGAGTACTCCTTTATGAGTCTACTTTCAAATCCAGTTGGTTTCATAATTTTTGGATTCCATTTGAATTATTGGTAGCCGATTTACTCATAACTGTTCATTTGTACTTTTCTGGGTAAATCTGTGATCTTCGGGGCCTGTTCGGGAGACCACCCAGGGCACATCCGAAGGGATTTTTGTATGAGGCTAGTTTCTTTTGAAAGATGGCCATACAAACTTCAATCACACCAAATTTCGTGGACTTTTATGAAGTGGATGTTTCTAGACAAGTTTCCAAAGTTGCCCACTTACCACTTTTAAAAATCCCCAGCAGCAATTTCAAAGGAGCATAACTCCTAGATTTTTCATCGGAATGAAGTGAAATTTTGCATGAGACTCTTATTTACCCTAATCTTTCAAATAGACTTGGTTTGGTTCAATTTAGAATTGGATTTAAATGATTTCAAGGCAAATGGCATACTTTTCACCGAATTTTCCGGATTTGCCTCAACTTGGTTTTTGCCACTTTTGCTTTAATTTCCATCTTTTGAGATATTCCAGAAATGATATTGACATAAGAGAGGATCTAGAATCCATTTGGATCTTCATGTGAATATATCATACACTTGTTCCTTTTTCAAGGCTTTTTCATGATTTTTAGCAAGCTTCTTATTTTCTTTTTAGCATGAACATACACTTGGCAACCACTTCATGTGGATGAATGGGGGTGCCTAACACCTTCCCCCGTTCATAATCTAATCCCCTTACCCATCTCTGGATTTTATTTTCAAGTTGGGTTATTTTTATCCTAGAATTTGTCTTTTGGCTATTTTTGCTTATTTTTGAACTCTTTGGTGTCCATTCTCACCCCAAAATCATGAATGGTGGCGACTCTCTCACTTTTGCGTTGAGCCCGTGTGTTGACGGAGGGATAATCACACCGGTGATTTTTCCCATGTCTCACAGGTTGCCAAGGGTTTGGCCATATAAGATCTGAATGTCCTACCTACAGAAAATTGGAAGGTAAGGGAAGTGGGAAAGCAATGAATGCTACTTTTTCTAATGGTGAGACTGAATCTGAACATAAGAAAGATTTCGTATTTGAAGAGCGTCCAAATTATATGGCCTTCACTTCTATTGTGGGAAGTGATGAGGAAACTCTCTTCAAGACTCAAAACCACTTGAGAATAATATTGGTTCTCAAAGTGAGTCTGAAGATGAGGAAAGCCTTGAAGAGGCTTATGAAAAGCTATTTCATGAAAGTCTGAAAATAAAGAAACAAAACAAGGCCTTTCTTAAAAAGCTCAATGAAGTAGAACTTGTTAAGGAAGATTTTCAAGTTAAATTGGATGAGTCTATTTCACACGTTGGTGAATTGAAGTTGAAAATTGAAACTCTTGAGGTTGAAAACAAGTATTTGAAATCTGAGTTAGAGAAGTCCAAATCTCAGTTGCAAAACTTCTCTTCTGGTTTTCAAACGCTTGACCACATGCTTGGTATGAGTCAAACAGTGACTGATAAGAGAGGTTAGGGTTTCAAGATGTTCCTTCTTCTTCAAAGACCAAAAAGGCAAAAAGGCCTACCCAAAAGTTCAAAAGGTTTAAACCTAAGGTATCTCTTCCTAGGGAATCTCAATCTCAAAAATTCATTCTCACTTGTTACCACTGTGGTGTTCTAGGTCACATACGACCTAATTGCTGGAGACTAGGAGAAGATCTTACTCAATCTTGGAACTCTCCTTCTAGACAATCCAATGTGGATTTGTCTAATCAAGTCAAGGTCTTAGCTCAACAAACTAGGCTTCTTTCTGAACAACTAGTTTCTTTGACCAAGAAATCCTCTTCTACTCGACAAGTTTGGGTGAAGAAGAGTGAGTTGACTCCTCTTCCTTGAGTAGGATTTGTGTTGCATGCATTAGCCTTGCTTCAAGCTTATCTTATCTTTTGCATGCATGTTTTTTTCTTTTGTTTTTATTTTTCTGGTTTTTGATTTTTGAATAGTTGTTTTTGATTTAAAATTTTTTAGAAAAATACAAAAAGATTTTCTATTCTTTTTATTTTTGATGATTTGTGTTATGAGCATGCTTTTGTGAAAACAATACATTTTTATATTGAGAGAACTAATTGCTTAAAAGAATTGTTTTGCAAAACTTATTTCAATAATCTCATATAAATGCACAATAGATTGATTGAACTCTTAATGTGTATTTGCACTTCACTTACACACACCAAATACAATTAAGCAAGCTTAATTTTTCTTTCTCGGTGTATGTGTGGATAGGCAATCAGTGATTTATTCTTGTCTATCTTAAGTTAAAAAGACCCTCGCATATGATCTTGTGTTAAAAAGAGATTTCTCCCTTGTGTTTAAAAGAAAAAGCAAATTGACAAAAACTTTGGGATGAGCTGTAAACCCTAGACATCTTAAGTTCTAAAAGAAATAAAAAGAGTCCAACCATGGAATAAGCTGTAAACCCCAGATATTCTAAGGAACAAGACTCCTTGTGCAAAAAGAATTGTTAGAGACAGGGGGAGAAAATTTCAAAAATAGATTTTTTTAAGGTCTAAAAATTCATGAAAGGGTTTTTTTTTTAACTTTTAGAGAGACTTGAGTAATAAAGTGATTTCTTGATAATGGCCAACTCCTCTTCACCAAGTTACAATTTAGGCAAACTTATTTGTGTTTGGTTTTGCACATGCACGCAAGCACACTTGGTGATTTAATTGCATCATTGTGTAGTTATTTGGGATTATCGGTTTTGATTTTGTTAAAACTTGAATTTTGGGTGGAAAAGTTCTCAAAAATATGAAAATTTTGAATTTTTATGAAATATTGCTTGTGGCATGTTTCATCATGTTTTTAGGGTGTATTTCCATGTGTTTGAATTGGTTTGGTTAACGGATTTGTATTTTGGGTTGCAATCTGGAAATTTTTCTGATTTTTGAAAATTTGGCTTTAGGGCTTGTTCTGAGTCAGCTCCAAGCTCCTGCCCTATTATGGTCTGTTTTTTCTTGGTTGTGTTTTACCTAAGTTGGCTCGAGTGTGTCTTTCTTAAAGTTTTTCCGGCTTTCTTCTCTATTCTAGCACATTTGAGTTCATGCTTGTGCTGAGCTAATGTCAAGCTTGAGCATGGGGTGTTTGTCTTCTTCAAGACTTCATCAAGTTTTGAGGGGGAGTAAGTATTTGTGGCTTCACTATTTCCTTTTGTCTATTTCTATGACCAAAAGGGGGGAGTAGATATTTTTGAGGGGGAGCTTTATGATGATTGTATATATCATGTGGATTGTGATATTAATGCATGAATGTGAATTGCGTGGATGGATATTTATTGGACAAATTGCATCTTGAATGTGAATTGCTTATTGCTATTTTTCTTGATTTTTATTCCTCTTGCTTTTCACAAAGTATGTTTTAGTTTGTTTTGCAGGAACAAGTTCCCATTCAAGTAGAGTCTATCTATATTAGGCTAGATAGGATTTTATTTGAATTTGTAAGTTCCAGATGTTGCTTGGTGGTTCACAACATCTTGGAATGTTAATTTTGTTTTGTTTTTAATGGTTTTGTCACGGAATAGCCAAAGGGGGAGTTTGTTAGGTTGAATATTTTATGTTGGCTTAATTCCGTGCCAAAAAGTGTGTTTAGAATATTTAGATTGAGTTCAAGAAGTCATGGTTCAAACGACATTGCAAACGGAGTTAAAATGAGTTTTTTATACTCAACATTAGATGAACGTTAGCTGTAGCGTTCAACCGTTCAAGTTCTGTAGACAAACCCGAGAGTGGCGTTCTCCAACGTTAGTTGTGGCGTTCGACCGTTCAAGTTCTGCAGACAAACCTGAGAGTGGCATTCTCCAACGTTTGATCTGGAGTTCGAATGGTAATTTCTGAAGAGTGGCGTTTGATGTAATGTTCTAACGTTCAATTTCTAAAGGATGGCGTTAGACTCGCGTTTGATGAATGTTCAATCAGCAAAATTTCCGAAAAGCTAAGAAAAATTACATAACTTACTCGTTTTAATTCGGATTGATTTCAAACTTCTTGGGGAACCTTTAAATAGGATTAGGGTCCTTCTAAACCTAAGAGAGCCATGTTTTAGAAGCCCTAAATATCCTTTTCTCTTCTGGAAAACTCTTCTTCTAGGTTTTCCTCTTTTGAGCCATAAAACCTTTCTTTTCTTCTTTCTTCCTATAACTTGGATTTCCGGGTTTGGGAGATTGAATCGTGGGAGTTCCTACGGATACCAGGCAAGTTCGTTTGGGTGATCGTGTGAGAAGATCTTCAGAGTTCTGAAGTGCTGTTGCAGAGCAAATCTGAAGAGTTCTTCAGATACTTTCAAGTCTATGAGTTGTAGAGTCTAGCATAGGGATGTTGAGTCGTCTGAACTATAAGTTGTAAGACATCTTCTTATAGTGGATCTTTTAGGTGGCTCTTGCATAACCCGGAAGGTTTTTCTCTTGTGAGAGTTTTCATAGAGTTTTCCCTTCATCAACAAATTGCTCGTCTTGTTTATCTCTTTACATGCTTTATTTGTTTTGCAATTTGGGTGGCTTGCTTCTTAGCAATTATTTTCTGGATTTATTTTGAGAATTTGTTCATGCCTATTAATTGAGGACTTATCTTTAATTAATAGAAAAATTTTATTCCGCCGTGCTACACCTATTCACCCCCCACTAGGTGTTGTTAGAGTCAAAACCCTGTTTAATTTTCATATTTCATGAGAAGTGTTAATTGAAATTTCTATTTTGTCATCAAAATATTGTCATTGAATTAATTTATCTAATTTTATGTTTGCTCCGCATCTTCAGACAAGTACAACGTGCTTATATTAAATATATGAGAATCCGTCAAAGCTAAAATCCATTATCGTGGTTTTCCTCACCATTTACCGGTTGAAGAAGTTCAAAGTTAACCAGTGCGTGGTCAAGGTGAATCTTTCTTAACTGACTTCTCTGTTTATCGGTTCTTGGTAGAGTTTTTTGCTCTCCAATATATTATGAATTACTTACTACATTCTATATCAGTCTCGTGATGGGCATTCTACATTACAGCTGCTCTTTATGAATTTTAATTTGGTAGTGATGATGCCCTTACTCCCTCCCAATATTTCCAACTCACGTACATCTCACATCCCTTTTTTTATCTTTTATCTTTTTTCTTAAATAGTCAAACCATACTCTCCTGTGCCGGTCATTAGGTGACTACTCAAGTATTAACAACGGTAAATTACAGAATCTCCCTTGATGTATGCTCATATTTCTAAATGTAACTGGTATTTGCTTGAGTTTTATAGAAGTTCACAGTCACTGCCGCTCCCTTGTCCAAGTTTTTTTTTTCTTTTATAGAAATGGCTAATGTCCGTAGTCTTCAAGTATTAAAAAAAACTTGGGATACCCTAGAAAGGATAAGGAGTTTTGGAATCATCAAAATTCTTTCGAAAGTTAAGGAATTGGATTATATTCTTATTTTAATATTATTTTTCTTGAGGATTTATTAGAAGTGTGATATATTTATTTTCTTACTTTTTCTTTAGGATAAGCATATGCATTTATGATAAATTTTAATTCATTATTTTATCTTTTTTAGAAACAAAAATTATAGTTTCATCATGGTAGGATTATCTTCATCCTTTTTCTTGAGGATTAGTTCCACTAAATTGGTACTCTTTATGACCTCATGTTTCATGCAGATGCATGACTAAGAGATGGAAAGAGATTACAACAGGAATGTTACATGAGAACCTGAGAACAAGAGATAAGTTGATCTCTGCCTAAGATGCCAGATGGGAGAATGGTGAGGATTGGCCT
The DNA here is from genome assembly GCA_947561395.2 of Buxus sempervirens. Classification (NCBI taxonomy): domain Eukaryota; kingdom Viridiplantae; phylum Streptophyta; class Magnoliopsida; order Buxales; family Buxaceae; genus Buxus; species Buxus sempervirens. The sequence goes on along the minus strand of OX387183.1, from coordinate 3,643,620 downwards.
AAGACTGCTCATACTCCAGGGATTTATGATTTACCCTTCTCTTCTCTAATCAATTCGGAACCCTTTTCCTTCTGTTTTCTCACAATGGTAATACTATTGTTCACTTTCATTTCCCTGTTGATTTTGGATTTCGTTCTGGCTGATTTGTAAAACCATTGCATACAGGGCTTATAATCTGTTGAAAAAGCTTCCCTTGGGTTTTCTGTTTCTCTGCCTCCAACAATACAGAAATTGGGCCAACCTCTTATTACAATTGCATGGGATGTAGATAAAGATTATCATGATAGCTGATTTGAATTCCTCAGCGTATGAAACAAACAGGTATTTGTTCGAAAGATTGAAATTAAGACATCTCATATATTAAATTTCATGGATTGTTGCTTTTGTTTATTCTTACCTTTCTTTCCCTATATTGAATGCGTTTAACTCCCTAACTTATAATTTGGCGAAATGTGATGGCAAATCTCAGTGACATTGATGTGGCTGGAAGCCGCGAGGGAAGCTTCTTTTCATATTCAAAAGCTAATGATGAAAATTTGCCTCTTTCTGTGCAATTTTTCCTATGGAATCTCAAAGCTAACTGTTATGTGGGTGTCTTAGATTCTCCTTCTACATTGTCCAATGGCCTTCTCTTTGTCGGTATTAACATGGCGTTCGATCTCAATTTTGTACATAGAGATACAGACGTGAGAATTACTTGATTGTGGGAGTTTTTTGGGTTTTACGTTGGAGTTTGATCTATGATACTTGTAAAAGAATACTCTATGCTTCTTGTGTTTTAGTGGAAGCTTCTCATCATCTCCAACCGTGGATGTAGGCTTCAAGCTGAACCACATAAAATTTTGTCTCTGTGTTTGCTTGTTTCTTGTTATTTCGCCATCTTGGTTGGTGTTGGTGATTTCCACAACACTTACATGTTTGTATTATGATACACTTAACAAGCAAGAAGTTTGTAAGTGTTAGGATCATACAAGATTTTTAACACCTTTATGATGCTGCCTTTATGAACTTTCTGTTATTGGAACCACAATTTTAACACCTTTACGTTTGTAAGTGTAGACAGAGAATACGAAAATAGCAATAGAATACAGAAGAGACCCACTAGGAATGGGTCAAAACAAAGGGCAAATAGACCATATCCACAAGCAATTTCCACCTTATCATCCAAAGCTACTGGGAGAGCCTAATATTTGAACATCAGTTAAAAAAAAATTGGAACCTACGTGCCTTCATATAAACTCAATGCCAGCCTACATATAATCGGCATCTTAATACATCCTCAATATAATTATAGTGGGGAGGCTTGCCATTTTTTTTTTATAATTTATTAGAATAATTGAGATAAGAGTAATTGCTGCCAGCCGTTTGGGGCATTTTTAAACCACTGTGCTTTGGGCACATCTTAATTAATATAATGCATATAAAACTCCCTTGAAGTTTGCTAGAAAATTCTTTTATTTGAATCCCTCTCTCTCTTTCTCTCAGACTTTTATCTTTCCGTGCTTGTTTCTGTATTCCTACCTGAGTTGAAAGGGGGAGATCAATATATATATTTTTTAATAGTAATAGCTGTATTGTATCACAATCTATATCCTTTTGTTTAATCAGATTCAAACTATAATTTGATGTCTTGAATTTCACCCTGAAACCAGAGGTTCGTTTGTTGGGGCCAGAATTGGCTTGTTGCCCCCGAATCGAAATTTCAGGCTACTACATAAGGGAGAAATTAGGTATTTTTTAGTAGGTGGAGTGTCTCGTCATTTGGGAAATTTTTTTTAGGTTTTCTAAGAGAGCAGTTGCAGCGTTTAGAAGAACCTATTGTGTTCCACTTGCATTTCAGTGGAATCACTTATCTCTTACGCACCCTAGACATAGGCATATAAGGTCAAATCACGTAAATTTGTATCTTATCATCTTGTTTTCTTCTCTCTATTTTGTTACTGTTCTGTTTTGGGCTTTCGTCGTTTAACCGTTTCTTGTGACTAGATTTAGCGGTCGCCTATTTCCTTACAGAAACTCAAATGACCATGGATTCCTTACAGCCCAGGGTGGGTGGCTCTCACCGAGAACAAATGGATGGAAACTGTTTACACCCAAAATTAGCATCGATTGGCATTGGTTTATTTTAAAAAATTAATTTTACCTTCATAAAATGAGTGAAACAAACAGAAAAAAGATGAACTCACGCTGCAGCTAAGGGTGTCCCGTACTTACATGTATTAGTTTGCGCTTTGGATATCCTTTGTTTGATTTGTTAAACTAGCTTCTATTTGGGTTTTCTGTTTCTCTGCCTCCAACATTATAGAAATCAGGCCAACCTCTTAATATAATTGCACCAGGATGGAGGTGAACATTATTTCAATCCTATGAATCAAAGGATATTTGGTTGAATGAGTCAAATTAAGAAAATCATATACAAAATGTCATAGATCTTTGCTTTTGCTTATTCTTTACCTTCTATTTTGCAATATTGGGTGGGTATAATTAGCTCTCTAGCTTAAGACTTTGGGAAAATGTGATTGTAAATCTCAGGGATATTTCATCTCAAGGATGATCCAAGTTTTATTAACCTCGCCACTGATATGGCAGGATACTGTGAAGGGAAACCGTTTTTCACATTCAACAGCTAAGGATGCAAATTTTGCTCTTTATATGCAATTTTCCCTCTTAAATTTCCGTGCTTACTGTTAAGAGAGACACTATGTTAGGTGTTTTAGTGGAAGATTTTTATCATCTCCACCCGTGGATATAGGCTAAAAAAATGTCATTGTTCAAAACACGCATCCAGCTCTTTTGATCTTTCTATGGCAAGGTCAATTAACGTACCTTGTCAAGATGTCAATGTACCTTCAAATATATGGAGCAAAGGTATCACTAATTGTTGGGAAAATTTCTTTTCCCTTATGACAATTGGATGAAAAAGCGTCATTAGTTCTATTGAAATTCTTGTAAGTATTGTGTAGCAAGCAAGTGAAGAAAAGATTCACAAATTGAATAAGAAAAAATCTGAATATGATGTTGTCTTAAGGATGCTACAAACAGGTTTAGTAGTAACATGTTGTAGCTACACCTGTAACAGAATCTGGGTTTGAAAACGACCTTTGTTACGATTCTGTTAGGTAGTTAAAACTTTTCTGTTAGTGTGTTATTGGTTAGTTACAGCTGCTATTAATACTGAGATAGAAGGAGATCTGGAGAATGGAAGAGAGACTTTTTCGAAGAAGAGAGTCTTGGGAGAAAGAGAAGAACTCGATAGATCAGAGAAGTGATGTAAAGCTGATTGGTTGCTTCAAGAACTTATTGAAGCTTTAGAGATCAGCTCATTCAAATCTGGAACTGATCCAAAATCACAATCTGAACCTATTCAAGGTGTGCTCGTGGATTCTTGAAGTTTTCAAGACGGTTGGAGAAATCAGAAGCTGTGGATTGATTGGTCGTGGAATCGACTAAGAGTGAGATTTATCTTAGATGTGATTTCTTATAAATCTAACACTCTTGTATTCATCTTTTCATAGTGTTGAATTCTCAGACGTGGTCTTCCTAAAAGGGACCCAAGGTTTTACCTAGATGAAAGTCTAGGGTTTCTTCGTATAATTCTTGTGTTGCTTTACTATTTTGTTAATTGTTTGTGTTCAAGATTCGTAGAGAAAAGGCCTGAAATTTAGAAATCTCACTAATGCAAATGGCCCACTTTACAAGGAACTTCCAGCACAAATCTCGTAGACAACCATTTCACCCATGTAATTCTCATTAGTAGCTGTAAAATTGGTTTCAATGCTTTCTATGTGACAATGTAAAAGATAAATTTGAAAAACAGGGTTTTGACTCTAATAACACCTAGAGGGGGGTGAATAGGTGAAGCAAAACGGAATAAAAATTCTACTAATTAAAAACAAGTTCTTAATTAATAGGCATGCACAAGTCTATAACCAATCACACAAAATTGCAAATAAAGTAAAGAGACAACACAAGCAATTTTGGTGACGAAGGGAAAACTCTATGAGAACTCTCACTAGAGAAAAACCCTCCGGGCTATGCAGGAGCCACCTAAAAGATCCAATATGAAAAGAAGACTTACAACCTGTAGTTCAGACGACTCAACATCCCTATGCTAGACTCTGCAACTCACAGACTTGAAAGTATCTGAGGAACTCCTCAGATTTGCTCCACAGCAACACTTCAGAACTCTGAAGATCTTCTCACACGATCACCCAAACGAACTCGCCTGGTATCCGTAGGAACTCCCACGAACAAACTCTCCAACCCGGAACTCCAAGGTAGAAAAGAAAGATGAAGAAAGGCTTTGATGGCTCAACAAAGGAGAAGGAAGAGGAGAAAGAACTCTTGCTCTCACACACGAATTTAGGGTTTCTAAAACCTCTTGAGTTACCCTAACAATAGTCTAGACACTCCTTATATAGATTAGGAGAAGGTAGAATCGGAATAGGAAACAAATCAGAAAAGATCGGAATTCTAAAACTGAAGTTTTGTTAATGAACGTTCGAACGTTCAGCGAACGCGGCTCGAACGTTCAAGGCAAAAACTCACTTTTCTTCTTCTCGTTCGAACGGTCATAGAACGTGAGGCGAACGCTGCTCTCGGGTTTCTCTGTGGAACTCCATCGGTCGAACGGTCAGCAAACGTTCAGCGAACGCTGCTCTCTGGTTTCTCTGAGTGACACCAACGGTCGAACGTTCAGCCCACGCTGCTTTCGGGTTTCTCTGTGTGTCACCAACGGTCGAACGTTCAAAGAACGTTGGTCGAACGCTAGTCTCTATTTTCTCTTTGTAGCATGATCGTTCGAACGGCCAGCGAACGTTGATCAAACGTTGGGCATAACTTCTTCAATTTGACCCCGATGTTGATGCCGTTTGAACCATGTCTTCTTGGACTCAAACTAAACATTCTAAACACACTTAAAACACTTTCTCTTTGACACTGAATAAAGCCAAACTAAAATGTTAAACCTAACAAACTCCCCCTTTGGCTATTCAGTGACAAAACCTATACACAATATAAAAACCAGAGAATCCATGACATTGTGAACCACCAAGCAATGTCTTAGATTAAACAAACTCAAACACAACCTATCTACACTAACCTAGATAGATCAAGCTTGAATTTGAAACCTGTAACATGTAACAAAACAACTCACAGAAAACAAATACCTTGTGAAACACATGAGGAATAAAAAAAATAACAATACGCAATTCACATTCAATTCAATCATCAAAGCTCCCCCTTAGAAATACCTACTCCCCCTTTTTGTCACAGAAATAGACAAAAGGAAACAGAGAAGCCAGAAATACCTACTCCCCAAAGGAAATAGAGAGGCCAGAAACACCAACTCCCCCTCAAAACTTGACAAGTTTAGAAGAAGCACAAGCATTAACTCAAATGGCTAGAATAGATAACAAAGTGGAAGACTTTAAGGAAGACATACTTAAAAAAATCCAGATTTCACTTAAAAACATCAAGCTTCCAATGAAACCAACTCAACCACATGTAAAAACACTCTAAAAACATGATGAATCATGCCCCAAGCACTATTTCATAAAAACTCAAAATTTTTTATATTTTTGAGAACTTTGTCACCCAAAGTTCAAGTTTTTACAAAGCTAAAAACAATAATCCGAAATAACTACACAATAATGTAATTAAATCACCAAGTGTGCTTGCATGTAAGTGCAAAACCAAATACAACAAGTTTGCCTAAATAGGAACTTGGTAAGGAGGATTTGGCCATTTATCAAGAAATCACAATATTACTCAAGTCTCTCTATGAGTTAAAAATAACTCCCTTCATGAATATTTTAAAGACCTAAGCATTATTTTATTGAAATTTTCTCCCCCTGTTTCTTACAATTCTTTTTGCACAAAGAGTAGTGTTCCTTAAAATATCTGAGTTTACAGCTTATTCCATGGTTATACTCCTTGTGATTCTCTTTTCTTTTTGAACTCAATATTTGTGGGGTTTACATTTCATCCCAGAGTTCTATTCATACAACTTTTTTCTTTTAAACAAAAGGGAGAAATTTCTTTTTAACACAAGGTCATATGCTAGGATCTTTTTAACTTAAGATAGACAAGAGTAAATCAAGGATTGCCTATCCACACACTCACCGAAAAAGAAAAATTAAGCTTGCTTAAATGTATTTGGGGTGTGTAAGTGAATTGCAAAACACACTAAGAGATCAATCAACCTTTGTGCATTTATATGAGATCATTGAAATTGATTTTGCAAAACAATTCTTTTAAGCAATTAATTCTCTTAATATAAAAATGTATTGTTTTCACAAACACATGCTCATGACACAAATCACCAAAATAAAAAGAATAGAAAATCTTTTTGTATTTTTTCTGAAAAATTTTAAATAAAAAAAAACCAGAAAAATAAAAACAAAAGAAAACATGCATGCAAATGGTAAGATAAGCAATATAAACAGGGCCAATGCATGCAACACAAAACCTACTCAAGTAAGAGTAGTCAAATCACTCTTCTTCACCCAAACTTGTTGGTTAGAAGAGGATTTCTTGGTCAAGGAAACTAGTTGTTCAGAAAGAAGCCTAGTTTGTTCAGCTAAAACCTTGACTTGTTTAGACAAATCCACATTGGATTTTCTAGAAGGAGAATTCCAAGATTTAGTAAGCTTTTCTCCTAATTTCCAGCAATTAGGTCTTATGTGACCTAGAACACCACAATGGTGGCAAGTGGGAATGAATTTCTGAGATTGAGATTCCCTATTAAAAGATGCCTTAGGTTTAGACTTTTTGAACTTTTGGTTAGGCCTTTTTGCATTTTTGGTCTTTGAAGATGAAGGAGCATCCTGAAATCCTAAACCTCTCTTATCAGTCACTGTTTGATTCATACCAAGCATGTGATCAAGCTTTTGAGAACCAGAAGAGAAGTTTTGCAACTGAGATTTGGTATCTTCTAACTCAGATTTCAGAGACATGTTTTGAGACTCAAGGGTTTCAATCTTCAACTTCAACCCACCAACATGTGAAGTAGACTCAGCCAATTTAACTTGAAGTCCTTCCTTTACAAGTTCTACTTCATTGAGCTTTTTGAGAAAGACCTTGTTTTGTTTCTTTATTTTCAGGCTTTCATTAAAAAGCTTTTCATAAGCCTCTTCAAGGCTTTCCTCATCTTCAGACTCACTTTGAGAACCAATATTATTCTCAAGTTGTGTTGAGTCTTGAAGAGTATTTCCCTCATCACTTCCCACAATAGAAGTGAAGGCCATGTAGTTTGAACCCTCTTTAGATACAAAGTCCTTCTCATGTTCAGATTCAGTCTCACTATTAGACAGGGTAGCATTCATTGTGTAAGCACCTTATTTTTGCACCCCTAGAAGTACTGAAAATGCAAAACCCTAAATAGAGAGTCAAACCCTAAGGGGTTGAAATTTGACATTTTGATCAAAGGATAATTGGCCGCCTTGCTCTATCTCAGTGGATATAGAATCCCGACACGAGTCCAACGCAACTAAGTTTGCAGGAATCGGAGTCCGGATGAAGGTTCTGAGGGCAGTCAAACTTAAGGGAAGGCCAAAAGTTGACTTTTCCTCGGAATCCGTGCCAAGTGCTTAGCCCCATGTCATTAAAGAGAGGGCTCCGATACGAGTTTAACACAATTGAGTTTGCTCAAATCGGAGTTCGGATGAAGGAGATATGAGCTGTCAAAGTTCCCGAGCAGCAAAGCCAGAAACTGCGCACGTGGCGACCGACGCAGCAAAATATCTCAGGGACTAAATCTTAAATATAAAAAATTTGTACGGGCAATCCGTAGATATCCAAAAGTGTCAAATCGGTCGAATCGGTCAAGTCGAAGGGCAATTTCGTAAATTTCCAAATTGTATCCGGTCACATATACCGGATACACTAGCTTCCCTTCATGACCGGACTTGAAGGCCGGATACATAAAGATATTCGCGCGAAATTCGCGCCACTTGGCCGACAGATTCGCGGTGGCATTAAATTTTGAAATGATTAAGTCATGTATCCGGCCTGAGTTGCCGGATACAAAGGGAAGCCAGTGTATCCGGACTTGAAGTCCGGATACGAAGAGGCCTTAGTGTATCCGGCCTGAGTTGCCGGATACATTAAGTTGCCTATAAATAGCAAACCAGCAGCTCATTTCCGGGGTTGGCTTCATTTCTGCTGGTTTCCACCCCTTCTCCCCCTTGGCTACTGCTCCGAAATCCCCCCTTCTTGCCCCTCTTAGGCTCCTCAAACCCTTCAATACTATCTCAAGGCCCTCCTACTCCCTCCTTCCTTCTTCTCCATCTTCATCCCACCAAGAAGGAGCCAAGCTGTTGCTGCTGTGGAAAGGGGCTGCTCCAGCCTGTGTTTGTGCTTCAAGGAGAAGACTACACATTGCAAAGGGGTTTCAAAACCCCAAGGTATTGTTCCTTGATACATTTTATTCAACATATAGTAAATTGAGCATCTCTTGAGCATGATATAGTATTTTTGTCTAAGCATGTTTCACATGGCTTATCTTGGTTATCTTGTTTGCAAGGGGGAGCATGTTCCCCCATTTGATTATTCATCCAATGTACCCCATATGTAACCCCCTCTTATTCCCTTCTTTAGACACCCTTCCTAGCTAGATATGTGGTTGCAATTCATGACTATGTGTTCAAAGCATGCATGTGAGTAGAGATTGGTGGGCATGCATGGTGAGTGATAAGCATGACTTTACTGTTTTAAGCATCTTGTTTAGGATTCCCATGCATGATCGGTTGTTTTCCCATTATTGTTCACACTTGGCCGTTGCTCCATAGGTATGTGAGCACCCGGAATGGAGGTACATGACCTCTGTTCCTTCACTGAATTTTGTCCAAAAGAAAGAAGAAGGGAAGCCCCTACCCTTCTCCCATAGCTCGGTTTGGAAAGCCCCAAAGAAGAGCCAAGTGGCTCTCACCTGAACCAACGTGGGCTCATACAGGAGCCCATGTAACCCCTGGAACATCCCAAGAAGCATGAAAGCCCAACCCCAGAGCAAAAAATCAGAAAACAGGCTTCTGTGCATTGATCCGGCAACTCAGGCCGGATCAACATAAGCCTGTGTGTAGCCGGCAATAGATGCCGGATACACAGAGACCAATGTATAGCCGGCAACAGATGCCGGATACACAGTGACCTGTGTGTAACCGGCATCTCAGGCCGGCTATACTGCCAGAATTCTTTTTTGCTATTTTTGTGATTTTGTGCAATATTTTGAATTGTTTGATCAAATCCGGGCGAACCAATTGAGGCCCACCTCAGTCCAAATTGATTCCCGGTGGGCCTTCCAACGGGGCCCACCAAGCCCGACCAACCCACTTGTGCCTAAATAAGATAAATAAGAGATTTGAGTGGGCCAGACCAATTGAGGCCCACCCAAGCCCTAATTGGGCCATGCATGTTTAAAGTAGGTTGTGGTTTGGCCGAGACCACGGGCAAGGCCTGTCGGGCCCACTAAGCCCATTAAACCAAACAAGTGTAGGGCTTCAAAACCCTAACTCCAGAAGCCTTGGGCTTTCAAGCCCAAGCCCAGGTAAAGGGCCCCAAGCCCGATGCCTGGCCCACTTTTGCAAAGGTTAATCAAAGATAACTCAAACCACTTGGCAACCAATTATGTGGCCCACTCAAGGGCCCATAAAACAGTCCCGGCTCACTTGTGTATAGAACTCACTTAAATAAATCAAACTGGAATTTAAATAAAATCAATTTGCTCAAACCGAAGCCCAAAGGGCCTCTCAGGTTTAGACTGAGGCCCACCAAGGGACATGTGGGCTCAACCAGGCCCACCAAGGAATCCGCGGGCCTTCCAACGGGGCCCGCCCAATCAGACTCACCCCACTTTAAGCTAAGAAAGATAAAACCAAGTAAAGGGACCCACACCACTTTGGTGGTCCCGCCAGACTTAATCAAATCACATGCTGGAATAGGAATCGGGTGAGTGAGAAGACCAAAGTTGACTCAAACCAAGGAAACTTATGGGACCCGTCATTCGACGGGGTGGACTGGGGTGTCTACGGACTTCCCCAGACCGCAACCGAGCCCCTACTTAGAATCTCAAGCCGCAGACCAAAAGCCTTAGTAGAAGAACTTAGGCACCCAGGTGTCTGCCTGCACCCCATCAGGCAGTGGCGACTCCAAAACAAATCCCGAGGCACGCATCGTTTTGCGTGCGCCTCGTTGTGCGACCGAAATCGGGTGCGCACACATTGCTTTCCCACTTCTTTGACCTTTCAATTTTCTATAGGTAGGACATTCAGATCTTATATGGCCAAGCCCTTGGCAACCATAACACTTTACCTGCTGAGTTGTGTTTTCATGAATGTCTTTGGTTTCCCTAGGTTCTTTCCAAACTTTCATCTCCTTGCTAGAAGTCCCCCTAGACCATTCATTGCCCTTTTTGTTTTTCCTAATCTTAAACATCTTTCTAAAACTCTTTACAAATTCGGCAATTTCCTCATCATCCACCTCATCATCAGACTCATTAAAAGTCTTTCCTTTCATGACTCTAAGAGCAATGGATTTGCTCTTTTTGGATTGAGGTAAGGTAAGCTCATAGGTTTGAATTGATCCTATTAGGTCTTCAACCCTAATTTTGTCAATGTCTTTGCTTTCCTCTATGGCTGTTACCTTGGGTATAAACCTCTCAGGGAGAAACCTAAGGATTTTTCTCACAACTCTGTTTGGAGGAATTTTATCACCAAGGTTAAAACTAGAATTCACTATATCACTGAGTTTGGCATAGAACTCATCAAAGGGTTCATCCTCTCCCATCTTCAATTCTTCAAACCTAGTGATAAGCATCTGTAACTTAGAATTTTTCACAAGGACAGTTCCCTCATGAGTGGTTTCCAGAATTTCCCAAATTTCTCTACCGGTCTCACAAGTGGACACTCGTTTGAACTCATCAACAGAAATTGCACTAAAGAGTGCATTGACAGCTTTACTATTGTGATTGACTTCAATTAACTCTTCCCTAGTGTATTGGCTTGGTTCTTTGGGTTTAATTTCACCATCTATGGTAATAGTGGGTGGAGACCATCCTCTTTCAACAATTCCCGATACCCTTTCATCAATAGCCTTAAGATAGGCTCTCATACGAACTTTCCAATACGCATAATTACCACCATCAAAGAAGGGTGGGGCAGAGGAAGACTTGTCCATGACTAACAGAGTCAAGGATCTGGTTACCCGCTCCGATACCAATTGAAAAACAAGGTTTTGACTCTAATAACACCTAGAGGGGGGTGAATAGGTGAAGCACAACAGAATAAAAATTCTACTAATTAAAAACAAGTTCTTAATTAATAGGCATGCACAAGTCTATAACCAATCACACAAAATTGCAAATAAAGTAAAGAGACAACACAAGCAATTTTGGTGACGAAGGGAAAACTCTATGAGAACTCTCACTAGAGAAAAACCCTCCGGGCTATGTAGGAGCCACCTAAAAGATCCAATATGAAAAGAAGACTTACAACCTGTAGTTTAGACGACTCAACATCCCTATGCTAGACTCTGCAACTCACAGACTTGAAAGTATCTGAGGAACTCCTCAGATTTGCTCCACAGCAACACTTCAGAACTCTGAAGATCTTCTCACACGATCACCCAAACGAACTCGCCTGGTATCCGTAGGAACTCCCACGAACAAACTCTCCAACCCGGAACTCCAAGGTAGAAAAGAAAGATGAAGAAAGGCTTTGATGGCTCAACAAAGGAGAAGGAAGAGGAGAAAGAACTCTTGCTCTCACACACGAATTTAGGGTTTCTAAAACCTCTTGAGTTACCCTAACAATAGTCTAGACACTCCTTATATAGATTAGGAGAAGGTAGAATCGGAATAGGAAACAAATCAGAAAAGATCGGAATTCTAAAACTGAAGTTTTGTTAATGAACGTTCGAACGTTCAGCGAACGCGGCTCGAACGTTCAAGGCAAAAACTCACTTTTCTTCTTCTCGTTCGAACGGTCAGAGAACGTGAGGCGAACGCTGCTCTCGGGTTTCTCTGTGGAACTCCATCGGTCGAACGGTCAGCAAACGTTCAGCGAACACTGCTCTCTGGTTTCTCTGAGTGACACCAACGGTCGAACGTTCAGCCCACGCTACTTTCGGGTTTCTCTGTGTGTCACCAACGGTCGAACGTTCAGAGAACGTTGGTCGAACGCTAGTCTCTATTTTCTCTTTGTAGCATGATCGTTCGAATGGCCAGCGAACGTTGATCAAACGTTGGGCATAACTTCTTCAATTTGACCCCGATGTTGATGCCGTTTGAACCATGTCTTCTTGGACTCAAACTAAACATTCTAAACACACTTAAAACACTTTCTCTTTGACACTGAATAAAGCCAAACTAAAATGTTAAACCTAACAAAATTCTTGCCTGGGAATAGAGTGGGAGAATATTTCACCCATGTAATTCTCATTAGTAGCTGTAAAATGGGTTTCAATGCTTTCTATGCGACAATGTAAAAGATAAATTCTTGCCTGGGAATAGAGTGGGAGAATATTTCACCCATGTAATTCTCATTAGTAGCTGTAAAATGGGTTTCAATGCTTTCTATGCGACGATGTAAAAGATAAATTCTTGCCTGGGAATAGAGTGGGAGAACAGAGTAAGAGTAAGACAAAAAATGCCAATAAAAGGGAAAGAAAATTGGGGACCTCCATGGCATAAGAAACACCCAAATCAAGTGAACTGAGTAAGCTTGTCCAAACTGTCTACATGGTTTATAATAATAGAAAGGACTTATACGATATCATATTCATTATACAGTTTATTTTTCTGAGAGTAATCAAGCTTTAAGTTTGCAGCCAATCCACATTATGGCTGTTCAGACAGTGGAACTCCTCAACTATCAGTCATGGTACACACCAATTTTTTTTTTTTTTTTTTAATCTCTAAAAGCTTTCTAAGGTTTTTTAGTAATTGAAGGACACAGATCAGGCTCAGACTACTTTGGTTGGAGCCAACAAGGAAAGTAGACCCAATTGAAGTTCATTGACAGGTGACAGACGAATTGATCAATCGCTTGAAGAGATCACACGTTAATTCTGAAAGAAGCGTTTTAGAACATTTCTCTTTCATACAAGAAATTCAAAAAGAAAGTTGATCTATGTTTTTGTGCTTTGCCCATCTCTCATGGGCAGATGTGCTTACTTTTACTGCTTGCTTTTAATTTTAATGAAGTTTCATTATTCATTAAAAAAAAAAAGAATTTCAAAAAGAAAAGTCTCCCATTCTTTTCTTGTTGGGTGGGCAAATGAAAAGGAACCTTTGATGGTTTCAGTGCCTACTCCAAGAATGAGACAGAGCCTTTGATTTGATATATACCTGACTTGCCTTGCTTGTTCATCCAAGATAACACAGAACACAGAAAAGCGAATTAAATTTTATTGAAACGGAGTCATCTGATGCAAGCCTCTAGCCTCTACACAAAGTTGAAGTTTAGAGCCTATAAGTGAAGTAAAGCAAGACTAGGATTCGCCAACAAAAAGGAATCTCCGGAGAGGGGTGAAATTGGTAAATTGATAGATCAGATAATAAAGAATGACCTAAAACACAGAGAAGGCAGCAGAATCACTCCACATTAATTGAGCAACAGAAATCACTTGACTCCCTAAGACAAATTTTATCAAGAAGCCTTTTTGACTGTCCTCTCACATCGATATACATAGAGATGCTAGAGCTAAGATGCAGTCAAAATTGCACAATACTAAACAGGCACAACAAAGAATCAACTTGTACCTGTGCTGTCAGGTTGCAATTTTTTGAACAATAAGAAGTAATTTATCACTGTTAGGACAAAAAGGAGCATAATTAACTTTAATGAAATGTGGATGAAGCATTGCCCCTAAGAAAGTTCTTCTATTGTGTAACAGAACACAGTGGCAAAACCTGTCATCAGGGTTGACTTGAAGCAGAATTACGTAATTTTTATGTTTCTACTCCATAGGAGAAGCTTCAACTGTTCATATAATGGTTTTAAGTTTTGGATTTTGTTTGTATTTTCATTTCAACAACGGAAAGGGTAAAAGAAAATTAATTTGCTCATACCTCCTTCAACCTGTTCAGTGCTAAAGCCTCTTACTGTTTTATTTCAAATATGTATGATACATTATGCAAACTAAGTGATGGACCCTGATTATACTAGGGAATTAAGAAAATTGTTAAGTTCATGAAGAATGATAGAGGTCTCTCTCTCTTTTTTTTTTTTTTTCCTCTTTTGCTTTCCATTTGAGGAAGCATAACCATGCTTTATTGGTATGAGAGACAAGGTTTTATTGTGTCTTATAATTGAAAGCCAGAAAAATGTCCACAATCCATCTGCAAGGTCAAGCAATTTCCAAATGATAGAGATGCTCCACTACCTGGTGGGACAACTTGTGTAGGCAGTAGGCTTGTGCTATTTAATTGTCTTGTTTAGTGAACCCCAACTCATGGTCTAAGGCATTGTGGATTGACTGGATGAATTGAACTAAGAAAAATGGTGCTGACAAGCCTCACGTTATCCTTTAGAAGTTAATTCCCTTTATTATTTTGTCAAAAGACTCATAAAGCTCTCAATTGTGTCACTTTTTAAACTAAACTAAACAGAGTATATCATCAACGGACGTTAGAGCGTAGTGGGGGAACACCCTTCGATGGGGCCAAATCTTTAATGAGGGAAGCCACATCAACCCTATTAGAATTTTGGTATATCAGGTGTTAGAAAGGTATTCATGTGTTGAGATATCATATTTAGGCCCTTTGATATACATAGTTGTACTTCATGTATCAGGTTAAGCTTTTAGGTTGTTTAACATGACATCAGAGAGGGACCCCGGGGGTGAGTTTGCTTTGGCATTTATTTGAATCAAGGGAGTAAATGCCATGTGTTTGTCCTCCCCATGTATGTTTCCATACAAAGCCGAACACGGGAGAGTGTTGAGATATTGTATTTGGGTCATTTGATATACATAGTTACTCCTTCATCTATCAGCTTAAACTTTCAGGTGCAATGGTTGTTTAACAAAAGCTAACTAGATTTTGAAGCCAAATTGGATTAGTGTCAAATTTTGCACCATAGGTTTTTTGCATGAAAAAAAAGTTTTGTTAACTTCTAGGGGCGGGAAACGTCATTGCCACCGGTAAGAACCATTTTAGTGGCAGAAATTGCTTACTGCCGGTAAAAGGTCGCCCCCTATACCCCCCACGTTTTGTAGTGTGAGCAAATCCAAAATCTTTAGGTAGTAAACCACTAATTCAATAGGGTTTTCAGCAAAGATTAATGTCAGTGTCTATGCTTGCATTATAATATATAGCACCCTAAAAAGGCAAGAAGATTAATGTTATACTCTTTAGACCCTTGTCACGCAATTTTTTTTTTTTTTTAATTGTTGTATTGTTTCATAATCTATATCCTTTTGTTTAATCAGCTTCAAACTATAATTTAGATGTCTTCAATTTCACCCTAAACCTGGAGGTTTGTTTTGTTGGGTCCACAACTGGCCTATATGAATCGACTCAAAATTTTTGGCTTCCATATAAGGGGGAAATTAGGTCATTTTCAATGGGTGGCGGTGTCTTGTCATTTGGATAAAGTTTTTTAGGTTTTTTGAGAGAGCAGTTGCAGCATTAAGAAGAACTTTGTTGTATTCACCTTGTTCTTTAGTGGAATCACTTCATCTCTTATGCCTGTAAACGTAGGCATTTAAGGTCAACCAACATAAATCTGTCTTATCATCTTGTTTTCTTTTCTATATATGTTTTGTTGATGTTCTGTTTTAGGCATTGGCCATTAATTAGCCATTTCTTGTGACTTTTAGGTTCAATGGTCATCTGTTTCCTAAAACAAACTCTAGTCCTTATAGCCCAAGGTGGGTGGCTCTCATCAAGAACAAATTGATAGAAATTGTCTACATCCAAATTTAACATCATGGCATTGGTTTTTTCTTAACAAAAAAAAATTAACTTTTATTATTATTTTCAAAAAAAATAAATGAACAGAGAAAAACCTCTTCATGCTGCAGCACGTCCTGTACTTACATTATTGGCATAACATGCGTTTCGTGGAAAAATATCTCCATTAACAATCACACTTGTATTCATTTCTAGCTTTACCATCGATTCCTTTTGCTTTATGACATTTCCTATCAATAGTTCCCCTTTATGCGTTTTTCCTTAATTTTGTTTTGCTTCTGCTTTCGTTTCTTCTTTTCTTAGGTGGACCACGAAAAGGCAATTAATATCGACAAAAGAAAAAGAAGACGTGTTTGACGTCAAAGGTTCTCTAATGGATTGAAATATCCTCTATCGAAATATCCTCAAGACGTGCTTAATACTTGACAAGAAAATTATTTGGATGTATATGTTGCTTTCTTTTAAGGCTTGTCAATCCTAAATTATTAAGTTTTTTTTCCGAAATTTAAAACCATACATGCTAAATAAGGAGAGATCAGGATTCAAGAGCATTGTTACTAAATTACCACTTCATTTAAGATCTACTGGTCCAACAGTAAGTATGAGTACAAAGCTTCATGCACAAATGTCTACACCTATGTCTCTGTTGGTTAGAAAAGATCAAACAAATTAACCAATTAATGGTCTAGCTGATATTCAGGCTGATAATATTAGTTGAGAATCTTGCTAAAGATCCCTATATTAAAGGTTTAATTAATGCCTAATCCATGTCGAGCAGAAAAAATTCTTAATTTATATGTTATAGGGTGGAAGTTATAAATTGAGTGAGCTTAGTAGGAAGAAAGGAAGGTAGGATCCACACGTAGGAAGAAAGGAAGGTAGGATCCACACGTAGCTAGACTCATCTGAAAAGGATGACCTATAAAAGTGATTATTATTAGAAGGACTTGACTTGAGATTGACTACGTAGCAAACTTTTTGACTGATTGAGATTGCTTTTCCACTCTTATAAGTCTCAATTATTGGGGTTAATGGGCTAACATCCTATCACCCTTTTTTGTGGTTTTGAAAATAAAGCCAACATCCCTTTAAGTTTTTATTTGTTGTTTATGGTGCTATTTGTCACTTTTTTATCAAGTGGTGATTAGGGTTGTTGAGTTAATATGCTAAATTTTATTGATTTTAATGACATTTCACATGTATCAAGAAGTTTTTATGCTTCTTACTTTACCTTAACAAAGTTGGATATCTAAAAATTTTTGGTAGGATAACCCATTTCAAATTTTTTTTTTTAAAAGATAATTAACCTTATGAAAATAAATCAGCAAAGAATAAGGGATATCTTAAAATATTTGTCACACACAGTGTCCTTTGGTAGTATTCTATTAAGCTCGGCCTTAGTTGCCATCTCATGCCCTTCAGTATTTGGCTTTTACACCGATTTCATGGATCAGAGGACACGGACTAATTAATTCTGGTTAGATAGTGGAAAAGGGGACCAATTCTGAAAGAAGCGTTTTAGAACATTTCTCTTTCTTACAAGAATCTCAAAAAGAAAGGTGATTTATGTTTTTGTGCTTTGCCCATCTCTCATAGCCATATGTGCTTTCTTCTACTGGTTGCTTTTAATTTTAATGAAGTTTCATTATTCATTAAAAAAAAAGAATTTCAAAAAGAAAAGTGTTCCATTCCTTTCTTGTTGGGAGGGCAAATGAAAAAAAAGCTTTGATGGTTTCAGTGCCGACTCCAAGAATGAGACAGAGCCTTTGATTTGATATATACGTGACTTACCTTGCTTGTTCATCCAAGAGAACGTATACATGAAGTGATCAAAGAGAGAGAAGTTGCCAACTTCACAAACATTGCACATGCACTTTATCTCCTTCATAAATTACACAAGTGACTACTGAGTCCCCTCATTGATTCATTCATAACAAACGAAAGGCTTGCTTTCCCTCTCCTTGTCTCCCTGTGATTGTGCATGCATTTCTACCGATGGCAGAACCTGTTCTGTCCGTCATTGCAGAGTTAGTTTTAAAGAACCTGGGGCACCGCGCGATCCATGTCACTGGATTATTGTGTGGTTGCGACCAAGAGAAGGAGAAGCTTCGTAACACGGTATCCGCCATTAAAGCCACACTTGAGGACGTCGAGAATGGGCGGTTCACTGTTACAAACGCCATCAGAGATTGGCAGGGAAAGCTTAAAGACGTGCTTTATGATGCTGACGATGTGCTTGATGATTTGCGAACCGAAGCTTTGAGGCGGAAACTTGATGAGAGCATAACTAAAAAGGTACGATCCTTCTTTTCTTGCTCCAACCTACTTGTGTATAATTTGAAGATGGGTCATAGAATAAAGCACATTAGAGAGACATTAGATAACATTGAAAAAGATCGGAGTCAGTTTGAACCCAGAGCACCCCATAATCTAGCTAGGCTAGTTGATACAGTCCTGCAGCCAAGGCAAACTGACTCTAGTTTGCCATCGGGTATTTTTGGAAGAGATGAGGATAAAGAGAAGATTGTCAAATTGTTGATGGATTGTGGTAGTGAGGATATCTCTATCGTTCCCATCGTTGGGCCAGGAGGAATTGGAAAGACCACCCTTGCTCAAATGGTGTTCAATGATGATAGAATGAAAGGGAATTTTGAATTGTGTATTTGGGTGTGTGTTTCTACTGATTTTGACAAGAAAAAGATTACAGAAAACATTGTAGAATCTGTAACTGGTGAAAAATGTGCTGGCCTACAAATGGAAACACTACGGAGTCGTCTTGGTGATAAATTAGGTGGGAAGAGATATTTGCTTGTGTTGGACGATGTATGGAATGTGGATCCTAGGAAATGGGCAGAGTTGAAAGACTTGTTGATGATGAGTAGTGGTAAAAAGGCCGGTAGTAAAATCCTAGTGACCACACGCAACAAAGACGATGCAAAAGTCGTGTGTCCAACTTTAAAATCATATGATTTGTCATTTCTACCAGTTAATGAGTCGTGGTATGTGTTTGAGCGGCGTGCCTTGATACCAGGCCAGGAAACCCCGGCTCTTGAAAAAATTGGTAAAGAAATTGTGGGAAAATGTGGGGGACTGCCTTTGGCGTTGAGTGCTCTTGGAAGCGTTCTATACGGTAATGTTAATGAAGATGACTGGAAGTATGTTCGAGATAACGAAATGTGGAAGGATCTAACTGGAAAGGAACTTGATGTCCTACCCATATTGAAATTCAGCTATGATAACTTGCCGTCATCCCAATTAAAACAATGCTTTGCGTATTGCTCGCTTTTCCCCAAGGATTATGATATTCCCAAAGAGATGTTGATCCATTTATGGATGGCGCAAGGGTTCCTCCAATCATCCAACCCTACACGACGACGTATGGAGGATATTGGCAATCACTATTTCAACATTTTGTTGTCAAGATCCTTCTTCCAAGATGTAGAGGAAGATGATGATGAGAACATAGAGACTTGTAAAATGCATGACCTTATGCACGATCTTGCACAATCAGTTTCAGGGGACGAGTGCTTGATTGTTGAAGAATTCGATACTCCCATTCGAGCTTGTGTTCGGCACATGAGTTTGTTTTGTTACACTTATCAGGGGTTGTCTGCATCACATAAGTTAAGAACATTTTTCACCATTGAAGGGGTTGCAGTGTCCGATGATGCATGGTCAAGTTTTAGGTACCTACGTGCACTATTTCTTTTCCTTGTCACTCAGGAGGAGTTATCTCCCATAAGCGAAATGAAACATTTGCGATTTCTTTCAGTTTCTAATAGTTATTCTATTGAGAAACTCCCCGAACAAATCATCATGTTGCAGAATTTGCAGACATTATATGTCGTCAACTGTGGTCTTGAAAAGCTGCCCAAAGATATTGGAAAGATAGAAAGTCTTAGACACATAGATATTTCCGGCAATCATAAAATCGAGACACTCCCTGATTCAATATGCAAGTTGACGAATTTGCAGAGTTTGAAACTTGAGGGTTGTGGAAAAATTGAAGAATTGCCCATGAATATTGGAGAGATGATTAGCCTCAGGCAATTAAATGCTAAAGGTTTGGGAGAAATCAAAAGGCTCCCAAAATCAATAAGTAAGTTGACAAATTTGGAGAGTTTGGTACTCAAGAATTGTCGTCAACTCGAAGCACTACCGGAGGATATTGGAAATATGGTCAGCCTTAGGCAACTTGAGCTGGATTGGGACAATGAGTCCATTTTTATACCATCTGGAGTGGGGCAACTAACTTGTCTTCAGACATTACCCGTTTTCAAAGTGGGAAATGATGGGGACAGATTGCATCCCAACCTAAGTAAGCTACATGGACTAAACAATCTTAGAGGTACACTAAGCATTACAAATCTCGAAAACGCAACCACTTTGGAAGCAAAGGAAGCAAAATTGAGGGATAAGCAGTACTTGAAATCTTTCAGCTTAAAATGGAATGGGGGATTAGGTGATGATGGCAGTGACGATGTTGAATTTCTTGAAGCCTTGGAGCCAAATCGGAACATACAAAAATTGAGGATAGATGGATATGGGGGTGCCTCATTTCCACCTTGGATGATGAAGATGACGGTTGTCTCCTTCCTACATCTTTCACGAGTTGAGCTAGCCAATTGTACACGATGCCACAATCTCCCATCAATATTGGGTCAGCTCCCTTCCCTTGAGTTTCTACATCTAAGTAACCTGAAGGCACTTGAGTACATCCAGAATTACGCAGTGAGTGGAGGCAGCACAAAATTCTTCCCATGTTTGAAGAAATTGTATCTTGAACAAATGTGGAACTTGAAAGCATGGTCAAGAATAGAAGAAACAGAGGATGACGATGATGGAGCAACAAAATCAACAACTTCAACGGGAAAAACAATAGCTCAAGAGGAGCAACGACAGCAATTGTTGTTGTCGTTTCCTTGCCTTTCTGATTTGTATATCGTTGATTGCCCAAAGTTGGAAACAATGCCATTCCATCCCTGTGTTGAAGAAGTGACATTGCAAAATGTTAGTGGAAATCTATTGCAATCGATGATGATGGTGGCTGCATCAATGAAGCAGCAATCAACTACAACCACTTCAATTTCGTCCTTTTGCTGTTTTGAAAAGTTGAAGTATCTGTTTATCACAAAGTGCAATGACAATTTTCTGTCAGGGGAATGGTTGAGAAGCTGGACTTCTCTCCGGTCTCTTGCAATTAGGGAATGTAATGGTCTGATATCTTTGTCTCGGGTGATGCAATACCTCACTGCACTTGAAGATCTATCCGTTGAAGATTGCTCAAAGCTTAACTTGTCAGAGGAGGATGGCATGCATGGCCTATGGAACCTACAAACATTGACAATCAAAGGGCTTCCAGAATTGGTGTCTCTGCCTGCGGAAGGGTTGAGAGGCTGGACTTCTCTTCGGTCTCTTTCAATTGAGAAATGTCATGGTCTGATATCTTTATCTCGGGAGATGCAATACCTCACTGCACTTGAAAATCTATCCATTGAAGATTGCTCAAAGCTAAACTTGTCAGAGGAGGATGGCATGCATGGCCTACGGAACCTACAAAAATTAACAATCAAAGGGCTTCCAGAATTGGTGTCTCTGCCAGGGGAAGGGTTGGGAGGCTTGACTTCTCTTCAGTCTCTTTCAATTAAGAAATGTCATGGTCTGATATCTTTATCTCGGGAGATGCAATACCTCACTGCACTTGAAAATCTATGGATTGAAGATTGCTCAAAGCTTAACTTGTCAGAGGAAGATGGCATGCATGGCCTTCGCAGCCTTCAAGAACTAGGAATGAAAGAGCTTCCAAAATTGGTGCTTTTGCCTGAGGGGCTTCAACATGCTACCCGTCTAAAATATCTTTACATCCTCCACTGCAACAATTTTATGGCTCTACCAGAGTGGCTTGGAAATTTTGCTTCCCTTATAGACCTTGAAATCACGGAATGCCCAAATGTACAGTCTCTGCCACAAGGGATGCAACGCCTCACAAAATTGGAAGCGCTATTTATTGTGGGATGTCCACATTTATCAAGACGATGCAAGACAGGCATAGGCGAGGATTGGCCTAAGATTGCTCACATCGGCAATGTAGAAGTGTATGTATTCATTTCCTTCAATTTTCTAGTTTATTCACTCATGTTTATAGCCTACCATCTGTTACATACAAATCTTCAAATAATTTATGTCAACCCTTCTACGCGTGGCTGATTTCTCGTCCTGTTTAAGTTTTTTTTTTTTTTTATTTTAATCCTCAAATATTGTTAAATTCTATTCGATTTTGCTAGTTTTGTTTTCAAAATGAATAAATAAACAGTTTCTAGAAGACATATTCCTCTATTCTCCACCTCCATTAACAACCGATTTGAATTTAAAAGTCTTTTAAAAAAAATAAAGATCAAGTATGTTGTTTGCAGAATTGATCAAAATTATAACACCAATAAACTCACTGATTATTTGTCGTCCTTCCTCTTCTCTTTGGCTAGATTGGAAGAATATGACCCCAACATTCGACTAAGAAGGTACTGTTGAACACAGTAAATTTCATTTCTTTTCCTGTTTTTCCGAAACCACACCACCCCCACCCCTAAAAATACTGTCATCGAATTAATTTATCTAGTTTTATGTTTGTTCTGCATCTTCAGGCTAGGATGGAGAGGGTTTAGGTGGCTTTCCTCAGAGTTGAAAAAAAAAGAAGGAAGTTCAAAGTTAACCAGTGTGTGGTCAAGGTGAATCTTTCTTAACTGACGTCTCTGTTTATCGGTTCTTCGTAGAGTTTTTTGCACTCCAATATATTATGAATTACTTACTACATTCTATATCAATTTAAGTGATCTTTATTGGTATATCCCTTTGACTGGGTATATCAGTCTCGTGATGGGCATTCTACATTACAGCTGCTTTTTATGAATTTTAATTTGGTAGTGATAATGCCCTGACTCCCTCCCAATATTTCCAACTCACGCACATCTCACATCCCTTTTTTTTTTTTTATCTTTTATCTTTTTTCTTAAATAGTCAAACCATACTCTGCTGTGCAGGTCATTAGGTCACTACTTAAGTATTAACAAGGGTAAATTACAGAATCTCCCTTGATGTATGCTCATATTTCTAAAATGTAACTGGTATTTGCTTGAGTTTTATAGAAGTTCACAGTCACTGCCGCTCCCTTTGTGGAGCTGAAGATCTAACAAGAAGTTTCTGGTGTCACGTATCACCTTGTAAGTCCCAGTTGTATGCTACAACAACTTGCAATTAGTAACATAAATTATAAAAGACAACATCTGTCTTATAACTGTCCTTCAGTGGCTTCCCTCTATAAATCATTCTTACAGAGAAATTTTTCTTTCATCTTAATAAATCTTTAGAAGATACCAGTGTAAATAAAAAAGGAAAGGTTTGATTAAAACCACAAAACGAAACCTAATAGGGTTGGTTTTAGAGTCAAGTCGAACCGAATCAATTATCAATATGCACATCTTTAATTCAAACCACCAACAAGGGATGTCAGTTGTAGCATGCACGTCTAAACCGAACCATTGCCATCCCCTGAAGCATGATATAAACCGAACAGTGATGGGAATTCACATCCTTATTTAGTTTCAGTACTTCATAATTGATATTCTTTTCTTTGCTTTTTTTAGGTGAGAAGTAGCTTGTATCATTCGGTTTTGGAGGACTTCTTAGCACACTGAGGAAAAGTTCCTTTAACATGTTTACAATGTAAAAACATCCTTTTCTTTCTTTCTTCTTCTACCACTTCTCTTCCTCCTCTTTTTCTCCCTTTAAGCTTATTATACATCTTAATTATTGCTTCAACTATTTGATTTCATTGTATCAATTTTTTCTGTCCAGGCAGGAATTAGTATCAAAGAGATTGGATCAGTAACATAGCTGCTACACTTGATTATCACTTCATGTTTCATGAAGTTGAAAGAGTAGAATTTTATTTTTAGCCCATGCGGTTGGCATTCATCTGTGTTAATTTTTTTTCTTTCCATGGAAAGTGTTTTTCCGCTTTTGTAGCTTTGGCACTTAATGAACTCTTGCAACTTAAGGTTACATATATGGAAAGCCATTGATGTTCTATTTTACTAGCAACTGTGAAGGTTGACAATGATTCTCATGGGTTTCATCATTTTTTTTTGGCTACTGATCTTTAATATTAAATTAAAAGCTTAATTTGTTTCTAAATTAGTTATTTTTTGTTAAATAAATTTTATTTTTAATAAATTATATGGTTCTTTTTCTGTTATAAAGTCATAGAATTAGAATTATCTATGTAATTTCATATGGAAAATTTATTAGATTTTTACCTTTTTTTTCTTGGAATTTTGATGTTTACAGTCTTTAATTGACTGATTTATAAGTACTTAGGAATTTTTGGAAACCAACCAAAAAAAAACTTGGGATACCCTAGAAAGTATAAGGAGTTTTGGAATCATCAAAATTCTTTAGAAAGTTAAGGAATTGGATTATATTCTTATTTTTATATTATTTTTCTTGGGGATTTATTAGAAGTGTGATATATTTATATTCTTACCTTTTCTTTAGGATAAGAAAATTTATTAGTGATAAAATTTGAATTCATTATTTTATCTTTATTAGGGACAAAAATTATAGTTTCATCATGGCAGGATTATCTTCATCCTTTTTCTTGAGGATTATTTCCAATAAATTGGTACTCTATTTATTATGACCTCATGTTTCATACAGTTGCATGACTAAGAGATGGAATGAGATGTACAACAGGAATGTTACATGAGAACCTGAGAACAAGAGATAAGTTGATCTCTGCCTAAGATGCCAGAAGGGAGATAGGTGAGGATTGGCCTAAGACTGCTCATACTCCAGGGATTTATGATTTACCATTTCCTGATTAGTGAAAACATATAATCTCATCATCTTTAGAACTCTCTTCTTCAAGTCTATGATTCCAATCCCTTCTCTTCTGTAGTCAATTCGGAACCCTTTTCCTTTTGTTTTCTGACAATGGTTATACTATTGTTCACTTTCATTTCCCTGTTGATTTTGGATTTCATTCTGGCTGATTTGAAAAAAGTGAAAGAACAACCAAACTTCTGCAACTGAAATTTCCGTAAAATGAGCTGGTGCATCTTCAAAACCCCTGTCTTATAGTTAAAACTTTTCGTTGTCATAACTTTTGCTCAAACAAAAATAGATGTAGATAAATTATCTTTGCATTTATGTTTCCTTCTTTTATCAAAATCTTACCTTCCGCCAATGTATATAGGGCTTATAATAAAAAATTTTCTCTGTTTTGCATGTAGGTCATTTATTTTCCTACAGTTTTATATTTCTCTCTTTTAATTTCTTTGCTCCATCATTTGTGAATTGAATTTTATACATGCATTAATTTGTGTTGGGAATATCAATTGACAAATTTATTGAAAAAGCTTCCCTTGGGTTTTCTGTTTCTCTGCCTCCAACATTACAGAAATTGGGCCAACCTCGTACTACAATTGCATGGGATGTAGATAAAGGTTATCATGATAGCTGATTTGAATTCCTCAGTGTATGAAACAGACAGGTATTTTTTCGAATGATTTAAATCAAGACATTTCATGTATTAAATTTCATGGATTGTTTGCCTTTGTTTATTCTTACCTTTCTTTTCCTATATTAATTGAATTGATTTAACTCCCGAACTTATAATTTGCGAAATGTGATGGCGAATCTCAGGGATATTTTCTTCTTAAGGGCAATCCAAGTTTTGTTAACCTCATGAGACACAGCAGTGACATTGATATGGCTGGAAGCTGTGAGGGAAGCTTCTTTTCACATTCAAAAGCTAAAGATACAAGAATTTGCCTCTTTCTGTGCAATTTTTTGAAAGGAATCTCAAAGCTTACTGTTATGTGGATGTCTTGTATTCTCCTTCAACAGTGTCCAAAGGCCTTCTCTTTGTGGGTATTTATATGGTGTTCTCAATTTTGTACATTGGATGAAGACAGACATGAGAATTACTTGATTTTGTGAGTTTTTTTTTTTTTTTGGTTTTGTGTTGCAGTTAGGTCTTTGACATTTGTAAAAGAAAACTCTGTACTTCTTCTTGTATTTTAGTGGAAGCTTCTCATCGTCTCCAGCCGTGGATGTAGGCTTAATGCCGAACCACGTAAAATTTTGTCTCTGTGTTTGCTTGTTTCTTGTTATTTCGCCATCTCGGTTGGTGATTTCCACAACACTTACAACTGACACTGCTGTGGTTGCCAAAAAAAAAAAAATCTGAGAATACCATTCTTGTTCTCAAACTTCTCCTTAGCAGTTTCGCACTGAAGATTGTCTCTCATATGGCATGTGTTTGGGAGTAACCCCCAAGCACACACACTCATTTTCAGATAAATCCATGCCTGGGAGTAGAGTACGGGAATTAAATCAGACTATGCCAAGAAATGGGAATAACTGAGTTGCGTTTTCTAACAGCTTTGCTCTTTTTCTTTTTAATCAGCCAATCTGTACATCTATAAAAAGGAAAGAAGATAAGAGGATGTCTGCATGGAAGAAACATACATAACAGAAACAAGAAGAACATAACAGGGTGTAGTTTTATTTTTACAGAAAAGTATACATGGTTAACCAAAACAAGAAGCTAAAAAGCAGAGAATCTTTGTCTTCTCATACAGCATTCTAATCGAACTGACAGTAAGCCCGTCCAAGCTCTCTGCATGGTTCATAGTAAGCTTTCACACAAAAAGAAAAAATACCAACAAAAAGGGTAATTAAAAGGACTGATGCAATATCATGTTTGTTATACAGTTAATTTTCTAAGAGTAGCCAAGCTTTCACATTAAAAAAATAGAAAAAGGGCAAGAAAGTAGTACTTGAACACTTGAACCAACCGCAAAAGGGTCATCTTCGTATTAAATTTAAATAATCATAAGAAAAAGGGCAAAATTATCAATATATGTTTTATGTATCTCTTGCCAACTCATCTAATACTTAGTCTGTAGGGAGACACAATGTCTTATGAAATTAAAAAAAAAAAGACTTGTTTATTAGAATTGACTTCTCAATGTTTTGAATAATTGAGATTAATGTAGCATTTTTTTTAATGAAAATAATTGAGATTACACTAATTGATGTGAGGTGTTAGGAGCTGGTAGCTTTCATTTTCAAAAGTCCATTATTGGGTTAAAAAATTGGAATCGACGTGCCAGTGACACAAGGTCTGCCTGCTTGGATATGATACAATTAAATAAACTGAGGAGCTTTATCTGCACTTTCATTTGTAGCACCCAGTTGTATAAAAAACACATCGAAGGAAGGATGTGAACCCCTTCATTAAGTGATTATTAGGGTTGAAGAGTAGATATGCTCAATTCCGTTAATCTGAAATCATCTCATCGTTATAAAGCTAACGTTTTCCACATTTAACTAAAATTATTTTTTTAACTTTTTTTTTAATGAATAATGAGCATCCATTAGTATCAAAATTCAAGCATCAAAAAGAAGAAGAAGTACCCACGAGGGATGGGTAGAAAATATATAGGAGGGAAGAACCCTCTGTACCTAACTTGTTAGATCTTACACAGCACGAAAACAAAAGACAAAACCTGAAGACTCCCTATTAACCCCCTTCCTTAGCCAGTAATCCCCAACCTCTCCTAATCTCATTGGCATTAACTCCCAAGAAGGTTTTGTGTAATCTCATTTGCATACGAAGTTACAGAGTTTGCATCCTTCATAACCCCTGAAACCTTGGTTGACAATTTTTAAAATACTTCCATTCCTTGCCATCCAAATATTCCATCCAACTGAGAAAAATAGTGCCCAATACATAAGTCTAAAATGCATGATTGTTGTCTGTCATTATTGTTTGTGTTCCTTTATCCACCAATTATGGTATTTAGTGTAAGCCACATGGACTCATATTAAAGATGGAGAAACACATAAGAAATAATAAATTGACCCAAATTCTTAAGCCAAATGGGAATGTTTAAGATATAAAATGCTAGTGTACTGGAATTAGCGCAAATTTTGACTTAAGGCTGCAGTTCATGTTCTGAAATATATTGGGAACTCCGTTCTGAATGTGCAAACTTCTTAATTCACCCATGTATTGCTTGCAAATAGCTATAAGTATATGAAAGATGGAGAATTGAGATGGCTATATCTTTATCCAGAATTGAGATGGCTATATCTTTATCCAGTTTTGTGCTCTTTCCAAAACTTTACCAAGTACTACATGCTTCCTTTGCGGAACCCAAAAGCCCAGAGGAATCTATGTGCTTATCTTGGACCATTGAGAAACTCTCAAATGGACAATACGTCATCTCTGTTTTCCAAGCCATTAACTGATAAAGGAAGCTCAAGATCAACAAATGTGTGCTAAAGTTGAATCTCCCTTGATTCTCCTATCTGTTTATTAGTTCTTTATAGGGATTTTTGCACTACGATATTACTGATTACTGCATTCTGAATCAACATCGAGCTTAACTGATCTTTAATTTTATATCCTTTTTGAATTGGTATATCTGTCTTGTGATAGGCACTCTAAATTACAGGTGCTTTCTATGAATTTTAAGTTGGTAGTGATAAATTCTCTGATATGCTTCACATCATTTTGAGCCAACACTTTGAACACCACCAACTAAATTTGAGATACTAGCATTAAAATTCTATTCCATGACCTCATAAATGCATTGCTACACTACAATATATGCAGATTATGAAACAAGGAAGAAAGAGTGGGTGAATTGGTGGAACTGAAGATTCATAACTTGCTTTTATAAGTTCTGGTGATCAAACATCACTTCTTCTTATAGTTACAACTTGCAATTACCATTGTTATTATTCAAAGAGAATATCAATCTCCTTCTTATAGCTACCATGCAGTAGATTCCCTCTATAAATCATATGACATAGAGATCACTCTTTTCTCCTAATAAATCTTTAGCAGATATAACCAATCAGTTAGTCCTGAGTTATATTGACTAGGTATGGGTTAAACGTAAACTTTGTTCGATCACTTATTTGTGGCAAACACAAGGTGATGGAGCGTCACACAAAGAATAAAGTCTTCGAGATGAAAAAAGTCTCTCATTCCTTTAACTACAATTAATAATGATGATCTTATGACATGGAAACAATTTAACTAGTGTTATATATAATGCTGACAACACTTTCTGCCTTCCTAGCATCCCCAAGTTTCATCTTGGAGGAACCTGAAAAAGAGTGTTCACAGAGGTTGTTTAAAATAGCCATTTCATGAAATTCAACTTCTACAATAGATGAATTTTTAAAATCGTTTATAAAGCCAATTAACTTGTAAAGAAACAGAGTTACTATCTGATGCAAGCCTCTAGCCTATAATATGAAGTTGATGAAGTTTGAAGCCTCTAAGTAAAGTAAAGCAAAGCAAAAGTAGGATTCGCCAACAAAGCAAAAGTTACAATCAGAATCCTTCAATTACCCTTTCTCCCTCCACAAGCTGTTATCTACTTCAATTGTTAAAACAATCATTTACTATCACACAGACACATGTACCAGTTTTAGTATCCATTTTTTTTTCCTGTTTTTGTATTCATTTTTAAATCTGTACTCCTCTGTGGGGAACAGTAATTACTTTGCTGATTCATCCCCAAGAAGTAAGTCCGTTAAGTTGATTTTTTATTATTCATTTTTCCATGCATTAACTCAAACTTGGGCCTGCGAGGGTGCCATTTTTGAACAATAACAGGTGGTTTATCGCTGTAATGACTAAAATCAGCATAATTTTAATGAAATGTGCATGAAGCATTGCCCCTAAGGAAGTTCTTCTATTGTGTAATTTTAATTTTTATGTTTTAACTCCATATTAGAAGCTTCTACTGTTCATATAGTGGTTTTAAACATTTGGATTTTGTTTTGTATTTTCATTTCAACAATTAAAAAGGTAAAAGAAAATTAATTTGCTCATGGCTCCTTCAACCTATCCAGCCTTCTACTGTTTCATTTCAAATATATATGATACATTATGCAACTAAGTGATGGACCTTGGTTATGCTAGGGAATTAAGATAATTGTTAAGTTCACGAAGAATGGTATAGGTTTTCTTTTTCTTTTTTCTTTTTTTCTTTTTTTCATCGGAAGAAGTATAACCATGCTTTATTAGAATGAGAAACAAGGTTTTAGAACAATGAGAAGTGCAGGGACTGAGATATGGTGAACATTGTGTCTTATAATAGAAAGCCTGAAAATCAAACGTCCATAATCCCTGTGTAATGTCAAGCAATTTCCAATTGATAGAGATCCTCCAAATACCTGGTGTGACAACACTAAGTATGAGTACAAAGCTTCATACGCAGATGTGTACACACATATATATCACTGTTGGTTACAAAAGATCAAACAAACCAATGCTCTAGCTGATTTTCATGTTGATAATATTAGTTGAGAATCTTGATAAAAATCCCTGTTAAAGGTTTGGTTAATGCCTAATCAGTTGAAGAGATCATGCGTTAATTCTGAAAGAAGCGTTATTAGAACATTTATCTTTCTTACAAGAATTTCAAAAAGAAAAGTCCCCCATTCCTTTCTTGTCGGGAGGGCAAATGAAAAGGAACCTTTGATGTTTTCAGTGCCCACTCCAAGAATGAGATAGAGCCTTTGATTTGATATATACCTGACTTGCCTTGCTTGTTAATCCAATAGAACATATACATGAAGTGATCTAAGAGAGAGAAGTTGCCAACTTCACGAACACTGCACATGCGCTTTATCTCATTTATAAATTACACCAGACACTACTGAGTGCCATCATTCATTCATTCATAACAAACCAAAGGCTTGCTTTCTCTCTCTGTGCTTGTGTGTGCAATTCTATCGATGGCAGACCCTGTTCTCTCCGTCATTGCAGAGTTAATTTTAAAGAACCTGGGCCCCCTCATGATCCAAGAGACTAGATTATTGTGTGGTTGCAACCAAGAGAAGGAGAAGCTTCGTGATACGGTATCCACCATCACAGTCACACTTAAAGCCGTCGAGAATGGGGAGTTTATTATCACGGAGCCTGTTAAAGATTGGCTGAGAAAGCTTAAAGAAGTGCTTTATGATGCTGACGATGTGCTGGATGACTTCCGAACCGAAGCTTTGAGGTGGAAACTGCAGGACAACATCACTAAAAAGGTACGATCCTTTTTTTCTCGCTCCAACCTATTTGTGTACAATTTGAAGATGGGTCATAAAATAAAGCACATTAGAGAGAGATTAGATAACATTGAGAAAGTTGGGAGTCAGTTTACACCCAGAGCACCCCATAATCCAGCAAGGCTAGTTGATACTGTCCAAAAACCAAGGGAAACTGACTCTAGTTTACCATCGGGTATTTTTGGAAGAGACGAGGATAAAGAGAAAATTGTCAAATTGTTGATGGATTGTGGTAGTGAGGATATCTCTGTCGTTCCCATCGTTGGGCCAGGAGGAATTGGAAAGACCACCTTTGCTCAAATGGTGTTCAATGATGATAGAATAAAAGGGCATTTTGAATTGTGTATTTGGGTGTGTGTTTCTACTGATTTTGACAAGAAAACGGTTATGGCAAAAATTTTAGAATCTGAAACCGTTGGAAATGTACCAAAGGAACCACTACGGAGTCGTCTTGGTGATAAATTGGGTGGGAAGAGATATTTGCTTGTGTTGGACGATGTATGGAATGAGGATCCTAGGAAATGGGCAGAGTTGAAAGACTTGTTGATGAGTAGTGGTAAAAAGGCCGGTAGTAAAATCCTAGTGACCACACGCAGCAAAGTCGTTGCAAAAGTCATGTGTCCAACTTTAAAATCATATCATGATTTGTCATTTTTATCACCTGATGATTCGTTGTGTGTGTTTAAGCGGTGTGCCTTGATAGCAGGCCAAGAAACCCCGGCTCTTGAAAAAGTTGGTAAAGAAATTGTGGGAAAATGCGGGGGATTGCCTTTGGCATTAAATGCTCTTGGAAGCCTTCTATACGGTAACGTCAATGAGGATGACTGGGTGTATGTTCGAGATAATGAAATGTGGAGGGATTTCATTGGAAACGAACTTGATGTTCTACCCATATTGAAATTCAGCTACGATAATTTGCCGTCATCCCAATTAAAACAATGCTTTGCGTATTGCTCACTTTTTCCCAAGGATTATGAAATCGAGAAAGAGTATTTGATCCGCTTATGGATGGCGCAGGGGTTCGTCCAATCATCCGGCGATACACAACGACGTATGGAGGATATTGGCAATCACTATTTCAACGTTTTGCTGTCAAGATCCTTCTTCCAGGACGTAAAGGAAGATGATTTTGGGAACATAGCGACTTGTAAAATGCATGATCTCATGCACGATCTTGCAAAATCAGTTTCAGGGGGTGAGTGTTTGATTGTTGATGAAATCGGTACTTCCATTCAAGCGTGTGTTCGGCACATGCATTTGTCTTGTTACACTTGTCAAGGGTTGTCTGCACAACATAAATTAAGGACATTTCTCACCAATGAAGAGGTTGAAGAGGTTGAAGTGTCTCATGATGCATGGTCAAGTTTTAGGTACCTACGTGTACTAACGCTTTCCTCGGTCACTCAAGAGCAGTTATGTCACATAAGTGAATTGAAACATTTGCGATGTCTTCTGATTTCGTATAATTATTCTATTAAGAAACTCCCCGAATCAATCATCATGTTGCAAAATTTGCAAACATTATGTGTTGTGCACTGTAGTCTTGAAAAGTTACCCAAAGATATTGGAAAGATAAAAAGTCTTAGACATATAGATATTTCTGACAATGATGAAATTGATACACTCCCTGATTCGATATGCAAGTTAAAGAATTTGCAGAGTTTGAGACTTGAGGGTTGTAGTGGAATTGAAGAATTGCCCATCAACATTGGAGAGATGATTAGCCTCAGGCAATTAAATGCTAAGGGTTTGACTGTAATCAAAAGGCTCCCTAAATCGATAAGTAAGTTGACAAATTTGAAGAGTTTGGTACTCAAGAATTGTGATGAACTCGAAGCACTACCGGAGGATATTGGAAATATGGTCAGCCTTAGGCATTTAAATGCTAAAGGTTTAAAAAAAATCAAAAGGCTCCCTGAATCGATAAGTAAGTTGACAAATTTGGAGAGTTTGGTACTCGAGGATTGTGATGAACTCGAAGCACTACCGGAGGATATTGGAAATATGGTCAGCCTTAGGCAACTTGAGCTGGATTGGAACAATGAGTCCATTTGTATACCATCTGGAGTGCGGAAATTGACTAGTCTTCAAACATTACCATTTTTCTACGTGGGAAAGGATGGGGACAGATCACATCCCAACCTAAGTGAGCTACATGGACTAAACAATCTTAGAGGTACACTGAGCATTACAAATCTTGAAAACGCAACCACTTGGGAAGCAAAGCAAGCAAAATTGAAGGATAAGCAGTACCTAAAATCGTTGAGCTTAGAATGGAACACAAGATCAAGTGGTGATGGCAATGACAATGTTGAATTTCTTGAAGCCCTAGAGCCAAATCAGAACATACAACGACTGAAGATAGATGGATATGGGGGTGCCTCGTTTCCAGGGGAATGGTTGAGAGGCTTAACTTCTCTTCGGTCTCTTTCAATTAAGAAATGTCATAGTCTGATATCTTTGTCTCAAGGGATGCAATACCTCACTGCACTTGAAAATCTATCCATTGAAGATTGCTCAAAGCTTAACTTGTCAAAGGATGATGGCATGCATGGCCTACGGAGTCTACAAGAACTGACAATCAAAGGGCTTCCAGAGTTGGTGCTTTTGCCTGAGGGGCTTCAACATGCTACCCTTCTAATACATCTTGGCATCCAACAGTGCAACAATTTGATGGCTCTACCAGAGTGGCTTGGAAATTTAGCTTCCCTTAAAGAGCTTGTCGTTTGCGAATGCCCAAATGTACAATCTTTGCCACAAGGGATGCAACGCCTCACAAAATTGGAAATACTATTTATTTCGAGATGTCCACATTTATCAAGACGATGCAAGAGAGGCGTAGGCGAGGATTGGCCTAAGATTGCTCACATCTCCGATGTAGAAGTGTATGTATTCATTTCCTTCACTTTTTTAATTTATTCACTCGTATTTATAGCCTACCATCTGTTACATACAAATCTTCAAATAATTTATGTCAACCCTTCTACGTATGGCTGATTTCTCGTCCTGTTTAAGTTTTTTAATTTTATTTTAATTTTCATCCTCGAATATTGTAAAATTCTATTCGATTTTGCTAGTTTTGTTTTCAAAATGAATAAATAAACAGTTTCTAGAAGACATATTCCTCTATTCTCCACCTCCATTAACAACCGATTTGAATTTAAAAGTCTTTTAAAAAAAATAAAGATCAAGTATGTTGTTTTCAGAATTGATCAAAATTATAACACCAATAAACTCACTGATTATTTCTCTTCCTTCCTCTTCTCTTTGGCTAGTTTGGACGAAGAAGAATACGACATTGAAGGGAGAAGGTAATGTTGAACACAGTAAATTTCATTTCTTTTCCTTTTTTTCGAAATCATCCCCCCGCCACACCCCAACCCACTTTATACTATTGTTTGGGGTGATACAGGAAACAAGTTTGTCCTCAAAATACTGTCATCGAATTAATTTATCTAGTTTTATGTTTGTTCTGCATCTTCAGCCAACAATTGAGAATTAGGCGACAATTGAGACATTTGAGAATAAGGCAAAAATTGAGACCTATTCGTGGCTTTCCTCACCGTTAGCCAATTGAAGAAGTTCAAAGTTAACCAGTGCGTGGTCAAGGTGAATCTTTCTAAATTTACTTCTCTGTTTATCGGCTCTCCATAGAGTTTTTTGCACTCCAATATATTATGAATTACTTACTACATTCTATATCAATTTAAGTAATCATTATTGGTATATCCCTTTGACTCGGAATATCAATTTAAGTAATCTTTGACTTGGTATATCTGCATCTTCAGAGAATTCCACTGTATTTATATGCTATGATTGGAAATGTCATCGTCGCTTTCCTCAAAGTTAACCGATTGAGGAAGTTCAAAGTTAACCAGTGTGTGGTCAAGGTGAATCTTTCTTAACTGGCTTCTCTGTTTAAGTGATATTTATTGGTATATCCCTTTGACTGGGTATATCAGTCTCGTGATGGGCATTCTACATTACAGCTGCTTTTTATGAATTTTAATTTGGTAGTGATGATGCCCTTACTCCCTCCCAATATTTCCAACTCACGTGCATCTCATATCCCTTTTTTTTTTTTCTTAAAAAGTCAAACCATACTCTGCTGTGCTGGTCATTAGGCCACAACTTAAGTATTTGCTTGAGTTTTATAGAAGTTCACAGAGTCACTGACGCTCCCTTGTCCAAGTTTTGTTTTTTTTTTCATAGAAATGGCTAATGTCCGTAGTCTTCAAGTATAAAAAAGATGAATTTATTCTTCAAATTAATTTTTAAATTATAGTAGATAATTTAAAAAAAAAAGAAAAAAAAGCTCCTTGCCATGCACATTAAGCCTAGGGAATTAGAAAGAAAAAAAAAGCTATAAGAAGAGAAGAAATCACTTTCTGATTAAAAAAAATAGAAAGGAAATTTAAAAAAAATAAATGGAAGTAATCTGCTCTCAGAGAAGAGGACTATATATATATATATGTTGGTGCCTACCTTATGTTTGTTAAATGCTCCGTTGAACACCACAAACTAAATTATAGAAATTGGTGAGAGAACTTTACCTCATATACTGTTGATCTTTTGAACTGGCAGCTATTCCATGATCCTGGTAAATGTAATGCTACATTACACTAGATGCAGATTATGAAACAAGGAAGAAATAGTGGGTGATTGTGTGGAGCTGAACATCTAACTAGAAATTTCTGGTGTCACGTATTACCTTGTAAGTCCCAGTTCTATGCTGCAACAACTTGCAATTAGTAACATAAATCATAAAAGACAACGTCAGTCTTATAACTGTCCTTCAGTAGCTTCCTTCTATAAAACATTCTGACAGAAATTTTTCTTTCATCTTAATAAATATTTAGAAGATATCAGTGTGAATAAGGATGGGAACGGTTCGATTAAAATCATTAAAAAAAAAACCTATTAGGGTCGGTAGTCAAGTCGAACCGAATCGATTATCAATATACACATCTTTAAGTCATACCACCAACAAGGGATGTCAAGTTTGGATGTGGTTTTATACAAATGAGAGAAAAAAAAACACCACCACCACCACCACCACCACCACCCCCCCCCCCCCCCCCCCCCCCCCCCCCCACAACAAAATCGGTTTTGGGTTGTAGCAAGCACGTCTAGAACCAAATCGATTATCAATATTTCCTTAAACATGATATAAACCGAACAGTGATGGGAATTCACATCCTTACTTAGTTTCAGTACTTCATAGTTGATATTCTTTTGTTCACCTTTTTTAGGTGAGAAGTAGCTTGTATCATTAGGTTTGGGAGATGACTTCAGAACACACCTAGGAAAAGTTCCCTTCACATGTTTACAATGTAAAAACATCCTTTTCTTTCTTTGTTCTTCTACAACTTCTCTTCTTCCTCTTTTTCTCCCTTTAAGCTTATTATACATCTTAATTATTGCTTCAACTGTTTGATTTCATTGTATCAAATGTTCTGTCCAGGCAGGAATTAGTATTAGAGAGATTGGATCAATAACATTGCTGCTACACTTGATTATCACCTCATATTTCATGAACTTGAAGAGTAGAATCTTTTTTTAGCCCATGAGGTTGGCATTCTTCTGTATTAACTTTTTGTCTTTCCATGGAATTAGTGTTTTTCCGCTTTTGTAGCCTTGGTACTTAATGAACTCTTGCAACTTAAGGTTACATATATGGAAAGCCATTGATATTCTATTTTACTAGCAACTGTGAAGGTTGACAATGATTCTGATGGGTTTCATAATTTTTTTTTCAGCTACTGATTTTTAATATTAAATTAAAAGCTTAATTTTTTTTCCAAATTATTTATTTTTTGTTAAAATAAATTTAATTTTTAATAAAACTTATATGGTTCTTCTACCGTTATAATGTCATAGAATTAGAATTATTTATGTAAATTCATATGGAGAATTTATTAGATTTTTACTTTTGCTTGGAATTTTGATGTTTACAATCTTTAATTTACTGATTTATAAGGACTTTGGAATTATGGGAAGCCCCCCAAAAAAAAACTTGGGATACCCTAGAAAGGATAAGGAGTTTTGGAATCATCAAAATTCTTTCGAAAGTTAAGGAATTGGATTGTATTCTTATTTTAATATTATGTTTCTTGAGGATTTATTAGAAGTGTGATATATTTATATTCTTACTTTTTCTTTAGGATAAGAAAATTCAATAATGATAATTTAAATTCATTATTTTATTCTTTATTAGAAACAAAAATTATAGTTTCATCATGGTAGGATTATCTTCATCCTTTTTCTTGAGGATTAGTTCCACTAAGTTGGTACTCTATTTATTATGACCTCATGTTTCATGCAGGTACATGACTAAGAGATGGAATGAGATGTACAACAGGAATGATACATGAGAACCTGAGAACAAGAGATAAGTTGATCTCTGCCTAAGATGCCAGAAGGGAGATAGGTGAGGATTGGCCTAAGAGTGCTCATACTCCAGGGATTTATGATTTACCATTTCCTGATTAGTGAAAATATGTAATCTCATCATCTTTAGAACTCTCTTCTTCAAGTCTATGATTCCAATCCCTTGTCTTCTCTAGTCAATTTGGAACCCTTTTCCTTTTGTTTTCTGACAATGGTTATACTATTGTTCACTTTCGTTTCCCTGTTGATTTTGGATTTCATTCTGGCTGATTTGAAAAAAGTGAAAGAACAACCAAACTTCTGCAACTGAAATTTTAGTAAAATGAGTTTGTAGGCTGGAGCATCTTCAAAATCCTTGTCTTATAGTTTAGTAAAATGAGTTTCTGTGCAATTTTTCCTATGGATCTCAAAGCTTACTGTTATGTGGGTGTCTTGTATTCTCCTTCCACAGTGTCCAAAGGCCTTCTCTTTGTGGGATTAACAAGGCGTTCGATCTCAATTTTGTACATAGAGAGACAGACGTGAGAATCACTTGATTTTGGGAGTACTTTTGGTTTTATGTTGGAGTTAGATCTATGATACTTGTAAAAGAATACTCTGTACTTCTTCTTGTGTTTTAGTGGAAGCTTCTCATCATCTCCAACCGTGGATGTAGGCTTCAAGCCAAACCACGTAAAATTTTTTCTCTGTGTTTGCTTGTTTCTTGTTATTTCGCCATCTCAGTTGGTGTTGGTGATTTCCACAAATGATATCTGAGAATACTACTCTGATCTCATATTTCTTTATAGCCGTTTATTGATTAGCTTTTGTTCTGAAGAACTTGAAGAGAGCAATGAGAAGTTGAAGTTGGGCTAGGGCAAGGGTTGGGCCGTTGTCCAATTTGAATTTGATGGTTTATTATCTCATGGGGCACTTATGATTCTTTCATCCTTCGGTGAAATACTATGCCCTATGGCTGCAAAATTTATTTCATGTTTGTATTATGATACACTTAAAAAGCAAGAAGTTTATAAAGTGTTAGGATCGCACAAGATTTTTAAATCCTTTATGATGCTGCCTTTATGAACTTCTGTTATTTTACCACTGTAGTCAGAGAATATGAAAATAGCAATAGAATACACAAGCAATTCCCAGCTTATCATCCAAAACTACTGAGAGAGTCCAACATAGAAGAAACAATAGTGTGTAATTGTTGGCAAGAAACGCAATGTTCAACATCATTGTTGTTGAAAATCAGTTAAAAAAAATTTGGATAATTGAGGTTAGGATAAGTGCTGCAAGCCGTTTGAAGTTGGTAATGTTCATTTTTAAAAAGGCCACTATCTTTGGATACATTAATAACTGAGATTGAGATTGACTTATTAGATTTTTGGAGAGGACTTGTTCGAACAGAATCAATTATTAATATACGACATCTTTAAGTCAAACCACCAACTAAGGGATGTCAGTTTTGGGTTTGTATTGATCAGTTTCGATTCAAATTTTGTTTTAAACCGCACACAAAAATATACCAATTTGGTTTTGGGTTGTTGCATACATGTTTGCTCTGTTTTGTTTTTCCTCAAAACCAAACCAAAACCGAACTGTTGCCATCCCTAAGTGTGAAGCATGACATAAATGGATTTGTAAAAAAGAGAATTATGACATTGATGGTAACTCACATCCTTCCTTAGTTTCAGCACTTCATAATTTATATTCTTATGTTTGCTTTTTTAGGTGAGAAGCAGCCTGTATTACTAGGTTTTGGAGATGAGTTCAGAAGACGCCAAGGAAAAGTTCCTTTCACATGTTTACAATGTAGAAACATCATTTTCTTTCTTGTTCTTCTAACACTTCTCTTCCTCCTATTTTTCTCTCTTTGACCTTATTATACATCTTAGTTATTGCTTCAACTATTTGATTTGAATGTATCAAATTTTTCTGTCCTGGCAGGAATTAGTATCAGAGAGATTGGATCAGAAACATTGCTGCTACTCTTGATAGAGTTGTCATAATTGAAGGAGTTGGAGTAGTGATGGTAATTCATATCCTTTCATCTTATTTTAGTACTTCAAAGTTAAGATTCTTTTATTTGCTTTCGTAGTTGAGAAATAGCCTGTAGTACTTGAAATTTATTGAGCTTTGGAGATGCTTTTAGATGATATGTGAAAAGTTCCTTTCAAATTTCCTCATCCTCCTCGTTTTCTTCCTTTTAAGTTTCTAGTACTCCTTAGATATTGCTTCATTTGTTTTATCTTTTAAGTTATAAATGTTAAATATTGTTTCAACCATTCGATTTCATTGTGCCAAACTTTTATCCATGGCAAGAATTACTATCTAATAGATTTGGTCAAGGAAATTGCTGTAATTGATTATCACCTCATGTTTCATGATTTTGCATATGCACAATTAAGGGATGAGATGAGCAGAACAGGAAGGGATGTGACATTTAAAATAGGACCTGAAAATTTGAAGAAATTTTTAAACAATTTAATTGGACTTCTTGCAGTTGTGTTCAACTCTTCTTAGGCCAGTTCTAAACTCCTACCATCTGAAATATCTTAAAAGTTCCGTCTCAATGACACTATTCTGAAATATCTTAACGTCTCACTCATCAAAACAAGCTAATATCGTGAGACTTTGGAGGAGCATTTGGAAAAACACTTCTTTCTTTTAGGTTCTTCCTCTACTCGCTAATGTTTTCCTGTTTTATTTATTATCATTTACTTGGTTGGATTGGTTTTTTCGTTTTCATTTTTCATGGTAGTTCTCATGTGGGCATTTACACCATTCCTTTTCAGGTTTTCTTCATGGATTTGGTACAATTGTCATATAACTGTAGAAAGCTACTGGCATATTTCCAATATTCTTTCTACTTCCAGCAAAAGAAAACCTCATTGATGAGTTAGCCAAAGACTATCATTGAGAGTGGCATCTGAAAAGTGCTTTAAAGTCATAAATACCTTAACACAAAATAAAAACATTAGTTAACCACAGCCTTTCTAGTTATTTTTGATGTTTAATGCCATTAAGCCATGCATTTTTTTTTTCTTCTTTGATATGCTTAAAGCAGAGGCTATCATGAAGCTTTTTGGTCTTCTTTTTTGTAGCTACTGCAATTATAATCTAGACAAACCATGAAGCTTTTTGGTCTTCTTTTTTGTAGCTACTGTAATAATTGTTGTGAGCTGTTTGATGTCTTGAAGTTTGCTATATCCTTTTGTTTAATCAGATTCAAACTATAATTTGATGTCTTGAATTTCACCCTGAAACCAGAGGTTCGTTTGCTGGGGCAGAATTGGCCTGTTTGCCCCTGACTCGAAATTTTTGGTTACTATATATGGGAGAAATTATGTCATTTTTTAGTAGGTGCAGTGTCTTGTCATTTGGAAAAAGTTTTTTAGGTTTTCTTTAGGTCTTCTCTTACGCCTCCTAGACATATGCATTTTAAGTTCAAATCACATAAATTTATGTCTTATCACCCTTTTTTCTTTTCTCTATTTTGTTATTGTTCTATTCTGGGCTTTGGCCGTTTAGCCATTTCTTGTGACTCTCAGTTTTAGTGGTCGCCTATTTCCTAACACAAACTCAAATGACCATGGATTCCTTACAGCCCAGGGTGGGTTTTCTGTTTGTCTGCCTCCACCATTATAGAAATCAGGCCAATCTCTTAATATAATTGCACCAGGATGGAGGTGAACATTATTGCAATCCTATGAATCAAAGGATATTTGGTTGAATGAGTCAAATTAAGAAAATCATATACAAAATGTCATAGATCTTTGCTTTTGCTTATTCTTTACCTTTTATTTTGTAATATTGGGTGGGTATAATTAGCTCTCTAGCTTAAGACTTTGGGAAAATGTGATTGTAAATCTCAGGGATATTTGGTTGTAGGCTTAAAAAATGACATTGTTCAAAAAACGCTTCCAGCTCTTTTGATCTTTCTATGGCAGGGTCAATTAACGTACCTTGTCAAGATGTCAATGTAATCACCTTCAAATAATTGGAGCGAAGGCATCACTAATGCAAATGGTCCACTTTACAACGAAGTTCCTGCACAAATCTCGTAGACAACCATTTCACCCATGTAATTCTCATTAGTAGCTGAAAAATGGGTTTCAATGCTTTTCCATGCGACCATGTAAAAGACAAATTTTTGCCTGGGAATAGAGTGGGGGAATAGAATAAGAGTAAGACAAGAAATGCCAATAAAAGGGAAAGAAAATTGGGTACCTCCATGGCATAAGATATGAAGCATGATATGAATGGATTTGATGGTGACTCACATCCTTACTTATTAGTTCCAGTACTTCATAATTGATATTCTTTTGTTTGCTTTTTCAGGTGAGGAGTATTACTGGGTTTTGGAGATGAGTTCAGAACACACTGAGGAAAAGTTCCTTTTACATGTTTACAATGTAGAAACATCATTTTTCTTTCTTGTTCTTCTAACACTTCTCTTCCTCCTATTTTTCTATCTTTAAGTTTATTATACATCTTAATTATTGCTTCAACTATATGATTTCATTGTATTAAACTTTTCTGTCCAGGCAGAGAGAGATTGGATCAGTAACATTGTTGCTACACTTGATTAGCACCACATGTTAATTTCATGAAGAAGCTACATGATTAAGGGACAGAATGAGCAGTACAACAAGAATGCTACATGTGAATCTGAGAACACAATGAAGTTTTTAAACAAAATCAGTTGCAATTCTTCAACTTGTGAGCAAAATCTTCTTAGGCCAATTCTAAACCACTGCTTTTTGGTTTTTTCAGTATAGTTTTACTCATTAGAACAAGTTATTGCTAAGAAGTTATCACTTTATAGGTTATTCCTCTACCTCTCGATGGTTTTCTCTTTGACTTGGTACAGTTTTCATAATTGGAGTGGAGTAGTGATGGTAATTCATATCTTTTCATCTTATTTTGTTACTTTGAAGTTAAGATTATTTTATTTTCTTTCATAGGTCAGAAATACCCTGTAGTAATTGGGAATTGTTGAGCTTAGGAGACACTTTTAGATGATATGTGAAAAGTTCCTTTCAAATTTCTACTCCTCATTTTCTTACTTTTTAAGTTTATAATACTCCTTAGATATTGCTTCAATTGTTCTATCTTTTAAGTTTCTTATTAATGTTAAATATTGCTTCAACTATTCGATTTCATTGTACTACACTTTTGTCCATGGCAAGAGTTACTATCTAATAGATTTGGTCAGGAAAATTGTTGCTGTACTTGATTATCACCTCATGTTTCATGATTTTGCATATGCACAATTAAGGGATGAGATGAGCTAAACAGGAAGGGATGTGACATTTGAAATAGGACCTGAAAATTTGAAGAAACTTTTAAACAATGTAGCTGGACTTCTTGCAGTTGTCTTCAAATCTTCTTAGGCCGGTTCTAAACTGCTACCATCTGAAATATCTTAAAAATTCCGTCTCAATGACACTATTTCGAGATGTGGTTGGTTTTCACTCATTAGAGCAAGCTAATATCTTGAGACTTTTGAGGAGCATATGGAAAAACACTTGTTTTTTGTTTGAGGCCGATGCCAGTTCATACATTGGGCTGTTCTATTGCTTTGAGTTCTTTCTTTTAGGTTCTTTCTCTACTCCTGAATGTTTTCCTGTTTTATTTATTATGATTTGCTGGGTTGGATTGGTTTTTAATTTTCATTTTTCAATTGTAGTTCTCATGTGGGAATTTGCATCATTCCTTTTCAGTTGTTCTTCATGGATTCGGTACAATTGTCATATAATTGTAGAAAGCTATTATCATATTTCTAGTATTCTTTCCACTTTCAGCAAAAGAAAACCCCATTTATGAGTTAGCCAAATACTATCACTAAGAGTGGCATCTGAAAAATCCTTTAAATTCATAAATACCTTAACACAAAATAAGAACAATAGTTAACCAAAGCCTTTCCAGTTAATTGTGATGTTTAATGCCATTAAGCCATGCATTTTCTTTTATTTTCGTCTCTGATGTGCTTAAAGTAGAGGCTGTCATGAAGCTTTTTGGCCTTTCTTTTTGTAGCAACTGCAATTATAATCTAGACAAACCATGGAGTGATTTCCTCTTTTTTCCCTTCTCTAATATGTATTGCTCTCTCGTGGATGCTAAGAATCATGCTACCAGCTTTACTTGAAAACAAATGAAAACTGCATCAAACTCATCCAAACGAGCAAAAAATCCATTTTAAATTTTTTAGGCGCCATTGTCAACCATTTTAGAGGAAATCAATCAAGTATTGCGTAATAAAGTAAGAGGATCATTGACAAAGTCTCTTCAAATTGCACATCTTTCGTTCTGGGAAAATTGAAGTATCTAAAGTAAGAAAGTGCTTTCATTGTTGTGGAATAAAAAGCCTTCGTATCTTAATGCATGTATTTAATTTATTCGGAGCGATTAGAGCAGGATCCAATTTTGGAGAGTACAAACCGAAGCAATAACAATAATATTCTAGTGGAACATCTTTCACAATCCCTGGAGAGATAGTTCACTAATAGACTTGCCCCTTAAGTTGTTTCTGCAACAACTTAAGGGGCTTGATTTCTCTTGACGATGTTCTGTGTCACCATCCTTGTATGCGTTGGTGCAATTTCACTTGTGTTTTTCCTTGTGGTAACTTTTGTTCTAGAAAAAATGGATGGTGATGAATCTCTTTGCCTCTCCATTTTTTTATTTCTTTTATATAATCTTACCTTCCAAGAATGTATACAAGGCTTAGAATAAAAAAATTTCTCTGTTTTTCATTAGATCATTTATTTTCCTACATTTTTCTATTTTCTCTTTTAATTTCTATGCTCAGTCATTTGGGAATTTTAATTTTGTACATGCATTAGCTTGCGTTTGGAATATCCATTGACTAATTTTCCAAACTAGCTTCTCCTAACATTACCCATGACATTTGTGTTTGGGACTAGCCCCCTAGCAAGGTAAATGGATAGTCAATATTGTAACACACCGAATATCTATACCTATGTGCTATTACCATGTAATTCATTTTTCCCTTTTTACCTCTCAGATATATTCCACTTAACTTGACAGAGGATTAACCATTAGAAGACAGTAAAAGCCTGATTCCGCTGACCTAGCCCAAATTATTTTTCCTTGAAAGAAAATTTGTAAATTCTTTTAACCAATAATGAAACATACTGTATTAGATTAATAAGAAAGTAATTTACAGATTAGAGACTACCCTGCAAAATATATTAAATACATAAAGAACACTAGGAGCAGTTGTTCAAGGCTTTGTTCTAATCCTTGTAAGGTCAAGCAATTTCAAATTGATAGAGATGCGCCAATACATGGTGTGACAACTTGTGTAAGCAGTAGGCTTCTGCTATTGAAAGTGGAAGCATTGTCTTGCTTAGTGAACCCCAACTGGAGGTCTAAGCCATATTGTG
Organism: Buxus sempervirens; assembly: GCA_947561395.2. Taxonomy (NCBI): domain Eukaryota; kingdom Viridiplantae; phylum Streptophyta; class Magnoliopsida; order Buxales; family Buxaceae; genus Buxus; species Buxus sempervirens. The sequence goes on along the minus strand of OX387183.1, from coordinate 3,598,779 downwards.
GATTGACTGGTTGAATTGAATGGTACTCACATTAATCCCTGGATTATTTTGTTGAAAGAGACTTCAATTATTGCATATTGTGGTTGGGGGAGGTGTTGGCTATTTGCCACAGTTCACAAGTAGAGGGAGGGACATTGTTGGGGACGTGCAATATTCACATGCCACAGCTAGTTTTACTGAGCACAAGAGAGTTTTTTTTTTTTAACGAAAAATACCCTTTTGTACTCACAGTTCTTTATGAGTGGCTTATGAATGCAAATGGTTAAACATTCTTACAATAATGACAATGGTAATTTTGGGCCCTTTGGTATACATAATTACGCATTTATCTATCAACTTAAGTTTTCAGGTGCAATGGTTGTTTAACATAAGCTAACAAGAATTTGAAGCCAAATTGGATTAGTGTTAATAATCTTGGATGAGCAGGATCATTGAAGATTGGATACAAACCCCATCAACTTGCAACAAGGCTTCATTGAAGATTGAGTATAAACCTCATCAACTTGCAACAAATTAAGCTTGAAATGATAATGACCTTGGAACTTTTGGGATAATCTTGGTCTCTTCAAAAAATTCCTTACTAGGTTGAGCATGTATCTGAGTTTAAACCAAAGCCTTTTTGATGATTTTTGAGAGCACCTTCTGATTATTAGGCTGTCTATCTACAATATAATCGAACTGGCTACAAGAACTATGAAGCGTTGAGAAGAACTTGTACTCGCCTTCTTCTTTAGTGGAATCACTTCCTCTCTCATGCCCGTAGGCATTTAAGGTCGACCAACATAAATCTGCTTCTTATCTCATCTTGTTATACTTTTCTATGTTTGTTGATGTTCAATTCTAGGCATTGGCCACTTAGCGATTTCTTGTGACTATTAGGTTCAATGGTCATCTGTTTCCGAAAATAAACTCTAGTCCTTAGAGCCCATGGTGGGGGTGGCTCTCACCAGGAACAAATGGATACAAATTGTCTATACCCAAAATTAGCATTGGTGGCATTGGTATTTTTCTATAAAAAAATAAATTTTTTCTTTATTTTGAAAAAAGAAAAAAAACAGAGAAAAAACTCTTCACACTGCAGTGTGGCCCGTACTTACATTATTGGCGTAACATGCATCTTGTGGAAAAAGAGCTCCATTTATGTGGATTTTTTTTTTTATTATCTTAGCTTTCGTTTTCTTCTTTTATTCGGTGGATCATTCATTGAATATTGATAGAATATTGGACCCACCTCGTCCATCCCCTCAGAATGAGTGTCCATGGATTGGGGGCCACATCTCTCCCCACTAGGGAGTTAGGACCACAAAAGGCAATTAATATCCACAAAAGAAAAAGAAGACATGTTTGATGTCAAAGGTTCTCTAATGGATTGAAAAGAAAGTTATATGGATCATTCATTGAATATTGATAGAATATTGGACCCACCTCGTCCATCCCCTCAGAATAAGTGTCCATGGAATGGGGGCCACATCTCTCCCCACTTGGAGTTAAGACCACGAAAGGCAATTAATATCCACAAAAGAAAAAGAAGACATGTTTGATGTCAAAGGTTCTCTCATGGATTGAAAAGAAAGTTATTTGGATCATTCATTGAATATTGATAGAATATTGGACCCACCTCGTCCATCCCCTCAGAATGAGTGTCCATGGATTGGGGGCCACATCTCTCCCCACTTGGGAGTTAGGACCACGAAAGGCAATTAATATCCACAAAAGAAAAAGAAGACATGTTTGATGTCAAAGGTTCTCTCATGGATTGAAAAGAAAGTTATTTGGATCATTCATTGAATATTGATAGAATATTGGACCCACCTCGTCCATCCCCTCAGAATGAGTGTCCATGGATTAGGGGCCACATCTCTCCCCACTTGGGAGTTAGGACCACGAAAGGCAATTAATATCCACAAAAGAAAAAGAAGACAGGTTTGATGTCAAAGGTTCTCTAATGGATTGAAAAGAAAGTTATTTGGATCATTCATTGAATATTGATAGAATATTGGACCCACCTCGTCCATCCCCTCAGAATGAGTGTCAATGGATTGGGGGCCACATCTCTCCCCACTTGGGAGTGAGGACCACGAAAGGCAATTAATATCCACAAAAGAAAAAGAAGACATGTTTGATGTCAAAGGTTCTCTAATGGATTGAAAAGAAAGTTATTTGGATCATTCATTAAATACTGATAGAATATTGGACCCACCTCGTCCATCCCCTCAGAATGAGTGTCCATGGATTGGGGGCCACATCTCTCCCCACTTGGGAGTTAGGACCACGAAAGGCAATTAATATCCACAAAAGAAAAAGAAGACATGTTTGATGTCAAAGGTTCTCTCATGGATTGAAAAGAAAGTTATTTGGATCATTCATTGAATATTGATAGAATATTGGACCCACCTCATCCATCCCCTCAGAATGAGTGTCCAATGGATTGGGGGCCACATCTCTCCCCACTTGGGAGTTAGGACCACGAAAGGCAATTAATATCCACAAAAGAAAAAGAAGACATGTTTGATGTCAAAGGTTCTCTCATGGATTGAAAAGAAAGTTATTTGGATATTGTGAGACATGGGGAAAATCAATCCTATATGACTTCCTTGATCATCACGCGGGATTAAATAAAAAACAAAGAGTCGCCACCATTCAATCTAGGTGTGAATGGACACCAAAAATCTCAAATAAGCACAAAAGGCAATTTTAGGGCAAAAGATCCCTCCTAAAAAAAACAACCAGAGATGGGTAAGGGGATTAAGTTATGAACAGGGGAAGGTGTTAGGCACCCCTATTCATCCACACAAGGTGGTTGCCAGGTATTGTTCATGTTAAAATAAAGGAAAAAACTTGCTATAAAAAATCACGAAAAAAGACAAAAAAAACAAACATGTATGGTTTTCTCATATGAATAGTCTGATTGATCCAGAACTTTCAAATATGATCATACCACTCCTAGGGTTTCATGATTAAAATAAAATTGAAATAAAACCAAAATAAAGTGAAAAATCCAAAAATCTGGCTTTAAGTCAAATTCTAGAAATCTAGAAAAATATGATTTTTATAAAATATTTCAAAATTAAACCTGAATAATCCAGAACATAGATAAAGCCCAAATTTCACATTAAATCAAGAAATAAAAACCAAAAATACTCACATTAATGAAAAAACATCAAAAGGGAAGAACTTAGACCGTAGGGTCTTATCTCAAAAGTGGAAAACAAATCAAAAACCATATCATGAAACCCTAGAATTCACTTTCAGGCTTGTGGATTCAGATCTATCATATTGATCATGATGAATCTCGGATCTTAGCCTAAAATCCCAAAAATCACGAAAACAGTGCAGTAGGTGCAAAAGTGATGAAAAATCCAAATTTTGGAAAAAGAGCGGATCTCATGCTATAATCACCATGTACTCATAAGATTAATCCAGATTCAATATAAAATCATTAAAACATGATCAAGATATCAAAACAGCCACATCTCACAGATTAGAGCACATGGGGGCCTACCCTACGGATCCACCTGTTCTCTTTTCCCCTAGCTCTCTCTTCACGTTTTACGGCTAGAGAGACTCTTGAGGTACTTAGAGATAGGTTTGGGTACACAAACACAATCAAAGGCCTTATTCTATAAAAAAGGAGAAAAACAGATTATGGGGTTCTATTCTAGGGATCCACCTGTTCCCCTTTCCCCTAGCTCCCTCTTCACGTTTTACGGCTAAAGAGACTCTTGAGGTACTTAGAGACAAGTTTAGGGATACAAATACAACAGATGGCCTTATTCTACAGCAATAGAGATGATCCTATTACTTCTAGAATTGAAAATATGAAATAAAAGGGAAAAGGGACTTACCTGGATTCAGCAAGCAAAAGCAGCAGGGATTCCTTTCCTTCTCTTAAAGCTCTTGATTATTCAAAATTTCGTGGCCCTTAGCTTGAGGAAATGCCCTCTATTTATAGGCAAGCACAGGGGCAAGGCTGGTCCAGAAGGATATATCCTGATCCTCAGGATAGAGTGAAAGTTGGAGATAATGCCCATCCTTAGCCAACAAAGGTGACTTCAGCGAATAAAAGACATAATCCGCTCATTAAAAGGATATTGGACTAAAGATAAAGCTCGGAAATCGAGAGAAGAATCAAACTCGCACGAGTCTTTAGTGACCGTAGATTATGCACGGTCCAGTGATGCCCGTATTTCCAATACGGTCGCGGCGGACCGTAGATAGTTTTCGGGCGCGACAGGCCTGTGAATGTAATACGGGCAAAGCCTGCTTAGTCACTTTTTATGCATTTTTGACCTCTTTTAAGCTCTAATTACATGCTTTTATTACTTTCTCACTTTGTAGTGCAATTTGGGGTGTCTACAGATATATATGTTGCTTTCTTTTAAGGCTTGTCAATCCTAATTTTTTTTTTTTTCAGAAATTTAAAACCATACATGCTAGATAAGGAGAGATCAGGATTCAAGAGCATTGTTATTCAGTTACCACTTCATGTAAGATTTACTAGTCCAACAGTATGTATGAGTACAAATTAGTCATTGCTCTAGCTGATATTCAAGTTGATAATATCAGTTGAGAATCTTGCTAAAGATCCCTATATTAAAGGTTTGATGAATGCGTAATCCATGTCAAGTAGAGAAAATTCTTAATTTGTATGTTAGAGGGTGGAAGTTATAAATTGACTGAGCTTGATCGGAAGGAAGGGAGGATCCACACGCAGATGGACTCATCTCAAAAGGATGACCTACAAAAGTGATTATTATTGGGAGGACTTGACCTAAGATTGACCACATAGCAAACTTGTCAAATAATTGAGATTGCTTTTCCACTCTTACAAGTCTCAATTATTGGGGTTAATGGGCTAACACCCTATCACCCTTTTTGTGGTTTTGAAATAAAGCCACCGTCCCTTTAAATTTTTATTTGTTGTTATGGTACCATTTGTCTTCTTGGACTCAAACTAAACATTCTAAACACACTTAAACACTTTCTTTTCGACACTGAATTAAGCCAACTAAAATATTAAACATAACAAACTCCCCCTTTGGCTATTCAGTGACAAAACCTATACACAATATAAAAAACAGAGATTCCATGACATTGTGAACCACCAAGCAATGTCTTGGATTAAACAAACCCAAACACAACCTATCTACACTAACCTAAATAGACCAAGTTTGAATTTGAAACCTGTAACCTGTAACAAAACAACTCAAAGAAAACAAATACCTTGTAAAACGCATGAGGAATAAAAAAAAATAACAATACGCAATTCACATTCAATTCAATCATCAAAGCTCCCCCTTAGAAATACCTACTCCCCCTTTTTGTCACAGAAATAGACAAAAGGAAACAGAGAAGCCAGAAATACCTACTCCCCAAAGGAAATAGAGAGGCCAGAAACACCAACTCCCCCTCAAAACTTGACACAGTTTGGAAGAAGCACAAGCATAAACTCAAATGGCTAGAATAGATAACAAAGCTGGAAATACTTTAAGGAAGACATATTCGAACCAAATTAGAAAAACTGAACCAAGAATTAAACACAAAACACATTTGGAAGAGATGGAGAACTTAAAAAAATTCCAAATTTCAATTCAAAGCACCAACTCCAATGAAACCAACTCAACCACATGTAAAAACACTCTAAAAACATGATGAATCATGCCTCAAGCAATATTTCATAAAAACTCAAAATTTTCATATTTTTGATAACTTTTTCACCCAAAATCCAAGTTTTTACAAAACTAAAAACAATAATCCTAAATAACTACACAATAATGTAATTAAATCACCAAGTGTGCTTGCGTGTAAGTGCAAAACCAAATACAACAAGTTTGCCTAAATAGGAACTTGGTAAGGAGGATTTGGCCATTTATCAAGAAATCACAATATTATTCAAGTCTCTCTATGAATTAAAAAGAACTCCCTTCATGAATTTTGAGACCTTAGAAAAAACTCTGTTTTTGAAACTTTCTCCCCCTATTTCTTACAATTCTTTTTGCACAAAGAGTAGTATTCCTTAGAATATCTAAGTTTACAGCTTATGCCACGGTTGTACTCCTTGTATTTCTTTTAGAACTCAAGATGTCTGGGGTTTACAGCTCATCCCAGAGTTCTTTTCATACAACTTTTTCTTTTAAACGAAAGGGAGAAATCTCTTTTTAACACAAGGTCACATGCTAGGATCTTTTTAACTTAAGATAGACAAAAGTAAATCAAGGATTGCCTATCCACACACTCACCGAAAAATAAAAAATTAAGCTTGCTTAATTGTATTTGGTGTGTGTAAGTGAAGTGCAAAACACACTAAGAGATCAATCAACCTTTGTGCATTTATATGAGATCATTGAAATAGATTTTGCAAAACAATTCTTTTAAGCAATTAATTCTCTCAATATAAAAATCTATTGTTTTCACAAACACATGCTCATGACACAAATCACCAAAAATAAAAAGAATAGAAAATCTTTTTGTATTTTTTCTGAAAAATTTTAAATCAAAAAACAATTAAACTAAAATCAAAAACCAGAAAAATAAAAACAAAAGAAAACATGCATGCAAAGGATAAGATAAGCAATATAAACAGGGCCAATGCAATCAACACAAAACCTACTCAAGGAAGAGTAGTCAAATCACTCTTCTTCACCCAAATTTGTTGGTTAGAAGAGGATTTCTTGGTCAAGGACACTAGTTGTTCAGAAAGAAGCCTAGTTTGTTCAGCTAAAACCTTGACTTGTTTTGACAAATCCACATTGGATTGTCTAAAAGGAGAATTCCAAGATTGAGTAAACTCTTCTCCTAATTTCCAGCAATTAGGTCTTATGTGACCTAGAACACCACAATGGTGGCAAGTGGGAATGAATTTCTGAGATTGAGATTCCCTAGGAAGAGATGCCTTAGTTTTAGACCTTTTGAACTTTTGGGTAGGCCTTTTTGCCTTTTTGGTCTTTGAAGATGAAGGAGCATCCTGAAATCCTAAACCTCTCTTATCAGTCATTGTTTGACTCATACCAAGCATGTGTACAAGCTTTTGAGAACCAGAAGAGAAGTTTTGCAATTGAGATTTGGACTTTTCTAACTCAGATTTCAAAGACATGTTTTGAGACTCAAGGGTTTCAATCTTCAACTTCAACTCACCAACATGTGAAGTAGACTCATCCAATTTAACTTGAAGTCCTTCCTTGACAAGTTCTACTTCATTGAGCTTTTTGAGAAAGGCCTTGTTTTGTTTCTTTATTTTCAGGCTTTCATTAAAAAGCTTTTCATAAGCCTCTTCAAGGCTTTCCCCATCTTCAGACTCACTTTGAGAACCAATATTATTCTCAAGTGGTTTTGAGTCTTAAAGAGTGTTTCCCTCATCACTTCCCACAATAGAAGTGAAGGCCATGTAGTTTGAACCCTCTTCAGATACAAAGTCCTTCTCATGTTCAGATTCAGTCTCACTATCAGACAGGGTAGCATTCATTGCTTTCCCACTTCCTTTACCTTTCAATTTCATGTAAGTAAGACATTCAGCTCTTATGTGGCCAAACCCTTGGCAACCATGACACTTTACCTGCTGAGTTGTGTTTTCATGAATGTCTTTGGTTTCCCTAGGTTCTTTCCAAAATTTCCTCTCCTTGCTAGAAGTCCCCCTAGACCATTCATTGCCCTTTTTGTTTTTCCTAATCTTAAACATCTTTCTAAAACTCTTCACAAATTGGGCAATCTCCTCATCATCCACCTCATCATCAAACTCATTAAAAGTCTTTCCTTTCATGGCTCTAAGAGCAATGGATTTGCTCTTTTTGGTTTGAGGTAAGGTAAGCTCATAGGTTTGAATTGATCCTATTAGGTCTTCAATCCTAATTTTGTCAATGTCTTTGCTTTCCTCTATGGCTGTTACCTTGGGTATAAACCTCTCAGGGAGAGACCAAAGGATTTTTCTCACAACTCTGTTTGGAGGAATTTTGTCACCAAGTTTGAAACTATAATTCACTATGTCACTAAGTTTGGCATAGAACTCATCAAAGGGTTCATCCTCTCCCATCTTCAATTCTTCACGAGGACAGTTCCCTCATAAGTGGTTTCCAAAATTTCCCAAATTTCTTTACCGGTCTGACAAGTGGACACCCGTTTGAACTCATCAACAGAAATTGCACTAAAGAGTGCATTGACACCTTTACTATTGTGGTTGGCTTCAATTAACTCTTCCCTAGTGTATTGGCTTGGGTCTTTGGGTTTAATCTCACCATCTATGGTAATAGTGGGTGGAGACCATCCTCTCTCAACACTTCCCCATACCTTCTCATCAATGGCCTTAAGACAAGCTCTCATACGATCTTTCCAATATGCATAATTACCACCATCAAAGAAGGGTGGGGAAGAGGAAGACTTGTCCATGACTAACAGAGTCAAGGATCTGGTTACCCACTCCGATACCAATTGAAAAACAGGGTTTTGACTCTAAATACACCTAGAGGGGGTGAATAGGTGTAGCACAGCGGAATAAAATTCTACTAATTAAAAACAAGTTCTTAATTAATAGGCATGCACAAGTCTTGATCAATTAATAACCAATCACACCAAATTGCAAATAAAGTAAAGAGACAACACAAGCAATTTTGGTGACGAAGGGAAAACTCTATGAGAACTCTCACTAGAGAAAAACCCTCCGGGCTATGCAGGAGCCACCTAAAATATCCAATATGAAAAGAAGACTTACAACCTGTAGTTCAGACGACTCAACATCCCTATGCTAGACTCTGCAACTCACAGACATGAAAGTATCTGAGAAACTCAGATTTTCTCCACAGCAACACTTCAGAACTCTGAAGATCTTTTCACACGATCACCCAAACGAACTCGCATGCCATCCGTAGGAACTCCCACGATCAATCTCCCCAACCCGGAACTCCAAGGTAGAGGAAGGAAGAATAAAAGAAAGGTTTTATGGCTCAAAAGATGAAAACCTAGAAGAAGGGTTTTCAGAAGAGAAGGATATTTAGGGTTTCTAAAACGTAGCTCTCTTAGGTTTAGAAGGTCCCTAATCCTACTTAAAGGTTCCCCAAAAAGTTTGAAGTCAATCCGAATTTAAACGAGTAAGTTATGTAATTTTTTGTAACTTTTCAGAAATTTTGCTGTTTGAACGTTCGAACGCTCAGCAAACGCAAGGCAAACGCCACCCTTTAAAAATTGAACATTCGAACGGCCAGAGAATGTTGGTCGAACGCTAGCCTCGGGTTTGTCTGCAGAACAGGAACGTTCGAATGGCCAGAGAACGTTGGTCAAACGCCACTCTCCAGAAATTGAACGTTCGAACGTTTATCAAACGTTGGGTATAACTTCTTCAATTTGACTCCGATTTTAACGCCGTTTGAATCATGTCTTCTTGGACTCAAACTAAACATTCTAAACAAACTTAAACACTTTCTTTTTGACACTGAATTAAGCCAACTAAAATATTAAACCTAACAGTCTCTTCAAAAAATTCCTTACTAGGTTGAGCATGTATCTGAGTTTAAACCAAAGCCTTTTTGATGATTTTTGAGAGTGCCTTCTGATTATTAGGCTGTCTATCTACAATATAATCGAACTGGCTACAAGAACTATGAAGCGTTGAGAAGAACTTGTACTCGCCTTCTTCTTTAGTGGAATCACTTCCTCTCTCATGCCTGTAGGCATTTAAGGTCGACCAACATAAATCTGCTTCTTATCTCATCTTGTTATACTTTTCTATGTTTGTTGATGTTCTATTCTAGGCAGGCCACTTAGCAATTTCTTGTGACTATTAGGTTCAATGGTCATCTGTTTCCTAAAACAAACTCTAGTCCTTAGAGCCCATGGTGGGGGTGGCTCTCACCAGGAACAAATGGATACAAATTAGCATTGGTGGCATTGGTTTTTTTCTATAAAAAAAATAAAATTTTTCTTTATTTTGAAAAAAGGAAAAAACAGAGAAAAAACTCTTCACGCTGCAGTGTGTCCCGTACTTACATTATTGGCGTAACATGCATCTGGTGGAAAGAGAGCTCCATTTATGCGGATTTTTTTTTTATCTCAGCTTTCGTTTTCTTCTTTGATTCGGTGGATCATTCATTGAATATTGATAGAATATTGGACCCACCTCTTCCATCCCCTCAGAATGAGTGTCCATGGATTGGGGGCCACATCTCTCCCCACTTGGGAGTTAGGACCACGAAAGTCAATTAATATCCACAAAAGAAAGAGAAGACATGTTTGATGTCAAAGGTTCTCTAATGGATTGAAAAGAAAGTTATTTGGATCATTCATTGAATATTGATAGAATATTGGACCCACCTTGTCCATCCCCTCAGAATGAGTGTCCATGGATTGGGGGCCACATCTCTCCCCACTTGGGAGTTAGGACCACGAAAGGCAATTAATATCCACAAAAGAAAAAGAAGACATGTTTGATGTCAAAGGTTCTCTCATGGATTGAAAAGAAAGTTATTTGGATCATTCATTGAATATTGATAGAATATTGGACCCACCTCGTCCATCCCCTTAGAATGAGTGTCCATGGATTGGGGGCCACATCTCTCCCCACTTGGGAGTTAGGACCACGAAAGGCAATTAATATCCACAAAAGAAAAAGAAGACATGTTTGATGTCAAAGGTTCTCTCATGGATTGAAAAGAAAGTTATTTGGATATATATGTTGCTTTCTTTTAAGGCTTGTCAATCCTAAATTTTTTTTTTCAGAAATTTAAAACCATACATGCTAGATAAGGAGAGATCAGGATTCAAGAGCATTGTTATTCAGTTACCACTTCATGTAAGATTTACTAGTCCAACTGTAAGTATGAGTACAAATTAGTCATTGCTCTAGCTGATATTCAAGTTGATAATATCAGTTGAGAATCTTGCTAAAGATCCCTATATTAAAGGTTTGATGAATGCGTAATCCATGTCAAGTAGAGAAAATTCTTAATTTGTATGTTAGAGGGTGGAAGTTATAAATTGACTGAGCTTGATAGGAAGGAAGGGAGGATCCACACGCAGATGACCACATAGCAAACTTGTAAAATAATTGAGATTGCTTTTCCACTCTTACAAGTCTCAATTATTGGGGTTAATGGGCTAACATCCTATCACCCTTTTTTGTGGTTTTGAAATAAAGCCACCGTCCCTTTAAATTTTTATTTGTTGTTTATGGTACCATTTGTCACTCTTTTATTTGTTGCTTATGATCAAGGCTTCCATGGCCGTCTGATTTTTGGCTTGACGAGCATTGATTGGGTGGAGATAGGCGGAACCACATATAGTGGCACCAAATTAGCATCTTGTTGCATGATCAAGAACTAGGAATTGTTATGTTCGGTTGGTTTTATAATTTGCAAAGAATTAATTATGGTTTAGTTTTGGGTTGATGTTTTGATTAAACTGAAGAGAATCAAACTGAAACTCGACTTAAAATTGAACCGAACCTCTATATACGTTATATGTTCAATTTGGCATTTGGGTTGGAGCAATCGATATTCTCAAATTTAGGTTTGGTCTTGGGAAAACAGCCACAAACCTCGATTGGTTTAGCTGAGCATCTAACCCAAAATCGATCCAAATTAATTCAGTTTAGAAATTTTTGGATCAAATCGAACCGAACCGAAATCGGTTTGGATCGGTTCAGGTGTGGTTTTAATCGGACCGAGTTGCATCCCTAGTTTTATTGGTACATGGGCAACTGGTGTAGACTAATGGACTTAGCATCCAGCCTTATTACCAACATTCTTGGTCGTTTTAAACGAGTGGGCCCTTACCTTAAGCACTTTGTTATAAAAAAAAATGACACTCTCTTTCGATGGAAAGGTGGTCCCAACGCGCTTCCCTTACACACGGAAGCAGTTGAAAGAAAGGACTCACGTTTCAATGAATCACCTAAACTTGTTGAATAATAGAGATCATTTATTTCTTTCTTTATTATTTCAATTAATGGGGTTGTGACAAGCTGGGCGGGTTGGTAACACTCGCTTTCAAAAGTTTAATTTTCAATTGCAGGGAAAGACTTTTGGCTATGTGAGTTCTACTTTAATGATTTTGTTATGTTGGTAAAAAAGGTGGATCCCACGCGGTTTTGACACAAAGCCAACCTGAATATAGTAATTTCAAAGTAACAAAAATTGAAAATGAGTATCCCGCCATGCCAACAATCTATCTATCTCATTAAAAAAAAGACAAAGGAAAAAAAGGAGAGACGGGGAAATAAAATTACATTCTCACTAATAATTTAATTTATTGATATAGTTGTAGTAAGCATTTGATGATAGAAAGTGGCATCGGAACTAGTTAAATTCTAAGAAATTAAACATGCTGTGATTTGTATAAATCAAAATGCTAATCTTATTCATTACAGACCCATTAATCAGTCCTAATTGGGGCAACCATGTTTGTCATAATAAGATTTCGATTAATCGTATAATAGCCTGATCCGTCTTTCATGCTGACCCAAGAGGAATCCAATTAACATGATATATATCCAACCGGCCCCCAGAAAACTGTGTTAATTTGGAAATAAAATTGATGGTAACAAAGCTATGTGACCAAGAATTAATTTGAGATCTTTCCAAGCTTTCAAAATTGTCAATTAAGAGATTAGGAAATATAAAACTTTTTAAGCTTGAAAACATTGGAAAGGAAAAATTACAACACCACTCTCTTTGAATGGAGCGATACGTACAGATACGGGGTCCGACACAAAACTAAAGCAATTAAATTTGGAGGATAGGACTCTCCATCTACCCAACTGCAAAATTAAATACGACAGAAGTAATTAAATTTGGAGGTGTTGCTGAACGTTGTCGGGATACTCGTAAGATGCTGAACGTTGCCGGCCTGGACGCTGGCCACGTGCCTGCTCAGCACTTACATGATAAAAAGTCAGATCCTTTTTTATATTAATTGTTTTTCCCAGTTAAGATAATGCAAAAATATAACCATCCCATTACTTTTTTTGCATTTGAATTTTACCTTATGATCAAGGCTTCCATGGCCGTCTGATTTTTGGCTTGACGAGCGTTGATTTGGGTGAAGATAGGCGGAACCACATATAGTGGCACCAAATTAGCATCTTATTACATGATCAAGAACTAGGAATTGTTACGTTCGGTTGGTTTTATAATTTGCAAACCGAGTTAATTTCGGTTCAGTTTTGGGTTGATGTTTTGATTGAACTGAAGAGAATCAAACTAAAACTCGACTTAAAATTGAACCGAACATGTGTATATGTTCGATTTGGCTTTTGGGTTCGAGCGATCGATACTCTCAAATTTAGGTTTGGCCTTGGGAAAACAACCACAAACCTCGATTTGTCTTGGGTTGATTTCAATCAGCCGGACCAAGCATCTACATGATTGATCGTTAAAAGAATAAAAGATTTTCACATTTACTACGTTCACCTACCCAACGCATCTATAAATTGCAAATCATCCCTATATTCGTTTCCACAAAATACAAAATCTCTTAACAGATCGTCTCTTCTTAACAACTAGCTGTGTATTCCGATAATTGGGTAAAGGATGGCCGGAACTGCAGCCCTCTCCACCGTCCTGAAGTCAACTTTGGGGAGCTTAAGTGACCCTGCAATCAAAGAGATGAAATTATTATGGTATGTCCAGAAGGAGCAAGAGAAGCTTGGTCAAACATTATCTTCCATTGAAACCACTCTTAAGGCCGTCGAGAAGGGGCAATTTACTATTACGGATGATGTTGAGCATTGGCTGGGACAACTTAAAGATGTTCTTTATGATGCAGACGACGTGATGGATGAGTTCCTAACAGAAGCTCTGATACGGAAAATGAAGGAGGAGGAGGAGGAGGAGCTTAGCAAGAGCTGGATTGAAAAGGTATGCTCTTTCCTTTCCGTCTGCTCCAATTCACTTGCTTACTTTTGGAAGATGGGTCATAGAATAAAGGACATTAGGGAAAGATTAGATAACATTCATAAAGATCGGAGTCAGTCTGAACCCAGAACACCCCATAATCCAGATAGGCTTGTTGGTACTGTCCAGCAGCCAAGGGAAACTGACTCTACCTTGCCATCGAGTGTCATTGGGAGAGATGTTGATAAAGACAAAATTGTCAACTTGCTGACGGATTGTGGTAGTGAGAATGCTGATGAAGACATCTCTGTCATTCCCATCGTTGGGCAGGGAGGAATTGGAAAGACCACCCTTGCTAAAATGGTGTTCAATGATGATAGAATAAAAGGGCATTTTGAATTGTGTATTTGGGTCTGTGTTTCTACTGATTTTGACAAGAAAAAGATTACAGAAAATATTGTAGAATATGTAACTGGTGAAAAATGTGCTGGCCTACAAATGGATAACCTACGGAGTCGTCTTGGTGATAAATTGGGTGGGAAGAGATATTTGCTTGTGTTGGACGATTTATGGAATGAGGATCACAAGAAATGGGCAGAGTTGAAAGACTTGTTGATGATGAGTAGTGGTAAAAAGGCCGGTAGTAAAATCCTAGTGACTACACGCAGCAAAGACGTTGCAAAAGTCGTGTGTCTAACTTTAAAATCATATGATTTGTCATTTCTACCAGTTAATGAGTCCCGGTATGTGTTTAAGCGACATTCCTTGATACCAGGCCAGGAAACCCCGGCTCTTGTAAAAATTGGTGAAGAAATTGTGGGAAAATGTGGGGGATTGCCTTTGGCATTGAGTACTCTTGGAAGCCTTCTACGTGGTAACGTCAATGAGGCTGACTGGAAGTATGTTCGAGATAATGAAATGTGGAGGGATTTCACTGGAAACGAACTTGATGTCCTACCCATATTGCGATTTAGCTACAATAACTTACCGTCATTCGAATTAAAACAATGCTTTGCGTATTGCTCGTTTTTCCCAAAGGATTTTGAAATTGACAAAGAGATGTTGATCCAGATATGGATGGCGCAAGGGTTCCTCCAATCCTCCAACCCTCCACGACGTATGGAGGATATTGGCAATCACTATTTCAACGTTTTGTTGTCAAGATCCTTCTTCCAAAACGTAAAGGAAGATGATTATGGGAATGTAGTGAGTTGTAAAATGCATGATCTCATGCACGATCTTGCACAATCAGTTTCAGGGGGCGAGTGCTTGATTGTTGATAAAATCGATACTCCCATTCCAACGTGTGTTCGGCACATGTCTTTGTCTTGTGACAATTATCAGGGGTTGTCTGCAGCACATAAATTAAGGACATTTTTCACCAATTATCAAGAGGTTGAAGTGTCTCGTGATGCATGGTCAAGTTTTAAGTACTTACGTGTACTAATTCTTTCCTCGATCACTCAGGAGCAGTTACATTCCATAAGTGAATTGAAACATTTGCGATTTCTTGGGATTTCTTACACTTCTATTGGGAAACTCCCTGAATCAATCATCATGTTACAGAATTTGCAAACATTATATGTCGTGGACTGTGATCTTGAAAAGCTGCCCAAGGATATTGGAAAGATAGAAAGTCTTAGGCACTTGAATATTTCCAACAATGATAAAATCGAGATGCTCCCTGATTCAATATGCAAGTTGAGGAATTTGCAAACATTATATGTCGCGGGCCGTGGTCTTAAAAAGCTGCCCAAAGATATTGGAAAGATAGAAAGTCTTAGACACCTAGATATTTCCAACAATGTTAAAATCGAGACACTCCCTAATTCAATATGCAAGTTGACGAATTTGCAGAGTTTAAAACTTGAGTATTGTACAGGAATTGAAGAATTGCCCGTGAATATTGGAGAGATGATTAGCCTCAAGCAATTAAATGCTGAATGGTTGTTGAAAATCAAAAGGCTCCCCGAATCCATAGCTAAGTTGACGAATTTGCAGAGTTTAAAACTTGAGCATTGTACAGGAATTGAAGAATTGCCCGTGAATATTGGAGAGATGATTAGCCTCAAGCAATTAAATGCTGAACGGTTGCCGAAAATCAAAAGGCTCCCCGAATCCATAGCTAAGTTGACAAATTTGGAGAGTTTGGTACTTGAGCATTGTAATAAACTCGAAGCACTACCGGAGGATATTGGAAATATGGTCAACCTTAGGCAACTTAAGCTGGACTGGTGCAGGGAGTCCATTTGTATACCATCTGGAGTGGGGAAATTGACTCGTCTTCAGACATTACCCTTTTTCTACGTGGGAAAGGATGTGGACAGATCACATCTCAACCTAAGTGAGTTACATGGACTAAACAAGCTTAGAGATGCACTGTGGATTATAAATCTTGAAAACGCAACCACTTCGGAAGCAAAGGAAGCAAACTTGAAAGATAAGCAGTACCTAAAATCTTTGAGCTTACAACAGAACATAAGAGGTGGTGATGGCAGCGGTGACGTTGCATTTCTTGAAGCCCTGGAGCCACACGGGAATCTACAAGAATTGAGGATACATGGATATGGGGGTGCTTCATTTCCATCTTGGATGATGAAGATGACGGTTGTCTCCTTCTCGCATCTGTCACGAGTTGAGCTGGTCAATTGTACACGATGCCAAAATATCCCATCATTGGGTCAGCTCCCTTCTCTTGTGTCTCTATCCATAAATAACGTGGAAAACCTTGAGTACATCAAGAATTACACAGTGAGTGGAGGAAACACAAAATTCTTCCCATCTTTGAAGGAATTGTATCTACGGAAAATGTTGAAATTAAAGACATGGTCAAGAATAGAAGAAACAGAGGATGAAGATAATGGAGCAACAAAAGCAACAACTTCAGCGGCAAAAACAGTAGCTCAAGAGGAGCAGCGACAGCAAATGTTGCTGTCATTTCCTTGCCTTTCTAAACTGGATATCAGAGACTGTCCAAAGTTGGAAACAATGCCATTTCATCCTTGTGTTGTGCAATTGACATTGAAAAATTTTAGTGGAAGTCTAATGCAATCGATGATGATGGTGGCTACACCAATAAAGCAGCAACCAACTACAACTTCTTCAATTTCGTCTTTTTCCCCTCTTGAAAAATTGAAGTCTCTTGTTATCACAAAGTGCCTCGACAGCCTCGACAGTGAGTCAAGAGGCTCAACTTCTATTCGGTATCTTTCTATCGAAGGATGCGATGCTCACGTATCTATGTTTCCAGGGATACAATTCCTAAATTCTTTTGAATCGCAGATTTTTGAATCGCATGTCCTTCAAAGCCTTCATGTACTAAAAATTCGAGGGCTTCCAAAATTAGTGTCTTTGTCAGAGGACTTTTTAAGGAGCTTGACTTCTCTTCGATCTCTGTCCATTGAACATTGCGAAGAGCTTAACTTGTCGGAGGAGGATGGCATGCATGCCCTACGGAGCCTTCAAACACTGGAAATGAAAAGGCTTCCAAAATTGGTGTCTTTGCCTAAGGGGCTTCAACATGCTACCCATCTACAATCTCTTCACATCCACGATTGCAAGAATCTGAAGGCTCTACCAGAGTGGCTTGGAAATTTTGCTTCCCTTAAAAAGCTTTTCATTTGTACTTGCCCAAATGTACAATCTCTGCCACAAGGGATGCAATGCCTCACAAAATTGGAAACGCTAGTTATCTATGCATGTCCACATTTATCAAGACGATGCAAGAGTGGCATAGGCGAGGATTGGCCTAAGATTGCTCACATCCCAGATGTACATTTATATGGTGCCAATATCCTGTCTGTATGTATTCATTTCCTTCACTTTATATTTTATGCACTCTTATTTATAGCCTACCCTCTATTACATACAAATCTCCAAATAATATTTGTCCTCTCTTTTACACATAGCTCATTTCTTTTCCTTTTAAGTTTTTTCTTTCAATTTTCATCCTCTGATATTGTAAAATTAAATTTGATTTTCATTTTTGTGTTACTTCTCTGTTCAAATTGAAAAAATGAACTGTTTCTTGAAGATATATTCTTTTACTCTACCTTATGCTAGCAACTAACTTGAATTTAAAAGTTTTAAAAAAAATTCAAAATCAAGTATGTTGTTTGCAGAATTGATCAAAATAATAAAACCAATAAATCCACAGATTATTTCCCTTCCTTTTCTCTTTGGCTAGATTAGAAGAAATTCAACCCTGCCCTCAATTAAGGTAGAAGGCAATGTTCAACATAGGAATTCTTTTTTTTTTTTGTTTTCCTTTTCATTTTTTCTCAAATTCCCCTCTTACTTTATATTATTGTTTGTGGTTGGTGATACAGAAAAAAAGCACCGCATGTCCACATCAACTTTTTTAAATATGATGCGAGAGAGGTGTAGGCGAGGACTGGCCTAAGATTGCTCACATCCCCCATGTAGATGTTGGTGATTGTGACTGAATTATCTTCTTCAATGCCAATATTCTTCTTGTATGTATTCGTTTCCTTTACTTTTCTATTTTGTTCACTCCTTTTTATAGCCTACCATTTGTTGCATACAAATCTCCAAAAAATATTTTTCCTCTGTTTTATGAATGGCTCATTTGTCATCCTTTTATGTTTTTTATATTTTGTTCTTTTTCAATTTTGATCCTCAGATATTCTAAAATTCAATTTAAATCTATTTTTTGCAAAAGTTTTGTGTTCAAAATGAATAAATAAACTATTACTAGAATATATATATATATTCTTCTATTCTCCACCTCCTTTTAATAACAACCGATTTGAATTTGTCATCTATCCTTCAAAATCCAAAAAAAAAAAAATTTCTAAAAAACAAATCAAAATCAAGTATGTTGTTTGCGGAATCGATGAAAATAGAACACCAATAAACTCACTGATCATTATCCTTAATTCCATCCTTTTCTCTTTGGCTAGATTGGAAGAAACTGGACACCTACCCTCAATTAAGATATAAGGTAATGTTGAACACAGTAAATTTCTTTTCTTTTCCTTTTATTTTTCAAATTTCCCTCTTACTTTATACTATTGTTTGGAGTGTTACACGAAACGAGATAGTCTTCAAAACATTGTCACCAAATCAATTTATCTAGTTTTATGCTCATAGCACATCTTCAAGCAAGCACCACATGTTTCCTTTGAAGAAACCCCAAGCCCAAGGGAATCAGATTCTTATATTGAACAATTGATAATCTCTCACCCTTAACCGATTGAAGAAGCTTACTGTTAACTGATTGATTGACTTCTCCGTTTATTGATTCTTCATAAAGTTTTTTGCACTCTGTATTATCATTTTGTAAATAACTTTGAAAATTTATAAGGGTGCTATACTTTATTATAAAGTCATGAAATCAGAATTATATATGCAAATTCATATGGAAATTTTTTATTTGATTTTTTACTTTTTGTTATAGAATTTTGATTCTTGCTATAGTCTTTTGTAAATTGATTAGTAAGGATTTTCGCATTATGGGAATCTTAAAGAAGGGTAACAAATTGAATTATATTCTTACTTTTACATTTTGATTTGATCAAAAGTTGGTTTAAGGTTTTGAATTATCTTTTCCTTTTTCATATTTTGGCTCTAAATAAAAAATCGGTAATAAATTGTTAATAAAAATAAATGCATTGTTTTTGTAAAAATAAAAAATTAGTTTCATAAGATTCTCTTTTTCTTATTTTTTTTCTTCTTAAAGATAAGAAAATTACTTGTTAAAAACTAAAAATAATATTCGTCTTGTAAATTGGCACTCTAACATATTAAAAAAATTATTGTTTTTTCTCTTTTTCTTTGAAAATATTTACTAGAACTTACACTAACATATCATCAGTGTTACCAACATGAATTATACAACCAAGAAAAAAAAAGGAGAAGAAGATATCAGCGTGATATGAAGCATGATATAAATGGATTTGATGGTGACTCACATCCTTACTTTTTAGTTTCAGTACTTCATAATTGATATTCTTTTGTTTGCTTTTTCAGGTGATAAGTAACTTGTATTATTGGGTTTTGGAGATGACTTCAGATATCAGTGAGCAGAAGTTCCTTTTACATTTTT
The DNA here is from genome assembly GCA_947561395.2 of Buxus sempervirens. Lineage (NCBI taxonomy): Eukaryota > Viridiplantae > Streptophyta > Magnoliopsida > Buxales > Buxaceae > Buxus > Buxus sempervirens. Next base: position 3,578,898 of record OX387183.1, on the reverse strand, counting down.
ACAATGTAGAAATATCATTTTCTTTCTTGTTCTTCTAACACTTCTCTTCCTCCTCTTTTCCTCTCTTTAAGCTTATTATACATCTTAATTATTGCTTCAACTGTTTGATTTCATTGTATTAAATTTTTCTGTCCAGGCAGGATATAGTATCAGAGAGATTGGATCAGTAACGTTGCTGCAACACTTGATTATCAAGTCATGTTTCATGAAGAAGCTACATGATTAAGGGACGGAATGTGCACTACAACAAGAATGCTACACGTGAATCTGAGAACACAAAGAAGTTTTTAAACAAAATTAGTTGCAGTTCTTGAACTTGTGAGCAAAATCTTCTTAGGCCAATTCTGAACCGCTGCTTTTTGGTTTTTTCGATATAGTGTTATTCATTAGAACAAGTTATTGCTAAAGAGTCATCACTTTATAGGTTATTCCTCTACCTCTCGATGGTTTTCTCTTTGACTTGGTACAGTTTACATAATTGGAGTTGGAGTATTGATGGTAATTCATATCCTTTCATCTTATTTTGTTACTTTGAAGTTAAGATTCTTTTATTTTCTTTCATAGGTGAGAAATAACCTGTAGTAATTGGGATTTTTTGAGCTTCAGAGACACTTTCAGATGATATGTGAAAAGTTCCTTTCAAATTTCTACTCCTCATTTTCTTACTTTTTAAGTTTCTAATACTCCTTAGATATTGCTTCAATTGTTTTATCTTTTAAGTTTCTTATTAATGTTAAATATTGCTTCAACTATTCGATTTCATTGTACCAAACTTTTGTCCATGGCAAGAGTTAGTATCTAATAGATTCGATCAGTAAAATTGCTGCTGTACTTGGTTATCACCTCATGTTTCATGATTTGCAGATACACAATTAAGGAAAGAGGTGAGCAGAACAGGAAGGGATGTAATATTTGAAACATGATCTGAAAATTTGAAGAAACTTTTAAACAATGTAGTTGGACTTCTTGCAGTTGTATTCAAATCTTCTTAGGCCAGTTCTAAACTCCTACCATCTGAAATATCTTAAAAATTCCGTCTCAATGACACTATTCTGAGATTTGGTTTGTTTTTCACTCATCAGAACAAGCTACTGTTGCAAGACTTCAGAAAATCATTTGGAAGAACGCTTGTTTCTTGTTCGAGGCTGCAACCAGTTCATACATTGAGTTGTTCTTTTGCATGGCATTCTTTCTTTTAGGTTCTTCATCTACTTCCTAATGTTTCCACATTTTATTTATTATAATTTTTTCTTGCTGGATTGGTTCTTTTTTCTTTTCCATTTTCAATGTAATTCTCGCGTTTTGATTATCATCCTGTGGGCATGTGTATTATTCCTTTTCAGTTCTTCTTCCTGGATTTGGTACAATTGTCATGTAAGTGTAGAAAGCTATTGGCATATTTCCAGTATTTTTTCCACTTTCAGCAAAAGAAAGCCTCCTTGATGAGTTAGCCAAATACTATCAATGAGATTGGCATCTGAAAGTCCTTTAAAGTCATAAATACCTCAACCCATAATAATAACATTAGCTAACCAAAGCCTTTCCAGTTAATTGTGATGTCTAATGCTGATAAGCCATGCATTTTCTTCTATTTTCTTCTCTAATATGCTTAAAGCAGAGGTATCATAAAGCTTCTTGGTCTTTCTTTTTATGTTTACTGCAATTATAATGTAGACAAAGCTTTTCTGCTTTTACCTTAGTACAGAATAATATCACTAGCTAACCAAAGCTTTTCCTGTTAGTTTTGCTGTTTAATGTTCATGAAGCATGCTTTTTTGTTTATTTTCTTCTCTTCTGTGCTTAAAGTAGAGGCTATCAAGTAGCTTCTCTGTCTTTCTTTTTGTAGCTACTGCAAATATAACCGAGACAAACCATGGAGAGATTTTCTGCTTTTCACTTCTCTATTGTATAGTACTCTATGGTGGATTCCACTAATTATGCTACCAGCTTTACTAGGAACCAAATAATACACTACAATAAACTCATCCAGATGAGCCAAAGATCCAGTTTTAAGGATGCTAGTCTCCAGGGTCATCTCAATGCCCTTTAGGATTGCAATTAACTAGTCCACCATTTTAGAGGAAATCAATCAAGCACAGCATAACAAAGTAATAGGAGGATCAAGAAAGACTCTTCAACTTGCACCTCTCCTGCCCTGGGAAAATAAATGTCTCTAAATACTGATCGGTGCATTCATATGTATCACTGTTTAGAGTAGTGGCTGTGAAATCTCACCTCTCTCAAGCAGATGAAGATTTGATTCTGCAACAAGTTAGGGGGATTGGTTTCTCTTTAGTCATTTACTCTTCTAAGTTTCTGCCATAGCTTGACATCTTTTTCTTGAAAATACTCCATGTCACCGTCCTTGAGGATCTTAAGAGGCTGTAGGAAGCTTGATGTGCTAGAAGAAGATGGCATGTACAGCCACAAAAGCCCCCAAATATTGGTATTAATTGCTTGACTTCTCTTTGGTCTCTTTCTATTCAGGGATGTGATAATCTGATATCTTTGTCTCATGGAATGCAATACCTCACTGCCCTTGAGGAGCTATCCGTTGAAAAATGCAAAGAGCTTAACTTGTCGGAGGAGGATGGCATGCATGGCTTCCAAATTTGGTGTCTTTGGCTGAGGGCCGTCAACATGCTACCCATCTACAATCTCTTCAGATCTACCATTTCGAGAATTTGATGACTCTACCAAAGTGCGTTGGAAATTTTGCTTCCCTCAAATATCTTACCATTTTCGAATGCTCAAATGTGCAGTCTCTACCACAAGGGATGAAAAGACTCACAGAATTGAGATGGCTATATCTTTATCCAGTTTTGTGCTATTTCCAAAACTTTACCTTGTACTACATGCTTCCTTTGCAGAACCCCAAAGCCCAGAGGAATCTATGTGCTTATCTTGGACCATTGAGAAGCTCTCAAATGGGCAATCCGTCATCTCCGATTTCCAAGCCATTAACTGATAAAGGAAGCTCAAGATCAACAAATGTGTGCTAAAGGTGAATCTCCCTTGATTATCCTATCTGTTTATTAACTGCATTCCGAATCAACATCGAGCTTAACTGATCTTTAATTTTATATCCTTTTTGAATTGGTATATCTGTCTTGTGATAGGCACTCTAAATTACAGTTGCCTTTTATGAATTTTAAGTTGGTAGTGATAAATTCTCTGGTATGCATTCACATCATTTTGAGCCTACACTTTGAACACCACCAACTAAATTTGAGATACTAGCATTACAATTCTATTCCATGACCTCATAAATGCATTCCTTCACTACAATATATGCAGATTATGAAACAAGAAAGAAAGAATGGGTGAATTTGTGGAACTGAAGATCCAAAACTTGCTTTTATAAGTTCTGGTGATCAAACATCACTTTGTAAGTCCCAATTCCGAGCTACAACTTGCAATCACCATTGTTATTATTCAAAGAGAACATCAGTCTTCTTCTTATAGCTACCATGCAGTAGATTCCCTCTATAAATCATATGACATAGAGATCACTCTTTTCTACTAATAAATCTTTAGCAGATATAACCAATCAGTTAGTTTAGACTAAGTAATATTGACTAGGTATGGGTTAAACATTTACTTTGTTCGATCACTTATTTGTGGCGAACACAAGGTGATGGAGCGTCACACAAAGAATAAAATAAGGAAATGATCTTTGTTTAGACTTTTGAAGAAGTTCAAGATTTTCTTGTATGTGTGCTAGTTAATCCTTATTTTCATTTTTGTTACAATAATTACAACATAAAAATCACTTTATACACCACTTAGTAAGTTCTTTGGGAAACTTATAGGAGTAGAAATTTTTTTAAGCCCATGAGGTTGGCTTCTTTATTACTTCTTTTGCTTCCATGGATTTAGTGTCTTCTTGTTTTTGTAGCTTTAGCACTCAAGGAACTTATGCAACTCACGATTACATATTTATAAAGCCGTTGATGTTTTGTAGTACTAGCAGTTGTGAATGTTCATTGAATATTGGGAATGATTCTCATTAGTTTCATGATTTTTTTCAGCAACTGATTTTAAAAGTATATTTAAATCTTACTGTTTACAAATTGTTAACTGTTGTAGTTGAAATATACTTTATGTTTTGAATTATTTCAAAAATTATAAAAGTCTCGTACTATTTTCAAGTCATAGAACTAGAACTATTGATGTAAATTCATATGGAAATTTACTTGATTTTAAATTTTTGTTTTGGAATCTAGATTGCTTTTAGTCTTTTGTTAATTGTGGGTGAGAAATAACCTGTTTTATTAGGATTTAGAGATGATTTCTGATGATTGTGTGCAAAGTTCCCTTCAAAGTTTTAAGTTTCTAATACACCTTAAATATTGCTTTAACTGTTTGATATTTTAAGTTTCTTATAAATCTTAAACATTGCTTCAACTCTTTGATTTCATTGTACCAAATTGTTGACTCCCGCCACTAGAGTTAATATCTAATAGATTGGATCAATAACATTGCGCTGCTGTACTTGATTATCGCCTCTTGTTTCATGATTTTGCAGATGCACAGTTAAGGATTTAGCTGAGCAGAATTAGAAAGGATGTAACATTAGAAAGGATTTAACATCGTACTTGAACTTCTTGTGGTTGTGTGCAAAATTTCAAATCTTCTTAGGTCGTTTTTGAACTCCTACCATTTGAAGCAGCTTAAGAAGTCCTCAATGCAACTATTCTGAGCTTCAGTGTGGTTTACACCAATTAGTACAAGCTAATTATAAGAATTTAGAGGAGCATTTGGAAGGATACTATATTGGGTTTTTTTTAATCGCTTTGAGTTCTTTCGTTTAGGTTTATCCTAATGTTTTCACATTTTATATATTATCATTTTCTTGATTGGATTGATTTTTCCTTAGATTTTTTTTTTATGTAACTTTTGTTTGTTGGTTATCATCCATTGAACATATGCCTTTTTTTCCTGTTCCTTTGTTTTTCCTAGATTTGGTACAATTGTCATGTATTCGTTGGAAGCCATTGACATATTCCCAGTAATCTCTCATCTCTCTGGAATTCAAAGCCTCCTTAACAGGTTAACCAAATACTATCACTGGGAGTGGTTATGGATATCCTTTAAAAGCCATAAATACCTTAGTACAGAATGATAACATTATCCTCCACCATTAAATGAATCAGACCAACCTCTTAATATAATTGCCCTAGGATGTAGGTGAACATTATTATGACGACTATTTTGAATTTCTCATCCTATGAATCTATTTCAAACAGATATTTGATATAATGAGTAAGAATATCATCTATATAACTTCATGGATCTTTGCTTTTGTTTATTCTTTACCTTTTCTTTGCTATACCAGATGGATTCATTTAGCCCTCTGTAACTTATTATTTTGACAAAATGTGATGGTCAATCTCAGGGATATTTTCATCTCAAGGGTGATTCGAGTTTTATTAACCTCAGCACTTAATGGCTAGAAGCTGTGATGGAAGCAGTTTTCACATTCAACAACTAAGGATGCAACAATTTGCCTCTTTTTATGCAATCTTTCCTTAGAAATCTTAGTGCTTTCTGCTATGTGGGTGTATCGTATACTCTATTTCCACAGTGTGCAAAGGCCTTTTCTTTGGGGGTATTTATATGAGATTCTCAGTTTTGTACGTAGGATAAACATAGTAATTACTCAATTTTGGGAGTTTGTTAGTTTTGTGTGTGAGTTGGGGCTTCGCTATTTTTCGAAGAACATTCTGTAATTTCTTTCATGTTTTAGTAGAAGATCTCGTCATCTCTGCCCGTAGATGTGGGCTTCAAGCTGAACCATGTAAAGCTTACTGTCTCCGTGTTCGCTTGTTTTGCTTGTTTCTTGTTATTTTGCTATCTCGGTTGGTGATTTCCCTAACACTTTAACAGCTGACACTACTCAAGTTGCAAATGATATCACAGAATACCAGTCTTGTTCTTAGACTTTTCTGTAGCAGTCTCCCTGCTCCCCCTTAAAGATTGTACATTGTTTATCAGATGACGTGGCATGTGGTTCGGAATAGTTCCCCTAGCCCGGTAAATAGTAATCAATATTTCAACACATTGAGCCAAGTTACCTTTGTGTACCCCCCAACACACATATTCAGAATAAAGCAGCAGCTAGGTGAAGCAATACTTACCAGCTTTCAATACTTCTCCATGCAACCATGTAAAAGATAAAATCAGACCCCGCCAAGGAATGCCAATAACGAAGTTTCTTTTCTAACGGCTTTACTCTTTTTCCTTTTAGTCAGTTGATAACAGGATGTAGTTTCATTTTTACAAAAAAAAGTATACATGGGTAAAGACACGTAACAACAGCAAGAAGCTACCAATTAAGCAGAGAACGAATGGCAAGAGCTAGCAGGGACTTCCACTGCATAAGAAACGCCCAAAATCAAAATTCCAACAAATACGAAGCAAAGCACCAGATAGCTGCTAGCATTCTAAGTGACCCGTATCTTTGCGTGCAACATTCTAAGTGAACTGACTGAGAGCACATCGAAATCGTTTGCATGGTTCATAGTATGAACCTTTCATGTTTGTTATACAGTTAATTTTCTGACAGTGGTAAGCTTGCAGCCAATCCACACGCTAGCCAAACTTTATGGCCATCCAGCTTGACAACTGATGTGCAACTAGATGATCACAGAAAACCGGAAAGTCAAATCCCATAACATAAATAAAGAACCCTTTTTTCCTAGCAAAATAAAATACAAGACAAGCAGAATACCATCATCCAGAAAAATCAAGAATCGGCATTTTCCCTTAACTGGACACACCAAAATATATTATTTTTAATGGGGGTACAATATAAGAAAAAATGTTCCTATTGTTCTTATCGTCCCCTTACATACCATAACAATGATCTCATGATATGGTAAAACCCTAACTAGTGTTGAATGGTGAAAACAATTTCTGCTTCCCTAGCATCCACAAGTTTCATCTTGGAGGAATCTGAACGGGAACATTCACAAAGGTGGTTTCAAATAAAAAAGGAAAGAAGAACAAAAATCTTACAAATGACAATATGTCTTTGCTCAAGACCATGTGCAATGTGGCATAGTGCACATAAGAATAAAATAAATATACAAAATTGTACTAATTATAGTGGAATTAAGCTTATGATACACAATGAAATTATAGGAAGGGTAATGGAGAAAAGGCTAAGAGAAGTGTCAAGAAATCAATTCAGCATTATGCCAAGGAGGTAAACCATCAAGGTAATCTTCTTAATTAGACAATTGGTGGAAAATATTGGAGTGAAAAAAAGAGAAACCTTCACATGGTTCTTATTAACCCAGAAAAAAGCATATGACAAAGTACCAAAGTAGTTGATTTGATAGGTTTAAGAGCAACAATGAAGTACCAACAAAGTATATTGAAGTTACTAAAAACATATATAAGGGAACACTAACCATGGTGAGAACAGTAGATAGCGAACTAGATGAGTTTCTAGTAACGAATCTAACGAAAGCTTTACACCAAGGATCAGCTATAAGCTACTTCCTTTTTTTTGCTTTAGTTATGAATGAGTCAAATGGTCATATCTAAAAAGAAGTTGAGGTAATGCAGTTTTGGTAGACCAAACTAGAGACAGAAAATGCAAAATTGGAATTACAGAGCGATATTTTGGAATAAAAAGATTTTCAATAAGCCCAACTGAGATTAAATAAGTTGAAAGTAATTTAAGTACAAATAATGTTAGAGGTGAACCAACAATAAGAATTAAGAATCAATAGATTCCTAAAAGTAGTCAATTCATTAGGTCAATCATTCATAAGAACCGAGATATTGATGAAGACGATGTGCGTAGAACTAGAGCTGGATGGCTCAAGTGGAGAAGCACCTCTAGGGTCTTACGTGATCGACATGTCCAACTCAAATTAAAAGGAAAATTGTATTAGACACTCGTTAGGTATATTCTGATACATGGATCATATAATGTTGAAAAATAAGTTATGCAACATATGGATAGGATGAATGTTCTTGAGATAAAAATATTTGGATGAATGTGCAGGAAGACTAAGAAACATAAGATTAAAATAAATATATTCAAGAGCGGTTGGTTTTGCCCATGGTTGTGAGAAGGTATTGAAAGATCTATGTAGATAGGGGGAAGACCCAAAAGAACATGGGTGAAGTTGGAGAGGATTTAAACTCTCATATGCTTTAGTTGGGATAAGGCGTTTGATTATTGATTGATTGATACTGTTACAAATATCAAGTGTCAATAATAAAGAAACTTCATAATTTTTAATGAAATGAGACTAGAAAGTGTAACATGTTTGTCTTCAAAATGCTTATTAATAAACTGGTAGGCTTAGAATTTTAAGAAAAAGAGCATACCAAACTTAGCCTCCAATGTGTATCATAGGTCTATTTGTTGTCTTTGCAATGTCAAACATTCCAGCATGAGCAGCCTTCTTCCTCTTAACCTGACAGAAACAATAATCAAAAGGCTCAGAATCTTACTACAAAAAACTCCAAACTGAAGCATACCATCCATATGATCCTTGAAGTTTGATTTCAATAAGTAGATTGCAATAAGTAACTACAATTGATGCTTTCAAAATAAAGATAGGAAGAAGTGAGTGTTTTCAACACAGGATGTCCTGTGATTGCAACCCAAACCATTGTGAGAATAGAGGATTATGCATACCGCTGTACCAATAATTTCCTTCAGTCCTTGATCATCAACACCACTACGAAGGGGATCTCTTAGGCTAACCTGTGATAGCCACACATGCATCAAAAATAGCTGTAGCAAGAAAGAAGGAAAGGGAAAAAAAATAAAGTACAAAATAAATGTAAGATATCTATTCACAATGAAAACAGCTATCTCCATTCTCTTAGAACTAAAATATATTAGCACGTCAAAATTTCCCTGTTCCGGATGAACTGCGACCTCTTCCACTGCATTTTGTCCTTTGAATTAAAAAGACCAAGATTAAGGAACACATTAGATTATGATTAATTACAAAGGTTTGTTGAGGAGGAAATACAGCTGAAAAATCTTTATTGTTGCATCAATTCCACACCTCAAGAATGCTTTTATGCAAAGCTATTAGGAATTTTGTCATTTCACCTCCAACTTTCAGAATAATTAGTTAGAACTATGAAATACACTCAAATAAGAGATAAGATAAAAGAGAGCAATTTAAGATGGTTTGGCATGTAAAGTGAAGACCTAGAGCAGCATCAATGAGAAGGTGTGAGGGGATACTTATTGAAAGATTTAAGAGGGCAAAGGAAGACCAAAAAATAACATATATGGCGTCAGTTAGAAAGGATTTGAATGCCCACAAGCTTACTGAAAATATTAATATTTTAATAGATTAGGTAAGGCATTTGACTATTGGTTAAAACCATGAACCAGGTTACCTATCAGGGAAAAAAAAACATGAACCAGGTTTGCCCTTTAATCCTATGAAATTTACATGTACAAATATTAGCTTCTTGGTTTTGATCAAAAAGAAAAGATGAGATGAAACTCCTCATAATACCACTTCGAGTGGAAGAATCACACTCCCAGGTGGAAAACACAACTCTTGTAAAACATGGGAATTTTCTACTAATTAATAAACAATATTTTACAGAATAAAATTCTTATCTTCTCAGAAGTCTACTCAAAAAAGTTAGTTCTGAAATTTATTTTATCTATTATACAGTTTATTCATCTCAAAACCCATTCACTTTGGTACTGAATCTAGTAGTGACGATAAAAGGATCATGCTTCTATCTAATGGAAGTTCAATCATTGCTTGGGCTCGCTTATGGCCTCAAGATGATTGAGGGATGAACATCTACATACACAGGTTACAAAAAACTAGATCTCACTTCCACCATAGCATCTAAACGTTAAGCGTAGAAGCAGTATGCACAATGTGCCATTCATGTCTCATAAGGTAAAACACCCGCCATGTAATCTTAGAAATATCTTAGCCAAACAAGCATCAGTTAATAAGACTTAATTTAAATGGACAAAGAAAGCTAAGCTGGCATAAAACAAGGCATGATCGTTTCGTTGTCAGTTTTCTTTCTTGTATAAAAAGCAATTAGATATGCTTTGGTGACAAATAAGTTCAAATGGCAAGGATAAACTCCACAGCACATGCAAGGATGAATTCGAATATAGCCCAAGAAAATATCATCTACCTCTGAAGGACCAAAGAGGCATACTTTGAAGTTCCCATCAGCTAAAACTCTCAATCTACTACACCCAGCACAAAAATGTTCTGTCATTGATGTGATAAAAGAAACAGTACCAACATGCCCATCCACGCCAAAATTCTTGGCTGTATCAGAAGGATGATCCTGAAGTCGCTTAAGGCCCTTAAATTTTTGTACCTGGCCAGTTATCATGAAAGCATTCATCCAGACAAAAGTACAGATATGAATAAATGAACCTTTCAGAAATAACTACACTGGATATATATCAAGATTCTACCTTACCACTCTCTCCAACATTTCAGAGTAGGGTACAAGTTTCTTGACATTCCAAACATTTCCATCAAAAGGCATGAACTCAATGAACCGGACATTGATTGGTCTATCACGTGTCAACTCTACAAAATCACAGATCTCATCATCATTGAAGCCACGCATTACAACACAATTAACCTGAGACACATCATTGAGTTAAGGAATCCTTCAACGTTACACCCCAGTAAGCTTTGATGAAAATAAAATAGCATGAAATCAATAATGGAAGTAATATCAAACAGGAAAGCAATCACTAAGACAGTTAGGAGGAAACTAGAAAAGCTCAAGGAAGACAAAATCAAGAAGATGAAAAACATACTTTAACAGGGTTGTATCCAAGTTCTATTGCTGTGCTGATTGACTTCAAAACCATTTCATGCCCTTTACGCCTACTCATGAACTCAAATTTTGCAGGGACCAACGTGTCTAAGCTAATATTCACCATACTCAGCCCAAATTCTTTCAACTTTGGAAGTTTTCTGGCAAGAGTAATTCCATTCGTAGTCATGGCCAACGTTTTTAGACCTTTCAAGCTAGATAACTGTAAGCAAATATCTTCAATATCTTTCCTAATGGTTGGCTCCCCACCAGTCAACCGAATCTTATTCACCCCTGAGCTGACAAAAAGATCTGCTAGACGAAAAATCTCATTGTGTGACAAAAGTTGAGAGCTGGGAGTGAGCTCCACACCCTCAGCTGGCATGCAATATTGGCACCGAAGATTGCAACGCTCTGTTAATGAGATCCTTAAGTAAGTGTGTAACCTTCCAAAAGAATCAACTAACATATCAGAAACAGAGTTATCTTTCACTGGATCTTCTGGCATCTTAGCGCAAGAAGTTGAATGCATATTTAACTGTGTTGCACCCAAATTCTCACTACTTGAGCCCTGGTTGCTAAAACTTCCAGACAAGAAAGGGTATGGTTTTCCGCATTTGAGTTTCAGTCTGCATGTATTAACCTGGTCAAGAAGGTAAAATGTCATTAGCTTCTTGCAATTCCGCATGCAAATGGCTTTTCAATAAAATTGAATCCTCCACATATGCATCAAATATCAATTAGTATGATAACCAGGGGAAAACACATTCTGGTATTCAACAAAGTAGCAAATCCACTTCACTTGAATAACAATAAAATCACTTTAGTTTTTCATGAAGCCCGGGTAAATTAATAAAGGACTTGATGAAACTTAAAGGATAAATAAAAGTAAACAAAAAGTAAATGAATTTCAAAATAGTTTCTGACGATATGTGGAGCATCAATAGATTTTATAAATAAATGTAGGGTAAAATGGGTTTTTAAACTAGAGGAAAAAGAAAATAATGGCTTCTGCAATAACTTAAGAATCTGCTTAGATGTAGGTCTTGCTAAGACCCCAAGTCCAGTTTTAGATCAAAAGTTTTTAGGTTTTCTATATAATTCAAATGTATTGAACCGTTGATCACTGCATGTTGGAGGAAAAAAGCAGCAATTTCAGTATATTCATATGCTCATTTCTTTTTCTTTTTTGTATTCCTTTTCTTCTTCTTTTTTGCGTGTCTATTTGTCAGAAGCTTATTACATTGTTTGACATGCGTGATCTATTTCTAGTGTGTGAAACTATGAATCGTTTTCTGTTTCTAGTGTGTGATCTATTTATTTTTCACAATATCCTTTTTTTTCCACTGTTTATGTGTGTGCATGTGTGTGTGTGTTGAGCGCTTATTACTTTGTTTGAAGTGGCATCACTATCATCATTTTGTATTTTATTGTGTATGAGGTAACTTAAGTGCAGTAATACAAACTTTAGTTAAAAATGATAAACCATTTGATAAGCTGGAAATTAGGAAATATCACGAAACTATAGAAAAAGATAAGTGTGCATAATACCATCGCAACAGAAATCTTTCAATTTATAATATAAATTTCTCTATAGCAGGCTAGTCATGCGTTTCATGACATGAGACACATATAAGATGCATTTAAAATTCTATTGATGAAATTTGTGCATTTTATTTTATTTTATTTTTGATAAGTAAATTTGTCCATTTTATGGAAGATTATGTATGTATTTTACCTCCAATTAATCAAAAACTATAATAATTGATTATTAGATATGTGCTATGAAGATTTGTGCGTAATTAATTTATAGATATGATTTAATGTTTTTTCTATATACAATTCTAACACTTAATTACCTTGTTATCATCTATCGGTAAAAAGAATATGAAAAGAAATGAGTATTATAAATCATAAAATTCACTTAAAATACATATGTGAATGATAATAGCAACTTTAACTAATGCTTCATACTTCCATTAACCCTTTTTTTTTGCGTAAATTCATAATCGTTCACTTGATTTAACCATAAAAACAAATAATAAATTAAAAACACTGAATTTCACTAGCAACGACAAATAGCAGTAACAAATTACGGATTTAAGGTACAAACCGATAAGAAATCCAATTCCCTAAACCGCAAACACCAGTCGGCGATATTCAAAACCTGCCTTCGCATTGTTGTAGCTGGAATCATAATACATAAATTAACAAGGAAGCTACACAAGAATAACTATAATTTAATTCAACTCTAATCCAAAAACTAGGGAAATTTTCCTTGTAAATGACCTTTCCTCAAATTCAATAAAGCAAAAACACTATAGCTCTTGCAAAAGAACCAAATAAGAGAGGAGATATATTACCTGTCTTTGTTTTCATTTTTCCTACCCTCGTAAATGATCGAAAATTCAAATGGATGACTGTTGCACCAAATAAATAAGAAGAAGATGGTCTAGACTGCAGAATATTTATTTTCTTTACAGTGAAATTATTCGTGTATACCGGCTATACGCCCTTTGAAAATTAATTTTTCAAAATTACTTTTCCATTTAAAATCAAGACGAAACAATCCATCCATCTATATACTATATATAACATAATATACCCCTTGGGAAGCATACCAACAACTATGCATGACTTCCCCAAAAAGAACTTATTGTTCATTATAAAGGCATCATTAACATAGGGTTAAAATAGTAAAAACTCTGCCTATTCATTTAAAATCTAGATAGTTGCAAAATTGTTCCCTCCCTTTACGTGTAGTCTAGTGAAATATAAAGAAAATATGTATTTGTATTTAATATTTTCTTATTTAAAAAATCAATAACGAAAATTTTAGATATATTAATTCTATGATTGATTTATAATCATTATAATACAAATTTTATTACAACTAGCAATTATGAACATGCATTGCACATTAAAATTGATTTCCATGGTTTTATTTATTTATTTATTTTTTCATGTAATCTTAGAACTGGGATTATTTACAACAATTTGTATATAACGTGTAATGGATTTGTAGATTTCATTTTAAAAGCTTAAATGCTTTTTTTTATATAAGGCAATTAGTTAGGACATTTTTTATGTGCTTATCATTTTCAATAGAAAAAAAACATTTATAAATGGTTTAATATGAACGTAATTAGAAGCAATTAAGGGAAAACACATGCAATACAACATGAACATACAGAAGCACTCTGCATGGTGGGTGGGTTGGTAGTTATTTTCAGCATCGTAGCTAAGATTTTTATTTGCAAGCCTTTGAACTAAAGATGGAAGATAAATGGTTGTAATTAAAAAGGATAATGGGGGCAAATTGAAAATTTTAAGGGGGCAAAGCTGTATATATGTTAAGTACACAATAACTTTTTGTAATTTTAGGGTGAGCCACCGCTTCCCCCCCCCCCCCCCCCCAGAAAAAGGCTCCACGTAGCTCTGCCCCTAGTTATTTTAGGAAGTAAGAGGACAGGTAGTTAGTTTTGGATACAGACGTAGTCACATATATATTTAGGATATTATCTAGGCAACTAAAATCATAGGTCAGAATCTATATGGAATATTATTTACTCTTTGCCTATGGTAGTATAGATAAAATTTAAACGTTTATTATTTTTTAATGTTAACTAAAAGCTAAAAGTAGTTGTTTTATAATAATAAAGCCATTTTTTTTCTTATTGGAGAATTCTCCATATTGACCGACAACTCTAATGTGACAAGAATGTTAGGAAGAGTTTATGCTTTTACAATGAAAAAGAAATTATTTTTGACATATCTTTTAAAAATCAAAAGAGTTTTTTATTATTGTGGATTCTTCTGACTAGAATTATAAATTATATATAAAAAATTGGTTGATTTATAGCTCTTGTTATATCACAAAGCCATAAAATCAAGAGGCCAAAAATTTCATATATAGCCTTCAATGCCTAATGTTGATCAAATCAAAAGAAAATAAAGCAACACATGCAACAACCAAAAAAATAAAATTAAAAAAAAGAGAATTATAGCATGGATTGACCCTACACATCATGCTCAAATGCCATTAGAAATTAAACAAAGTTAGTTGATTGAACTAAAGATCTAAAACTAGCTTTATTGACAAAAACAAAACAATAACAAAGATATTTGCACCAAGTTTTACTTTACACATAATGGATGTGATTTTATTCGTAATTGAGTACATGATGACACATAATTGGGAAGACGGTAAGGACCTGCGTGCTTTGATTCTATGAAAGAACAAGGATAGTAGAGATTTGGTGGCTAGATTATAAAAGATGAATGAATTAGCTTTGAATCACAAATCTAATATGACCCACCTTACATTTCCTATTTTTTATTTTTGGTTGGTGATATATGTATAAATCTAGGTGTCTCATATAAAATTTGTTATTAATTTGTACATTAAAATAAGGCTAATTTTATTGACAATGAATAGCAGTTTCCCTATAAGAGAATTTTAAACTTTTACATTTTAATAAAATTCTTCTAGAATTTTTTTATTAGAAAGTATTTTAAGTATTTCTTATTACTTTCAAGATTTTCTATGAGCGGCTATTGGTTAAGGCTCTATTCATGTGCTTAAAAATAGAATAATTATTTTTATATTTCATCATCATCGTTGTCAACATCATTATAAGCCAATTCCCACCAAAGTGGGTTGGCATTTTAGATGTATAATTCGAAAAAAAATACACATAGTTTATGCAATGATAAAATTATTACGTTCAATTACTTTCTTGAGATTGATTTTTTTAATTCTAAAATAATTTTATATAACTAGAGGATTTTAAAATTAAAATTATTTAAAAAATTAAATAATTATAGGGTATTTAATGTTTTTTTTTATTGTTACTTTAAAAGGTATATGCAGTGTTTCTGAAATTATTTAAGGCCTTATTTATGTGCTTATAATTTGTTAATAAGCATTTGTTAAGTTTTAATATAGGCATAATAAAGAATGACGAATTTTATAGTTTCTTTTAGTAAAAATAAAAAATAATTGCTTGAATATAATGGGACTCCCTTTTTCAGTTTTTCCCCTTATTTAAGAATTAAGTTAAGATCTCCTAGTAACTTGAAATTCCAGATAATTTAAGGATTTTTATAAATATAATTTTTTTTTCAAAAGGTATTTTGGGCGTGTAAAAATAAAATACACTAAGGCAGTTATTGCTTTTATTAGTATTATAGCTATAGATATAATTATAGATTAGACATTATTTTAAGTGTTTTAAAATTAATGTAAGAGAGATATATTATATCTATACTATTATATAAAGCCAACCCACCTTTTTTTGGCTGATATTTGATACCTAAACTGCCACTCACCTTTTTCTATATTCACTTTCATCTCCCCTTAACTAACTTGCACTTATATAACTACCTTATGTTATATATTCAAAATGCTCTTTACATTTAATTTTATTTACTTTTATATCCTTACATATATTACTATTCTGCAAGATGTCCTTCAATTTATTTTTTTCTTTTATCTCTCAATTAGTTGCAACCACTTATATGTTTAGTTCTTTTGCTACGTGCATACCACGTACATTTCCCCTAGTAACAATAAATAAAAAGAAAATAAAACTTTTCTTTTAAAAGTAAAATAAGGAGATAGAGGAGTGAGGGACAATGGAATTAATAATGAAGGAAAAATTTATGGAGGTATGTACATTATTTTATATAAATATTTATACATATTATTGCCTATACATAGGCATGAAAGTGAAAGCTTAGCTTAACTTAAAAAATATTTATGATATTCATGATATTCCATGAGTTGAATTTGTTGCTGAATCTTATAGTTTATATACTTTTTTTTATGAATAATGAAAATTTCATTAGATCAAAAGAGAGAGAAATCACCCCACAAAGCATGGAATCACCCAAAATACATCAAAAAGTGCATCAAAAACCAAAAAAATACACTATGGGTCAGCAACATATAATGAGCAACATCAAAAAAGTAATAACTACCGAAAAGAGCCACTAAACAATCCATCCCATACTACATATGTATCAAGGTTTCCAATCCCTAACGATATCCAGCAATGAATATGAATCAAAATCTTCTGCACTGAAGCCCAAAAAGTTGTCAATGATATCACCTGGTCAACCACACAAGATCTTCTCACCATCACGCCCTCAAAAAATGCTCCTATTTCGTACCCACCATAGTGTCCACAAAATAGCGAAAAAACATACCCTGTAAAGCTTCCTCCCTAAACTACTCAAGCCCATAAATCTACAATGAAAAGCTAGCTCACGTATGGTAGAAGGTAGTACCCAACTGATATTTCCCAAATTCAGCAGATGCTTCCATACTTGATCAGCCACAAAACATCTAAGAAGGAGATGATCCACGGACTCGGCCTCCATACACATCGAAGTATCAAACATACCTAGCTATATGAGGCTGCCGGTACTATAGCATATCCAGCGTGTTAATCTTATAGTGCAAGACAGTCCAAGTAAAAACTTTAACTTTAGATGGGATAGCAGCCTTCCACAAAAAGGAAATAGGAAAAGTAGCAAAACGAGAAAATGAAGAAGCTGACAAATGAGCAAAAAACGAACCCACAGTAAAACAACCACCAGAGTTAAAGGCCCAACCACGCCTATCCGGAATAGATGGAGACAAGGAAACCTCATTAAGATTATTTAATAAATTTACCAACCCAACTAACTCCTCAAGACGAAGGTCACACTTGAAATTCAAATTCCACTCGATTCCATGAGATGATACAGAAAGAATCTCACAGACCAAAGGATCAGGTAACACGAATTCTATAGAACCTAGGGTATAGAAAAGAGAGGACCTAACCCTTCCACCAATTATCAGACCAAAACCTGATGAGATCACCTGCACGCAACTTGAAATGAACAAATGGAAAGAATATGTTAGCAAGGCGTAAGACCGCCTTCCAAGGGCTATGCCTCCGACTTCGACCACCCATCTTTACCTCTATTCCATTCTGATGAGTCCCATATATGTTTGCTATTACCTCATGCCATAATGTCTCCCTCTCCTCCCCAAACCGCCAAAGCCATTTACCAAGTAATGCCTTATTCCAGGAACCAAGATTACCTATTGATAAACCTCCATCCCTTTTTTTTATGACTCACCACTCTCCAATTGATAATATGAAACCTTCTCTTTCCTTTCCCTTCCCAAAGAAAATCTCCATAAATCTTCTCAATTTTACTTATCACTTTAGCTGGGGTCTTAAACAACGACAAATAGTAGGTTGGAATATTTTCTAAAGTTGATTTAATCAAAGTAAGACGACCTCCAATAGACAAAAATTGCCTTTTCCAGTTGCCCACTCTCTTGGACACACCTTATCCACTACGGGATCCCAAAAACTAAGTTTGCTCCCCCCACACCAGAAGTCCTAAATATTTAATAGGCAATATCTGAAGTTTGCAACCAATACTGGACACGAATTCCTCCATCCTTTCCTCTCTAACATTAACGCCTGCTATACTACATTTTGACATATTCACCCTCAACCCTGACAAGATCTCAAAGACTTTCAAAACACATTGACACCAACAAACATTTTCCGCTTTTGCTTCTAGTAATAAGAGAGTATCATCAGCGAATTGTAAATGAGAGATCTGAGTTTCACTTCTGCCAATAACAAAGCCTTTAATTTTATCATCTTTTTCCCCAAACGTAAATAACCTACTTAAGACATCACTCACCAGAGTGAAAAGAAAGGGAGATAGAGGATCCCCTTGCCTAAGACCATGACTCAAAGGGAAAAAACCTTTCACCTGACCATTAAGAAGCAACGAAAATGACACCTTATCCAAACACCCCCCCCCCCCCAATCCATCTCCGCCATCGATTTCCAAAACATTTCCATTCTAACACTGAGTCAATAAAATTCCACTCAACCCTATGGTAGGCTTTATCCAAATCTATTTTCCATATCAACCTCGGTACCCCAGACCGTTTCCTCCCCTCCACTCCTTCATTAGAAATAAGCACACTATCCAAAATTTGTCTACCACCTACAAATGCACTTTGATTTCTCGAGATAATCCCATCCATCACCTCCTTCAATCTCAAGGACAGCACTTTGGCCACAATTTTATAAAGACCGTTGGTAAGACTAATTGGCCTAAATCCTTTATTTCTTTCGCCTCCGAACGTTTAGGAATGAGACAAATAAAAGTTGCATTCACTACCTTGTTTATCACTCCATTATTGTAAAATTCCTCAAATGCCAACATCAAAACTTCTTTGATACTTGCCCAACACTCCTGAAAAAAAGCCATAAAAAAACCATCTGGCCCTAGGGCCTTATCCTTACCCAAATATTTTATTGCTGCATAGATTTCCTCTAGGTCAAAAGGTTTCTCCAATCTCTCCCATTGACTCACTTCCAGCTTATAGTTTATATATATGCTTCTCTTTTGGTAAGGATGGTCATGGAAAGAATTAAATGGGTAACCTACTTGAACCTGGTCTTACTATAAGATAGATCTCAACATGCCAAAAACTCAAGATAAGTACGAATCGAGTTACGTCCCTTCAAGACTTTAATTAAAAATCTATTTTGTTGCTTTTTAATTATATTTAGAGTTGACATATTTTATGTAAAAATATATTTCAAGGGTACTAAGTGATCATAGAAGGGGCACAAATTGGAATGAAATCACAAATATTGCCGCCATCATGAAATGCTACCACGTGCAGTATCTCACCACCCTTATATTTTCAAATTTTTCATTGTGAAGAGACTTTTCACATTGAAAAATTAGGGGCTTGAATCTCAAATTGGCGACAATATCTATCGCAAACCATTTCAATCTACACGAATTATATCTTGATAATAAATATTATTATTTCCCTTTTTTAATATACTAGCAGGGTGCATTGCAGTACTATACGTATGTAACAAGGGGAGGGATGTATAAATATGGTAAGGAAAGAGGTGAAAGGGAACAGTTTTTAAACTTCTTAAGTTCTGAAAGAATTGAGGTAATTATGACTAATTATACACCTTTTATTAATTGATCTTAATAAGAACTAGAGGAGTGCATGTGCAGTATTGCATGTAGAGGGAGGGAATAGTTCAGTTTTTGAATGAATAGGCAGAGTTTTTACTATTTTACAATTTTAATGATGCCTTTATAACAAATGGTAAGGGATTTTTGACAAATCAGCATATAGTTGTTGGTACGCTTCCCAAGGGGCCTATTCTTGTAATATATAGTATATAGTATAGATATATTGAGATAGTTATGTCTGTTAAACCCCTTTTTAATGGATCTTAACAATGTGAGTAATTGGCTTTTTGAAGAAGTCACACATTATGGTTGTCATGCTTTCCAAGGGGGCACCTCGCAAACTAAATGGGGTTAGGTGGTTACACGGGACGGGTTGATCACGGTTTGCATACTCAACCCACGCGATAATATGCAGGTGACTCAATACTAAGGGATCAACTCGCTCAATATGTTGATTGATGGCTAGAATGGGTTGACCGTCCAGTCTAATCAAGTGTGAACTCGTCATTCACAAGAGCTATGATTTTATCAATCATAATGTTAGCCTTTGTTTGTTAACGCTTTTGTTTTCTTGCTTTCAAAAGCAAGAAATCAAAAAAAGTAATTTTCTGATTTTCAAAAGATCTTCTAGTGAAGCAAAACTGTTTGGCAAACTTTTGCTTTCCTGCTAAAAAGCAAAAAAGCTTCTTTTTTTTTTTGGGAACTCAAGGTATCCGGGCCCTCTTACGCTCAACCGACTAATCCCTGAGGGCCCATGCAAGACCCTGCAACCCAAATGGTCTGAGTAAGTCTAAGGCCCATAGGCCTTATGTAGGTAGCCCCAACGAATTGATAGCACCTCAGAGGTTTTGAACCTGACACCTTTGAAAGAGATCACCCCCAGGCCCCAAGCCTTGACCACAAGGCCAATACTTTGGAGTTTCAAAAAATCATGTTTGGTAACTGCAGTGGCATGGAAATTACTTCCATGCTATCATATAAAACTACTGTAAAAAATTGATGCATTCTACTTACAAATATACCCAATGTACATTCTAATATAATTTTAATAATATAAAGTTCCATAAAATTAGTTGTTTAGTTGCATTCAAATCGGTAAAAAAAATAACTAATATTACAACTATGCTAATAACTATCTAATAGCTGCTAAGACAAGTTAAAGAGAAGAGAAGAAAATAAGGATTCAAAGACAATAACAATTATGGAAGTTAAGTTGTCTCTGATTTATGTCATCATTCTAAGGATCCTCCATTATCAAGTTTATCCTTTAAACGATAGTTTGGTCTTAGCATTCCAAAAAGCTAAATGTTACAAGTAGGAGGATAACATTTATTACTAGTCCCAGAGGAACTAAAGAGCCCCTTACAGGTGCCAATGAAAAATGAGTAGAGTTGATGCAGCTTTTACCCGGTTACAAAAGAGTTGAAATCAAAATTTTCCTATTAAGCCTAATTTGGTGCGATGGAAAGGATCAAATCAGATGTGGATGAAGTTGAAAGTTGAAGCCACTCTGCAAAACTAGTTTGGCTTTTCTATTTTACCTTTCCCTTCTTGACTGAATTGTTCTGTTACTATATATGCAATTGAGTGTTGCGGAGATGATGCGTTGGGGTTTACGTCTCTAATACTAGCAGTATCACAAATCAAGATTTCAGATATTTGCATCCCCGCCGAAGTTACAAAGCGTCAAAAAACATGTGAAATCCCTCAACAGCCCTAAGGGCACAACAGTCGTTCAACATCCCTAGTCTTGGGTTTTTAGAAAACGATGGTGACGGTGAATCGAAAATGAAAAAAAAATAGAAATCCCTGAACAGAGAAGAAAAAGACAGTTGAAAAGGTAGAGATCTCTTACAGTCACCGGAGGAGACGCTCAACGTCGATAAAGAAGAGACGCCAGAGAAGAAGCACGATATTGACAAAGAAGATGATCGTCGTTGAACACAGCCTAACGCCAACGAAGAGGATGACTGCAAAGCGATATCTTTATATCGCGGAAGTCGTTGGAGAATAAAAAGCCCCCGGCCGTTGAAAATTAATTTTTAGTGGTGCTTTATTAAAATATTTAATATTTAGTCGGATCAAGGTTTTGAGTTTTAAACTTTAATGCACATTTATCAAAATAATTAATTTTTAGTACTGTTTCACTATTACAAATAAATTATTCCAAAAATACCCTTATACAACTTACTTCGGGGACTTGTACAAGTAATAAATTGACATGTAGAAGCCATTTTAGACTTGTACAAGCAATAAAATGACTTGTACAAGTCAATAAATTAACTTGTATAAGTCAATAAAATGACGTGTACCTTAAATAAGTGACCTGTACAAGTCATTTGGATGAGTGATGTAAGGGCATTCTTGGAATAGTTGATTTGTAATAATGAAATGAAATTAAAAATTAATTATTTTGATAAAGGTGTATTAAAAGTTAAAACTCAAAACTTTACCAACTAAATCTTAAATATTTTGATAAAGTACCATTAAAAATTAATTTTCCCTTTTTTTTTTTTTGTATTCAAAAGCAAGAAAATGATTTTGTGTAAGTGGGAACTGAGAAGCAACGTTTCTATGTTGTTTTTGGAAAGCAATGAAATTGGTTTTTTGCTTCTTATAAATTGTTTTATGTGTATACAACCAAACAATGTTTTTGCTTTAAAAACAATTTTTGCTTTCAGAAACAACAAATCACTTATAAAAAGCACTACCAAAGGGTATCTAGTTGGCCATTTTCTACTAGAAATTAAAGAAGTTAGTTGAAGCAAAAGAT
The DNA here is from genome assembly GCA_947561395.2 of Buxus sempervirens. Taxonomy (NCBI): domain Eukaryota; kingdom Viridiplantae; phylum Streptophyta; class Magnoliopsida; order Buxales; family Buxaceae; genus Buxus; species Buxus sempervirens. The sequence continues at coordinate 3,556,295 of OX387183.1, read as the reverse complement.
GGGGGCGACACTTGCTCTGGTGGTAAAGACTTTTCAAGTAATAGCATAGGTCATGGGTTCCATTCTCGCTCCCATCAAAGTCAACACGATAAGCAACCACAAAGAGGCGAAGGGGTTCTCTCGAAGTATTTCTCCTATCTATCTTGTCTCATTCCATTTCTTCTATTACAAATATCACTTATGATATTGCATTACATTTTGGTTTGAGAATCCTTTCATGTCGATGAATCATGCAGAGATCAAATCCAAGTTGTAGTATTATGATGTTCAATTTAGGGTTAAATCTATATAGTATTTGCTTTCATCTTTTATAATTTAATCGAGTTTGAAATCTATTTGAGAATCTAATTCTCTTATTGAGCTTGTTTCGTGATTTTGAGGAATGTACTTTTCCCACCTGAAACTGTTCAGATCGGTGTTTTCCCACGATGAGATCGTAAATGAGCGCTTGAGATAATTCAGTGAATTAGTTTAAGCTCTTCATAGTACCTGAGAATATCACATAAGTCAATGAAGATCTTGAACCCTATCGTGGTGCTGCCGCTAAAGGCTAAAAGGGCCCTTTTTCATATATGTCCTCGTATTATGCTATATTTGCAACTATATCCTTAACGGATTTAACTTTAAGGGTATAACTACAACTATTGTAAAAAATAAAGCGATATGAATATATATAAGTATAAATACTAAAAAAGAGGATATGGATGCATGTATACAGGGTTATGAATACAAAAAAGTGAAAAAAAAGGGGTCCTTTTAAAGGGTGAAAAAACATAGAAAGGATATTTGGAGTTACATGGTGGGCGAAAGTGGTGGGCTATTCAATTTCAAAACTTAAAGGCTCCTCTACATCGTGGTCAAATACAATATGCCCTTTTCTTTTGATATCCTTCACCAGGCTTAGACAAATCTATACTACATTTTAATGCAAGAAGGCCATTTGGGAAGCATGCCTAAAACAATTCTCAACTTTCCCAAAATGCATATTCCTTACATAGTTTGGGTTTCAATAATATAGGGCTCTACCCTTTTAAACTCAGCATTTTGGTTTAAAAACCACTCAGTTTATAATTGCTCCCCTCACTTATTCTCTCGCCATTCCTTCTCTCTAGATGCAGTCTTGCATGTGCAAAATTGCTACTGTCATTTATGGAACGACCAAAGCTAACAAGACGTGATTGGCACTATTTGGGATGTGGGCATTACAAGGGTAAAACAAAACCGTTTGGTTTTTCCTTTACCACACGGGAAGTAAGAAAGTACTTAGACTATTTCCCAAATGCAAAACGATTTTTTGTTTAATAATTTGTGGAGTTTTGGTTTGATAATTTGTGGAGTATATATTTTCTTTTTGACTTCTTAGTTGGAACAATGAACCAAAATATATATTTTTTCTCGTTAGACAAAAGAAAAAAGTGCTTTCTTAATTAAAGTTTAAAAAAAAGGGACTCTTTTTTTTTGGTGCCATGGTTGTTCAAAGCAACCTCACAAAAAGGGTCAAACCTTATTTTAAAAGCTCCACCTTTCATTTGTTGCATAAACTAGCACATATCACATATTATTTTCTTTCAAAACTAACTAAAATTTTAACTGGGGAAAAATTAAATAAATGGCTAATAATAAATATGATAGCAGGGAATTCAAATTTAATTATTATAAATATTACTTACTTGCTAATATTTGGATTGTTTCAGCTGATGCTTTTGTTTTTTCTGGTTGGTGAATGCCTCATTGCCATATCTACCCAAATTTTGGATTATTTTTTGCTGAAGCTTGTGCTTTTGGATTAATATTGTCGAATAAGTGACTTAATTATAAGTTGCTTATTTCAAAACTAGTGGGTGCACGTATAATGGTGTATGTACTCAAGTTGCAACAAACATTAGCAATTGTTTGAAATATAAAAGTCTTTTCAAAATACCAAAGGGTATCTTTGGAAAAAGAACGTAGTGTCATATTGGCTCACTATATAATAGTTTAGATAAATAAATTACATAAATATGGCAAAGCATTATTTATGTTTGCGGGTAAAAGGAACCTCGTTAGAGTAGGGTTACCTTTGGAGAACCCAAAAGACCTGGGGGACATTAGAGACGTTTTTTAACAGAATATATTTTTTTTGCGTTTTTGGTAAGCGATGACCAGGCAATATTGACTCTTAGCCAAGGAAAAAACAGAACCCAGGAACTAGGGAAAATTATTTTTAGTGATATTTTTCAACATAATTAAGATTCAGCCAGTAATGTTTTGAATTTTAACTTTTTAATTTTTTTATCAAAATAATTAATTTTTAGTGACATTTTACTATTACAAATCAACTATTTCAAGAATGTCTTTGCATCACTCATGTAAATGACTTGTATAAGTCACTCACTCAAGGTACAAATCATTTTATTAACCTGTACAAACCAATTTATTGATTGTACAAGTCTAAAATGGCTTGGACAAGTTAATTGTCCTCTCATACGAAAATAGAGAGAGAATGTCTGAATTGGAGGGCGATTGTAGCAATTTGGGGGTAGTTAGTGGTGAAGTCAGTGGGTCTTGGTTTTTGGGCCGGTTTGCCTTTTCCAGTGTGTGGCTGTAGGCGGTAATCATACTAGTCTTGGTGTTTGTGGCGGTTTGCCCATCTAGCTAAAGCGGTTTCTTCGTTTTTGTGGCTGATTTGGGATTTCCTCTAAACCATCAGCTGTTTGTCTGCTTCAATTTCGCCTGGTTAGTACAGTGCTCGAGCTCATCTCTCGTTTTGTTTTCTTCGACTTGAGCTCTTCCTTCCGCTGTTGCCTCTCCCTTCTTGCTTCTATTGGCTCGGCTCGGCAAGCTATCTTATTGTGGTTCTGAGGGGTTGTTATTACATTTCCCCTGGGGGTTTTGCTTTTGAGCTCTCTTGCTTCCCAGATTGAGTTCTAGAGAGAGACCATATTTGGTTATTCTGTTTGGTGATTGCGGGTTACATTCGCTGTGAATGGAGGTGGCTACGGATGATGATGCAGATGACCCTGATGGGGACAAAGATGGGGAAGGGTTGCATTGTTTTAAGCTTTGTTGGTTCGTCTAGACCCGGGGTTTTGTTGTTTTTGTTGCAGCAACTCTTTCCCTGTGAATTTGGTTTTTTGGTGTTTTGTTTTGTGTTCGTTTCTAGCGCAATTAGTTTTGTTGTGTTGTATTTTTGTCAGCTTTTGTGTTGTTAGGTACTGGAGGGCTTCAACCCCATCGTTTAGGTGCAATTCTGGGTCTGGGCGTGTCTCGGTTTACCGAGCACCCGTTTCCTGGCTTTCTTGTCTCCAACGAAGCCTTTTCTCTTTTTATTGGAAATTTCAATCCGTATTTCGACGGGCCCTCCATCCGACTTTACCCCTGGTTTTCAGGCAGTTTCATGCTGCTTTGGCGCAAGGTCGGACACTTTCACTCAGAACTGTTACCAGATTTTTGGGGTTTATGCTTCCCCTATATCCTCGCCTCTTTTGCTTTTATGTTTGTATGGGTGTTTTGTCAGTGTTTTCTGGTTTGTAACCTCAGCTATTGTAACTCTGTGTTCATTTAATGAAGAAAGAACTTAGCTCGGCTTTCCATAAAAAAAAAGTACAAGTTAATTTATTGTTTGTACAAGTCCTGAAAAGGAGTTGTATAAGAGTATTTTTGGAAGAAGTATTTTTGGAAGAATTTGTTGATAACAGTTATTAAAAATTAATTATTTTGATAAAATTCATTAAAAGTTAAAGCCTAAAACTTTGTTGACTGAATCTTAATTATGTTAAAAAATATCACTAAAAGTTAATTTTCCTACAGGTATTAGTGACATGACCGTATATGTTTTTGGTAACCGCTGAACGGACAAAATTGAAAAATAGAAAAACAAATAGACAATATTGAATTTTGATTTTTTATATAAATATATATACATTTGTCCCCCTCGCCTTTCTACCGAGCTTTCCAATTTTCTCATACACTATTTTTTCGGGTTCTTTTTGCATAGGTTCGCTTTTCTGCTTATCTTTTTCATTTTTACCGTTGAGAAGCTTCGAATTCTATTGATATCGGAAGCCCCAACAACAGGTATTCTCACTGTTTGATTTTTCTCTTGAGCTTATTACGCGGCTTTTGATGTTTTCTGTTGATTTCATTTGATGGTGTCTCGTCATTCGAACTGAATGATTCATTTGTGATGTTTGACGAAGGGAATTTATCCAGCAATGGTTTTCTTCCGGACCATTTCTGTGTTTTCCAAGCTCCGATCTCGTCTTGTAAGTAATATGGTTTTCATTGGTGTTGGGTTTTCATTTTGTAATTTGCGTTTTCTGGTAGTTTTATGATTTTTTTTTTCTCTTTAACCGGAAGAAATTATATTCAAGAAATTCGCCTCTTCTTCCCTTTTTATCTGAATATTTGTTTCGTTAATGTTATTGATACAGGGTCAGCAATCTAATCTTTGCAATTCGGTTCGATGGCTTCAAATCCAGAGTTCACCTGATCTGGTAATTTTGTGTTTCTATTTGTCATTATGATAGAGATTTTTTCATTCCTTCCTGAAAGTAGAAGAACTGTCCTAGTATGTTCTCTGAAGTATTTATGTTTCTGGTGGAGATCCGTAACTTGCTATAGGTCACTGGTCTGTTCAAGGTGATTATGTATCTATTTGATCAGTTGCTATGTGAACTATGATTCCCAGGTGGCATAAAATGGTGGACTTAGCACTACTGTGCATGTTGCTGTTTATCCAGCCATCTTTTTCCTTTACACGCATGATCTGTTATTGGTTGCATTTGTAGCTAATTTAGTATCATGATTAGCTTCAAGGAAAAATAGGGGAGAATTTCCTTTATGTTACATGTTTCTCATGCGTTATGCTCTGTTTAGAGCTTCATCATTTTGATAGTTGATATGTCTAAGTTTTGCTCGTTGTTTTGACATTTATAACTCTTTTTTTCCCTTCCTCTAATTTTTTTGAGCTCTCACTTATATATTTTATTTTCTTCTTAATAGGATCTTCATTCTCAATTGAAAGAATTGATTCCTGAACAACAGGTCCTACTTATTTATTTATCTTTTAAACTTTTGTTTCTTCTTCTTGTATATTTGTTTGGCTTTTGTTTTCTTGTAGGACTTCCAGGCATGTTCGATATCCAGTTTTTACATTTTTTACTAGTACCTCAGCTAGTATACATTTGTCCATTACAGGAGCGCCTGAAGAAACTGAAAGCAGAGCATGGAAATGTTCAACTTGGGAACATTACTTTAGACATGGTAAAAGATCCTAAAACATTTTTCGGTTTTGCTGCCTCCTAAAAAATAATGATTTGACAGGAGGTGTTGAAAATAAGAATGTATATTTAATTATTCTACGAGGAGCACTGTAGAGTATGTTATACTGTGCGTTGAATCGTCTCTCTTTTTTTTTCTACAATCTGGAAGGTCATTGGTGGCATGAGAGGAATGACGGGGTTACTTTGGGAAACATCATTACTTGACCCTGACGAGGTATATTTTCTCTATAGTCATTTCAACATTTAAATTAATTGCAAAATAAATTCCTTATAAAATGCTTGTAAGTTTCTTTTGGATGCTTCTATATTCCAAAAATTTCCATTTTAGCTGGGAAAGTGAGCTTTGATCCATTCTTGCCAGGGTATTCGCTTTAGGGGCTTATCTATTCCTGAATGTCAGAAGGTCTTACCAGCTGCAAAGCCTGATGGAGAGCCGTTGCCTGAGGGATTATTGTGGCTTCTTCTAACAGGAAAGGTAGGAATTTTTGTGTTTGGTTTTGTTTATGGTCTCTTGAATGACTTTTGGATGATTGATATTGTGCAAAATGGTTGTGCTCTCTCTCTCTCTGAGCTAGAACCCAGGAATGACATTCTTGTTTGTAGGTGGTGCTCAAACCTTGTGAATTGTCCAAGAAAAATTTTATGATTTGCCAAAAAGCCTGATATGTGTAAAATTCTTATTAATTCCATTCATGCATTGAAATGAACACTTATTATCCATACCATCCTACGTGATAACCAAGAATATTTTCTGCATAAAAGATTTAGAAGCATGAGATATTCCTGGCTTGTAGTAGTCCAACCTATAGGCCCAGAATTGTAATATGTCATTTTTTTCCTTTTCTTCGGAAAAACTTTATTGTTATGTTGGTTGAGAATATTGGATATCAAGCTATATTTCTTCGAAGATGTGGTACATAGCATGGGTTGGTCTTGATACTGTTCCTTAATGATGGTAGCATCTGAAATCAAAGTACCAAGTGACCTGCTTGGTCCAAAAGGTTGGTCATTTTTTTCTTTTCTTAAAAATTAAATTGAAGTGTTAACGAAGTTCCTTCCTATACACCCGCCCCCAGCCCCACCCCCACCCAAGAACAGCTTTAGATGAATAAATAAGTTAGCTACTTAATGCAAAGAATCTAAGTGCTGCTTAATGTTACTTGAATATATAGATTCTATTGAACAGGACTCTTGAAGTAGTTTTGAAGATCAAATGGTGCAGATTAAAGAGCAATCTCTCTCAATAACACATAAATGAAGTTTGTAAGGGGGAATAGACAGGTCTATCCATTTCACAAATTACTGCCTGTGTTCATTCTCATCTATTGACATATGTTGGTCACATATGGTGAACTTGGTTGTTCTCTATGAAAATCTAGCAACGGGTGCTGACACGACAAATTATGAATAAAAATAGTAAATTAATTAAAATGAATCCAACATTAAAGAGATAAGCCAAATGTTCTTTCATCACTAGAGAATCAAGTGATTGAAGGTTTAAATAAACTTTTCTGAATTAAAATAATATATGCTAGTATTAAAATAATTAAATTAAATCTATCTATAGAAAAATAAGTCAAATCTTCTTTAGTCACTTGAGAATCAAGTGATTGAAGGTTTAAATAATTGACAAATAACTAATTCTTCTTAAAAACACTTCAAACCCCAAAACGTACACAAAAACTAAGAGTCAAAAACTCAGTTAAAAATCCTCGTTCTTTTAATAGAATTTGATGAATCAACTTATATAATAAGAATGATTTAATGCTTTCATAGAGAAAATGAAACTAATATTTTACCTGAAACTCGAAATTACAAGACACGGCAACCTTTTTTTTTTTCCAGATTTGGATTACAAGAGCATTGATCCATGCTAAAACTGAAAAAGTTAATGTATCATGTGAGGATTGAGGGGTTTCAAAATCTTGAAGTTTGGCTGTTTGGGAAAGAGTTAAGAGTTGTAGGTGCATATATTCTAGTAAAACTGCAAAATATATGCTAGTATGTCATGATTTGAAGTTTTCAAAATCTTGAAATTTGGGTTCTTGGGGAATGAATTATGAGTTTGAGAGAGCAAAGAATGGCTTACATCATCAAAGAAGACTGTTTTACCAATGGACTAATACAATACCAACCTGTATAACTTTTATTAATATTGGCTAGTATAAATTTTCTTTAATTTTCAATTAATTTTCCCTGTAAACAAAGGGATTTGGGATAAATATTGATGTTCCGTTAATATCAAAAGGAAAAGAGTACACATCCAGAAGAAGTGGATTAACATCCAAAATCAACCATAAACATCAACAACAGAAAATGGAAAGACATTACCTAAACATAGGACTACTTTTGAATTATAGAAGACCAGTTTCTGAAAATTTCAGAAGCTTGATAGTTTATGAAATCCTTGTGAACAGCTGCCCAAGAAGCCGCCAGAATCACCACCTGATCCAAAATACCAATTCTTCTAACCACAATGTCATAAAAAATCTTCTGGTTACGCACCGTCCAAATCATCCATAAGGTAGCAAAAAACACCATCTTGTAAAGCTTTCTCCCTAGCCTGCTTAAACCCATAAACCTCTGTTGAAAAGCCGGATCATGAATTGTTGCGGGTAGAACCCACCTGATGCCTCCCATACCCAAGATATGCCTACAAATAAAATCAGCTGTGGGGCATCTAAGGAGCGGATGATCCACGGGCTCAGCGTCCTTCATACACATCATACAACCTTGGGGAGACAATCCCATGTGAGGCCTCTGATTCTGCAATACATCTAGTGTGTTAATCTTATAGTGAAAAACAGTCCAAGAGAACACTTTAACCTTTTGATAATTGAAAATAATGGTAAGTAGGACAAGATACGTTTATGTAATTCCCATGTATATGACACAGCAGCTGGGACTTACTCTTGTTAGTTTTCCTCACCTCATTTAGATAGTCCTTCACTTACTATCCTCACCTGATGCGCCATAAAAATAACACTTTATCGATGCAAAAAAAAAAAAAAAAAAAAAAAAGAATAACTCCACTGGAAAAAATTGTATAGTTCATCTGACATTGGCATGGTAGAAGATAAAGCTCAACTTGTTTTTTGTCAAATGCATGACTTTGAAGAAGAAAATTCAACCTTTTTGTTTTTCTTTTAAAAAATCACCTTTGTTACCCTGATGAAGAACCTTTATGTTGATGTTACACTGGATATTTATCATCCTATGGAAAGTCTTACATATTAGGGATATTTGAACTTTTAGGCTTTATGAGATATATACCCAAGTACAATAATTCTAATTAGCCACAAAAGTGATAAAGAAGCAAAAGCTAAACAAATGAGAGTAGTCCCCCAAACATCAGAATGTATAATAGCCAAGGGAATGATGATTTTGTTTTTACTAGGAGAAATGAGTTATGATAATGCTTTGTGAGGTCAAAAGTTTAGCAACTCATTTCATCTGAAGGCATTGAATCAAATTCAAGAAACTAATACTTTAAACATAGAAATAGATTAATGACCCAGCTGGGTGTGCCATCATGTTTGCGGGCTTTTTTTTATTAACACCACTGCTACTACTATTACTAGAGTAATGCACCTAGGGACCAAAAGAAGCTTTTGTAATTAGCCACTATCTTCTGTCATAGCAAATCATTTTCCTCATCTCTAGTTTTGAAAAACATAGATAGTGTGCAAGAAGTGACTATAAAATATATATATATATATATATATTTTTTATCAGTTGTGGCTATAATTGAATATATATATTTTTTTATCAGTTGTGGCTATAATCGAATATTTTGTGATACTAATAACAGATAAGAGAATTATGGTGCAATTTGGAACATGTGGAACAAAAATGAAGGTTAAAGGTGATGCAAGAATTTCACCTTTCAAACTAACAGGGAAAAAGACATGCCAACTATCTAATCCTTACTTAAGAAACCACATAGAATCAAAACCAATATGACATATAAGTTATATAATTTAAAGGCCTTATCTAAGAGCTTCTAGAAGAGCCAGAAAACACCGATTGGGATGCTCAAGGCAAGGTGGTTCATGTCTATTCAGGGCCTATTGGATAGCTACCTCCACTAGAGCAGAATTTGAGGCTTTGGTTGTTGGTTTGAAGAAGGGAAAGCTGAAAGGTTTTTCAGACTTGGTGGTTGAGGGAGATTTTTACACAGTGATCTCATGGGTCATCAAGGGGGGTGATGGTCCTTGGTCTTTGTGCATTTAATTCGATTGGCTCGGGTCCTGGTTAGTGGGCTGAATTCCTCATTCCACCACGTGCCAAGATCAGCCAATGATGTGGCAGATTGGCTAGCTAGGGATGGAGGGGTTAGATCATCATTCTTTTCTGGTATTCTTGATGATTCGTAATAGGTTCTGAGCTTTAGTTCTGTATTTTATATGGGTTTTGTTAAGCCACCGATGTACTTATTCCCTTTTATATAATCTATTACTGATTTTCATTAAAAAAAGTATGATAATAGAGAATTCATGCATTTACCAATTGATTATGGGCAGCACATACAAAATTAACACTGGGATAGAAAAGCCCACCTCTACAATCTCCATGGAAGTATTTCTGTCCAACTAAAAAACTCAGAGCATCATCGAATAACTGCGCATTATATCTCCAAGAAACCCTAAATCAAGCTGCCTTCCACTCTTCTCAGATTTGTTTACTGATATTTCAAGAAGAAACCAACTAGTGATTCTTAGCAAGTGTCAAAAACATATGATTCATGCCAGAGAATTTTATGGCCTATGGGTTCTTTTTAATCAACCTGCACTGATCTTGGTGAACCCCTATCTCTTCAGTCTTGATTTTGGCCAGCTTCTTGGTCCTAACCTCGATTAGATAGAGGAAAAATGATTAAAGCTCTCTGGTACCAAGTTTTAAACCTGAAGTTCTTTTTGGTTAATATATTTATATATATTTATTATTAGTGAATGTTCTTTGTTCTGGTTGTTGCCCTTATCTCGTACTTAAATAATAAAGTGAAGTTGAAGAAGAAGACAAAATTAGAAGTGAGATCTTGTTCATGTATGTTTGTGCTGGTTTTCCTTCTGGTGCAATATTCTTGTCCAAATATTTACTTCTTTAGGCTCTGTTTTTTTTTTTAATGTAAAATATTTTCCGTTGGAAAACATTTACATTGGAAAATATTTTTAGGAAAATCAAAGTTTTTCGACTGTTTGGAAGGACGTTGGAAAATAGAGTTGAAAATGAAAATTTTTCATTTTCTTATTTTTTATATGCTTGATATCGAGTGTGATCCATTTTCTGGAAAATGGCAAATGGGATTTTCAATGGTAAGTCATTTTCCGAAAAATAGCTATCTTTTAGGAAAACCGTTTTGCACCGTATTGTATTTTACACGGAAACAAACACGTTAAAAACCCTAGTTTACCCCGAAAAAATTTTCCGTATTAGATTTTACATTAAAACAAACAGATACTTACTTCTTATTTTTAAGCAGCAGTATTTCTAGATATATTGCTGCTGAAGAAAAACAGGAAATACATCTCAACATGTTAGGGGAAATACTGATGTCCCCCAAAAGGTTGAGGAAAGCATTGGGTAAGGGAAAAATTTTGATTGAAGCCTTGTGAGATGGTTAGTTAGACATGCTTAGATTTAGAAAATCAAAACATTAAAAGAAACCATGATCTTAACAAAGTAATGCATATAAAAACAAACAAGGCACGCGCTGTTTTGCTTATCTTGAATCTATTATGCATGCAAACTGGCATGAATTTTCTTATAATTTTAGTGCTAAATGAGACAAAGAAAAGGAAAAATAGAGGGGCTTCAGTAACCTCATTGCGAGGTGACTTTGAGGTCTTTATGTCTTCGTGGAGAAGATATGGTCAAAATAAAGGAAAAATGTTAAAAGTTCCCCTATATGACCAGTTAAAGTGGTAGGTTCATGAAGATGTATTGCTTGATATCATGGTGTATCACTGATGTCACTATATATTGCTTGATGTAGCCTTATACCCTCTGATAATTTGCAAAATGATAATTAAACTCTAGATTTATGTTGCCACCTATGGAAAAAGGATATATTGCTTAGAATGTTGAGGAATATATTGATATATATTTAGAACCGTATTCTTAGTGTATCTTCTGTTGTCATCTATTGTCTTATTGTTCTTCATTTCTGAATACATGAAAGAAATGAGAGAATCAAATGAAATGTGAAATGTCAGGGAACATATTGAATGTCTGCATCTTCTATCTGGAATGGTATCAAATTATTTTCTTGCTGATGTTCGTCTTTTTTGTTATATACTTTGAATCTCTTACTCTATGATTCTGCTTAAGTTTTATTTACTGTTTTTTTCTGGGAATTTGGGAAATGCTGTGATAATATTTCCATGGGCATCTAATTTTCTGTTCAGAATTGATCATGATATATCCATGGGCATCTAATTTGCTCTTCAGGATTAAGCATGTCTATTTTGTGTCTTAGGTACCAACGAAAGAGCAAGTACATGCACTATCCAAAGAACTGCAAAGTCGTGCCACTGTTCCAGGTTTTGTAGATTATTATTCTTTCTTTTCACAGTTTTGTTATCAGCATGACCAGTTAATTGATGTATTGTCATGACATGATCATGGTCTTGAGTAAAATATTTTGCAGAAAATTTTTTTTGCTCTTATTTACCTCTCATTTGCATGACAATAGTCCAAGTATGATGAATTTTTGCTAATGTTTGAGTAGAACTTCAGAACTTGCTGGGTCATGTTTAGTTCATTGTTTAAAGACTTGGCTTGAGTATGAGTTTGGAACTGTTGAAACCATATGTATTGAGTATCCATACTACAATTAAAAATCTTCTCAAGCATCACTTCTGGGTTTTGGATCTTTTCTGGCCTCTGTAAATATTTTCTATTTTTAGCTGAAACTTGAAACCGTGGTGTAATTTGTGGTTCTAGGCATCATTCAAAATATCGTGTCGATATGCCGTATCAACCAATTCAAAAATGGATATGTATCGGATATGCATGGATACACTATTCAATGGCGGATACGCACAAAAAAGGTAGATACATAAAACAAAACCGATTTAGATAGAAATATAAGCTAAAAATATGATAAATAAACATGTGTCTCACATCATAGGCCAACATAGAATACGTGTTAGTATGGAAACAAATCAGTATATGCGCAAATGAAGAAAAACTTTAGAAAAAGTACTAACAGATTAATAAAAGCTGTAATATTCTAGATAAACTAAAAACGGATTAATGATATTTTCCAAAAAGTAATTATATCCATAGATTTCACTTGAAATCAATAGATTCATGTAAAGGAATATCAAATCATATTTAAACATTAAAAATAATAATGATTTATCAAAAAAATTTCAACTTCTGTGAAAATTGTCAACCAATACAATTTCTTCGTTTGATTCATTGAAAGAAGTTGTTTCTTATAAATTATTTGAGAAATCAGGTCGTAAAATAGGCTTTGAACAATGGGACGTAAAGGTTTCTCTGAACTCTTCTTGATTTGAGAGGATAGCTCTTTCTTTAGAATGGTCTCTTCTGTCATTTTTTCATTAAGTATCGAGAGTATCGATTATGTACCGAGTGTATCGACAACTGTATCGATTGTATTTACCGATGCAATTGACTTAAGGATACATTGTTGTGTATCGTGCCGTGTTACACGATACAGGATATGTATCGACCGATACGGCACGATATTTAGAACTATGGTTCTAGGCCCCTTAATTTTTTCCGGATATACCCATTTTGGATATGATATGACATGTTTGAGGAAATGGTGATGTGTCTAACCTTTTAAATCTGTTAGGAAATTTTTGTTGAGTTGGGTATGCATACCTTTGGACATGTAACTGCAATTTAGGGGTCATTTAAGATGGTTGAAATTAGTACTCCTTTTATAGTTTGATTACATGATCATATTCAGACTTTTGTATTATCATATTTTGAGTTTATAATTGCTTTATTTTGTAGGTGTATTAATAAACACATATATAATCTTGCTTCGTTATGCAGATGTTATATTTTTTACATTTAGTAAATGATGAATTTCTGACCCTTGTTTGGTGAGTTCATGTATCCTGAAATAAAGGGGTTATGTGGATCCAATGTCTAAGCACATCTTCACCACCTAACATTGTGAATGTTAGAAATCCAATACATGGCATAGATAGGTCTGATGTGGTTGTCCGTAGCTTATTTGGACCAGCATCCTGGATTGGCTATATTATTCCTCAAAATGGCGGGCTATTTCTCATCATGAAACTAAGCCTTTGGAACTGAGACAGAAATTTTTTTTCTTTTAGTTATGATGTGACTTTTTTGTTCATGTTTCGAGTAGCTTACAATTCAATCTTTTAGACGCATTTAAACTGTTTTACTATTGTAAACTTATTTTAGAAAATCTATCCCTTTTCTCAGATCATGTTTATAAAGCCATTGATTCCCTCCCATTAGCAGCTCATCCAATGACTCAATTTACAACCGGTGTGATGGCACTCCAGGTAATTCGATGGGCTAAAAAATCTCTATCTAGTGTATATACCTTGTTATTGCTGTTCAAGTATGTTTTCACATGGCAATCAATTTGCAGTGCTGTTCTTACTGCCTATTCTTCTGCTCTCATAAGTATGCAAGCTTTTGTCTACTGCTGTTTGAGTGCTAGGCCTTCCATGATTAATTTGTTTTTTTTAATATAATTTCTTTACTTAGATAAGCATTAAGCGTAATCATGGTTCTAAAGTTTTATCATCATTGATTTAGCTCCAAATTCATTGGATTTAACCCAAATGTGACTTGCATGGATTTTCTTGTCTTGATCAAAATGTGACATTCTTGGTGTCAATGTGAGATTTGGTGTAATTCATAGAATCAGATTGATATATGCTTTAAAAGCTCTTCCATTTTCTGTTCTCAAGTGCACCAACTGATCACGGATGGGTATGTCCTTCACTTAATATGTCCTGATGAATGGGGGCAGCAAGACGGTCCTTCAGAAAGATCCAAGTAATTCCAAAGAGAAGAACATTCATACATATATTACCACTTTGGATTGAATTAGAAGGTGTGAAGTCCTCTAACTTTGATTTGCCATCAAGTATCTATTGGGAATAATCGTGCTTTGCTCAATAGATGATCCACCTTGTACACTTGGTCAAAACTAAACATCACATAGAAGCGTCCTCCCTATGAGGAAATTTTTTTACCTAGACGCCAATGTTGCACCTTCAAATGTTATGAATCAACTCATCAAATTACTCGATCGGAAATCTGCCTCCCGCAATATAAATTTGGAAACCGATATTGCTTTTTTTGCTCCTCCATCTCTACATATTTCAGGTGGCCCAAAAACACTATGCACTTTACATTTTTCCTAATGTTCTATCTTGTTTTTCTCTTGAGAACCAAAATGGTGAAACTCTCAAAATCTGAATTTTTAATTATTTTTTCTTTTATGGAAATCTTCATGAAACTTAAAAAAAAAAACTCTTCCACAATCCCTTTTCTTTAACAAACACACTTTTGAGGAAGGTTTGAAGGATAGTCAGAACCATTAGGCTTTCTGTGTGGTGGGATACTAGGTCAGGCCTTCTTGACTGATTCACCATAAAGGTCAACAATAGAGAATAACTCCCCCCAAAAACAGCTTGCAACTTTCATCACCCTCTCTATCAACCACACCTTTAGGGAATGTAGGAGCGATAGTCAGAACCATTAGGATTCCTGAGAATCGTGAAGGTCCTGGGAGTCTTGAAGTTCCAGGAAGATTTCCATACTTTAGTTTATGAAGGTTGCTACAGAGGAGGCATTGTGAAAGAGTTCTTTCCCTTGATTTCTCTTGACAACCTTCCTTATTGGTGAATTTGCTATAGGCAATTCTTCATAAAATTCTGCACCTTGGTGTTGATATCCACAACTGTTTGCCTAATGAAATAGAGTTTAGCCATATTATGTTCATGATGCATGGGTCCTCAAAATTCTTAAACCTTGTGCCACGAAATGTTATGATATTAATTTTATGATATTTGTGCCCCCCCCCCCCCCCCCCCCCCCCCCCCCCACAACAAAAAAAAAAGGGATATGAAACCTGTGCTTCATTCCTCCTCTTTTCCATAGAAAGCTCCTATTCATTCCTCTTCTTTTCCATAGAAAGCTCCTATAATATTGGGGGAAAAAAACATGGTTCGATTTCCTGGTGGGCTGATAGGATTCTGTAGTGAGGTATAGTTACACTGTGGGCAGGTATCTAGATGCCCTGTGGTTGTGGGTCACTGGGTTGCAACTGCCTTTCTGGGGGCTCCCTTGTATTATACTTCTCTCCTTTTATATATTTATCTTTCATTACTGGAAAAAAAACATGGTTCGATTAATTAAAAAATAACGTGTAATAATAAAAATCAACACCTGCTTCCGTAAAAAAATAACACTGGACAACTTAAGCACCTTTTTATTTGTTGGCATGAAACTAATGACAAATGGTTAACATGCTTGCAACTTGGAAGGTAAAAAAATAAACTGCTTTTCTGGTTATTCATTGCTTAGGTATTTCAACAAACAGTTAGTAATAAAAACGATTACAAATCAATATGCCTGTAATTCTACTAACACACATATATAGACAATAATCTACATGTTTTTTTATGGCAACTGTTGCAAATAAAAGAATTTTCCATTGAAATTTTCCTATTCTAAACGTTCTAAATTTTCGTCAAAATTGAATTTAAAACCATGTTTCATGGCCGTACTTTCAAAGACGATCAGTCTAGCACTTCTTGATCTTTGCTTCACATACTAATAACTTCTAAGTGAGAAGGACCTCATCTTAAATTTGTGTCTCCTAGTCCTAATAAGAGCACATTTCCCAAATAATGGAGTTTTTGCTGAGATTTATAAAGACTAGTAGCTGGATTATGTGTCTGAATCTTGTGTCTCCGTAAAGCCCTTTTTAGGAATGACCTTTGGTACATGAAAAGTATGCAATAGGCTGGCAAGCCCTCTCCAACCATTTTCAAAGTCAACCCTCTCGCCAACTCAACTTTCATGCTTCTTCTCTGATCTGACTTTTGTAATCATAATTTTTTGTACTTCTTATTAGTATCCTAATTGAACTTAAAATCTTATTATTATTTTAAGAACGCATTTTAAAGAATAATTAAAAAGTTTATCCTAAATGTATGTAATACTAATATAAACTATGTTTTAATGGAGATGGCATTTTGGAGAGTGCCAAAAGTAAAGCAATTTCTAGCCAAAACAACCACCTTACTATATATTTTCGAAGGGCACTTTATTCTTTCCATATTTTTATTATATAAGGAGGTTGTGCTTCTTATTTTTTTGGTTTCAATTACTACTGAAACTCTCTTAGAATAGTTCCATCAGAAAACATACTACAGCTTACAAAGAGACTTGCAAATTCTTATATTTTAGGAATTCAAGGTCTACTTAAACCATCTCATTGTTTTTTTTTTAATCTTTTTCCTTAATTAAACCCCATCATTGTTTAATATAATTTTGAATTACTGGACTGCAACAGAGTATGCTCCACCTAACCTATAAACCACCCGCCCCGAAAAAAAAAAAAAAAACAAAAATACGCACACATACACAAACAACACCTCCCCCCAGCAAACACCACCCAGTTTTATCCTAATTCAATTCAAACTCTAAGCATCACTTTAAGCACATATTTACTAAAACGTGATAAAAAAATAAGAAATAATTTTTAAAGATTATGATTTTTTCCTGATCCTTTGCAAATTTTTTTTTTTTCAAAATTTCTTGGATGTTAGCATGAAATGAAACAGGCATTCGGAGAAATTTCAGTGAAACGGCATGGCAGCTCCCAGGTAGCATGCCAGCAAAATTGACACGGCGAACCTTGATGTACCTGGAGGCTGGATTGATAGTTAAATACAAGATGTACCTGGAGGCTGGATTGATAGTTAAATACAATAGTGGATGATTCCTGCTACTGTAGTTTGTCATTAATTATTACAATACAGTGTATTGATAAAGTTTCAGACATGAATTTTATTGTTATTCTCATTTCTTCCGTTCCCTGTATCTTATTTTTTTATTTCATCCTTTTATATATATGTTAATGCGATATCAATTTCTAAATTTTCATAAAAGAGTTTTATTTGCTGCCAAATCTTTTATAGACATGTTAAATTTAACGTTACTTCCATATACTTCTACAAGCTTAAATTAACTGATTCAACTTTCAGAGGGTCTGATGTCCATATTGAGGTCCAAGTTTTAAACCTTGTCTATGGTCTCAAGTGACAGGATAATTACAAGAATAACAAACAATAGATGGGGTATTTTGTTTGGAAACAGCATGTATCTTTTTCCTCTGTAACTCGGGGAATTTTTTTCTGTATTGAATGCATAATATTTCTATAAACTTACCCCGGTCTGCTCTGGAGGTTTTAACACTGCCCTCCACACTTAGTGAAGAAGCTAGTTAATATTTTTTTAGGAGTCAGTCTTCAACTTCCTCATAGAGAGGTTTTGGATTTTCAGCGAACACTTCTAATTATTCTTTTTTGCCATTTTTGTTGTCAGTGTACAAAAGTCTATGGTGCATGAACTCTATTACCTTTGACAACAAAAGATGTTCATGCATGTACATCAAGTCATACTATGTGTAGAGATAATTTTTTATCTTTATTAATTTATTTATTTTTGATGAATACAATGCTTTAACACTTTTTTGGATTATACATTTCTTTCAATTTTATGGTTTTTTTTTTTTTTTGGTTATTAATATTCAACTAGTAGATGTCAATGTAACACCAACATTGTTTTTTTATCCACTTTCAGGTTGAGAGTGAATTTCAAAAGGCATACGATAAGGGGATTTCAAAATCAAAGTGAGTTTTTTCTAAAATTTCATGTTGCGATGACTTTTCCTTTATGTTATTTGTGTTCTTATTTAATGCTATTTCATCTTTAGGTTTTGGGAGCCCACATATGAGGACTCTCTTAATCTTATTGCCCGAGTTCCAGTTGTGGCCTCCTATATTTATCGAAGGTAAGTTTAACGTGTGTCATCACCCTAAATTTACACTGGGTGCTCTTATTTGTTTACAAAGGTAGTATGAAAATCCTACCAACATGTTTAGTTCAGACAGGACACTGGACCCATGAGATACGTGGACCACATATAGAGCTACATGTAAGCAAAAGAAAATGAAGAATATTATCATCTTGGCTAGATTTGCTGTATTTTTTTAATGGATAATGAAGAATATTATATAAAACTTACAGAAGAAGATAGTACAGACAGGACACTGGACCCATGAGATATGGGGACCACATATAGAGCTACATGTAAGCAAAAGATACAGCAAATCTAGCCAAGAAAAACTACACCATGACCACAGTCTATAGCCTAAATGATACAACAAAATCTAGCTGAGAGAACTGGCAGCATAGGGGAACGAGAAGTAACATCCATGCCACTCCCTAATAATCTCTGATATCCCCAACCCTTGAAACTGATTTCAGATTGAACCGATGGGGTAACCACTACTAGAATGGACTCCACCACATACTCAATGCTGCCCCGCCTGTCCTGGAATATTCTGCGTTTTCTATCTAATTATATGTGTCACACCACCGCATGGAACACTGGTCTATTTTGGCACTCTCCTCGTAGTGTTAGGTTTCCTAGTGTAGCTCTATTTCTTCTGCTGTTTCTTCTGTTATTTTGCTTTTTATGCTTTTTTTGTGTTGTTTGATGTTAGGGTAGAGTCAACTGTTACTTATTGGTGTCCTCCACTCTTTTGCGTCTAATATATTTTCTTCTCATCATTCATAAATAATAATAATAATAACAAGAAGAGTTTTATTTGGATTAGGATTAGGGTTTCTTTAATTTAAAGTGTATTTTTTCTAGATATCCCTTGGCCCCACACGTCCATATCTCTTTCTAATTTTCATCTTTTTTTGATTTGATAAATTAAACAACACCTTATTGCATTAGTTTGTTAAATAATACTTGAATTCATTAATCAAGTGTGATTACCAAAACAGCTTTTATTCCCTTAATGGGTTGCATGCCTGGTTACGTGGATCCAATGGTCCAATTTAATTCCAATTTGGTTCTTAAGACCATGAAGGTTACTAAATTAATTAGTTAATCAATTAAAATTAGCAAAAGATAGAATTAACCATCATGTTAGTTCTATCCGTGCAGAGCTGATTCTCCTTCCAATGGAACCTTAATCAATTAATTTCTTTAAGGTTCCATTGGAAGAGCATGTTTCAATGTCAGCTTGAACCACCCATTGCATTCTCATAAATATTAGAAATAGCACCATATGGTCATATAGAAATCAGACTGGACAGGTGCTTAGCTGACTCTCCTATCCTGGGGAGATGAACATAAATCTCGTCGTCTGAAGAATGTTGTTTGTGTTGAAATCCTTTTTCTTTTTTTGCTTTCCTAGCAGAAGCATTGATAGTATGGGAAATCCTATGCCTTTATTGACCAGAAGAGAAGAGCTTCATACTAAGATAAGGACCACTGTAAATGTACCTAAGAAAAGGGATTTGCTCAAAAGTTTTCCACTTGGATTAAGTTCACTTGGAGAAGGAAATTAATTGTTTGTTTGAGAAATTCTGTCCGTAAACCAAGATCTATATTGAAACATCCAATATTACAATCTTTTTATGTTTTTTGTTCTTAAATTTTATTAAATCCTGTCATATAGTTATAATTTCACCCAACCAGACTTGGTTTTATTAACTGATAATTTTTTAAGGATATCATCTAATATGGTTGTAAATATGTATAAACAATGTTACCTAATATCAACCTGGTGATGAAGCTTGTCTAGTTCTATCAGGGCCAACCATATATTAATGTTTAAATGAAATATTGATAACACAAGGATGTTCACAATGAGAATTGGAAATGAGATAAACCTTGAATCTTGAAAGAGGCCTTCTTCCTTTGTATTGTTGAGTTTTCCAGGATGGAAAATGGTATGCATATCTAAAATGATGTAAATAGTAAACAAATATTCAGTAAAGTCAAGTCCCACGTGTGTGTGTGTGTGTGTGTGTGTGTGTGTGTGTGTGCGTGCGTGCGCAAGTATGTGCCCTCCCTGAGTTGTAAATCACCTATTCTTCTTTTTCATACCCAAGAGATTATCTTTGGTGGACACATATGGATGTTGTCATCCCTATTTATTGGTTCATAATCTTCTGTGAGATAGTGATAATCATTCAAATATTTCAGTTCCTACTTCACCTCTTTCATGAGTATGTTGCCAAGTTTATATTAATTGATTTATAATTGGATCGACCATCTTTTGAGTGTTTTAAAGGGTTTACAAAGATGGGCAAATCATACCAACAGATGACTCTCTGGATTATGGTGCCAACTTTTCACACATGCTAGGATTTGATAATCCCAAAATGCAAGAGCTTATGAGACTGTATGTTACCATCCACAGGTAAGTGTTTTTACTATGAGTCTGCAATCATCTTTGAAAGTTTGTTAATGCTTAACTATATGAGTTATATTTATTTCTTTTGCAATGATCTTGGTGAGAAATTAACTGCGGAATCACCATTGTTTAATATTGTAACTTCATGATGTGATGCAGTGACCATGAAGGTGGAAATGTCAGTGCTCATACTGCTCATCTGGTTAGTACCTTAAATGTACTGTTGAACATAAGTCTTTCTTTTCATAAAAGTCTCATATCTGTGATGCACATTAAATTGTCTTGTTTTTCATTCTCCTTTAAGAAATTTATTCAATTCAAGTTCTCTTACAAATGTTGTTGTAGAGATATGAATCCCCCATAATTTGCATGTGCGTGGTTCATCCTTTGCTTATACATTGATATAATGCTTAATTTGCAGGTTGCCAGTGCCCTTTCAGATCCTTACCTTTCATTTGCAGCTGCATTAAACGGTTTAGCTGGGCCCCTCCACGGTTTGGCTAATCAGGTTATCTACTACTGTTTCCTGAGTTCAGTTTTGGGATAGAAACTGGTACCATTTTCATAAATATTGCTGCTTGTATTTCGATCAAGGTTTACCGTCTCGGTGCCGATGGGTGTGCTGCCCATCGCATGAAATGAAATTTCGTCGGCGTGCCGCCGAAACAGTGGAAAAATCAAAGAGGGCAAAAAATGGACAAAAATTGGATTTTTTAGATTTTGGGAAAATTTCGCTGACATGCCGTCACAAATCGCTAATGGTAATTAAAAAGATTTCCGTTTCCCTCCCTGTTTCACTCGGCACGCCGCCTCGTTTCGCTGGCACGCTGCCAAAAATGCAAATCGTCAATTTTCAACCTTCGAAACACATCGCTAACCTCAAAAAAACGAAATTTTGGTGGCACGCCGCGACGTGCCGTTGAAACTGTAAACACTGATTTCAATCATGGTTCCTTTTGTTTGGCTACAAATGAATGCCATTATATTTGTGGTTGTTGACAATTATATGGTATGCTAAGATCTGGAATATCATTCTTTACGCTTCTAGGTGTAGATTTATTGGACTATGCAGTGAGAAAAAGAAACTTAGATGAATGCTTTTGAATATTAAAAAAAACAGAAAAGAAAAAAGAAGGAAACTTAAGACTATAAAGCCCACAAGTATGAAAAATTTTCTAAATGCAACCTGAAAATATTAAGAAATATTTCTTGAAATGAGCTTAAAGTATTAATTCTTGGCTTGCATTCATGATTCAAATGAATGCAAAATTATTGCTCATTTATGTGATATTTTCTTGATCTAAAGAGATTCCTAATTTCATAAAGGATAGCATCAATTGACATTTTAAAATGAATACAATTAGACTAGTCAGTTAAAGTATGTGTCTATATGACTATATTCAAGTCGCTTCAAATTGAGATATTCCACTCTTGAGTTGAGTTGATATTTTGAGTTTTCAGTTATGCTTAAGCTCATAAGGTGATATCATCACCTGAAATTTATCTAGTTTTTTGTTGCATCAAATATTTCTGTCATTATTTAACCTGTTATTTTAATAATTAATGATTTATATGCAAAAACTGTTATCGAATGGTTATGTAAACTGTGGTCTGTACAATGTTTTGGACTTCTAAGAAATATTGTAAATATTTTTTATTGTTTAACAGAATGCTTTCTGAATCTGACGATCTTATGATTTAAATCTGAATCAATTTGAATCTCAGTCCTTATGATTTCTGTTTCCAAACTTAATCTCACTCCTTATGATTTCTGTTTTGATTCAATTTTGAAACAATGGTTGAGATGGACAAGACATTGATATGTTTTTCTGGGGAAGAGGGGAGGAATGATGAACTGGAGAGAGGGAAGGGGATGCAGAAGTTTTTTCTATATGAACTTATGTTTTCAGATATTGCTTAATGAAAGAAAATTATTTGGTAGACGCAGCTAACATTTTTAGCTAATATATCAATGCCTTTCAAATATTATTTTGACTTATCGGATTGACGCATTGATTCCTTCCTTCCCTCTACATGTATAAGGACCATTTTATGTCTTTGGATGACTCATGAACCTCAACATCTGAATCATTATTCTGTCAGTTGGCCTCTTTTACAAATCAGTGAATGGCCTTGCTCTAGCAATGTTGCTAGGCTAAATTCAAATGAAATGAAATAAAGTAGGTTCTAATGAGAGTTGATGAACATATCTATTATTAGCAATCATGTGAACTGATATTTGGTTTGTGAGCTTCAAGGCAGTTTTCAATTCAAGGTGGCAGAATTTTTCGGGTATTAACTTAGGTTTATAGATATTGCACATCATGAAAGGAATAGGTTTGGAATATGTGTGTTACATAATTTGACTATATGAAAGTATTATCTAAATACAATTATTACATCTTGGGCTTGTGGATGCTTATATGGATGTGTGGGAAGACTAGGAAAGGTAAGTAATGAACATTTTTGAGAGTGGTTACTTTTCGTCCAAATAAATTATAAGAGAAAAAAAATGTAGGTTGAGGTGGTTTGGGCATGTCAAGTGAAGACCTAAGGACACAGCTGCTAGAAGATGGAGGGTATTCATTGATATATCTAAGAGGGCAAGCATGGAGTCAGTTAGAAAGGATTTGAATACCCATAAGCTTTCCGAAGATTTGGTTTTTAATAAAATGGGGTGGAGGGGAAGGATTCATTTCCAGGCAGTTATTTATTGATTGATTGATTTATTGTCTTGGGATTACCCGTCATCTTGATTTTGACAGTCTTAACCCTGATCTGTCAAGATGCCTCTTTTACTCGATCGGTGAAAAATCTGGCTAAATACCTGCATCGTTATGCGGATTCCAAAATTTAAAAAAGGGTAGTTTATTAAGGGAGACAGTTGATAATTTCTGTTCTTTGTGATATTATGTAGACTGATTTATCAGTTTTTTGGTTTTGGGGTTGATTGTGATCCAATGTGGCATAGTTTAATCTTGTAGTCAACCTTATTAGGTATCTGGGACAAGAGAAAATGTTGTTGTCACTATGCATGTGGATGCATGTTACTCATGAGTTAGGTTCTGAATCTGGTGAGAGATATACTGGCAGGCAGGTTGTCTTTTTATTTTTTTAATTTTTGTTGATGATTGTTTTGGTCTTAAGAAATTATCAGGTGTGGGCATGCTTATTAAGAAAGAAGTCAAAAATTTTATTTTCTGATTTATCCAGTGTGTGTGTGTGTGTTTTTTTTTGTTTCATGTTCTCAGCCAGCTGTGTGATGCAGAGTATGCCTAGCAGCAAGACTGCAGCACACGTGCCAATCCTTCTGCTTCTGCATAATTCTAACTCCATTGGATTCTTAGAACCATTGCAAGTTTCAATTTCATTTTCTCTTGGATACTGCCATTAGTAATTTATTTTTGTTTTCATACTATGGGTTTGATTATGAACTTTGATACCTGATTATTATGCCTACCTAATATATCTTTATTTCACCAAACTGTGGTTACAGGAAGTTCTGTTGTGGATTAAATCTGTGGTTGATGAAGTTGGAGAAAACATAAGCACAGAACAGTTGAAGGACTATGTTTGGAAAACGTTAAACAGTGGCAAGGTATGGAGTCATAACGTCAGATACTTCTACTGTGTTTGATTTCTTACTAACGCCAGCTTTGTTAAGAAATATCTAGCTAAAACAAAATCTAACCCACTAAATCTATAAGTCTTTCAATGCCAAATCAATTTATGGATGTATCTTTTTCCTTCGGAAGCTCTAATTATTTGAACTCCTTCCATGTGCTGGTTGTATTTTTAGGTTTTCTCCAATTTTTTTTTGATGAGTAATGATATTGATTAAGTGAGAAGATTACATAATAGTTACAAGTATGTATAATTTCCCCTATCCCATCCCCTTTCCCAAAAAACATCAAAAGGGGACTACTCAAGATACCTTAAGACCTATAGATATTTACACAAAGGGGACTACACAAACATATACAGGCACCATACACCACCCCCTCAACAAACACCTTAAAATGACAATAATCTAAACACATCCCCAAGAACTCCTCTGATACTGGCCCTTTGTAGAACTCTGGTCTCAAAGCCCCATGTTTGGCAAGACGACCTGCAACTGAATTAGCCTCTCTATGCACATGGCTGAACGAGACATTCAACTCATATGCCAAGACTCTAGCTCTATTTATGACATGTGACAGCCTCCATGAACCTGAAATATCCCTTTGCATCCATGTCATGATTGCAGCGGAGGTGTTCTCCATTTTTTATTTTATCTTGTTTTGTTTTTTTTGGTGGAGTGGGGTGGGGGTTGCGAATAATGAATATCTACATTAAGAAAGGGAGTGTAAAATAATAACAATTGTGCACCAGCAAGTTTCGTTCACAATGGCACTGAACAGAAAAAAATTTTAAGACCAACTCATGACATCAAATCGCACCAAACTCAAACCAAATATCAGCCGGCATATCTTTTGTGGGATTCCCATGCATAGTGATCCCCAGCAATGCCCCTTTTGGCTAATCTATTCTCATGTCATTGGCTCACCTTGGCATATGAGATAATGAGGTGTCCATCCATTTTTCCACAAGGCTTGCTCAACATATCCAAGGGCACTCCTTTTGGGTGGTCATCTACAATATAATTGAAAAGGAGACTCTATTTAGCTCTGAAGGCGATAAACCATGAGATCTAGCTGCCCTAAAAATGATAAGGATTGCATAATTCATCCTGAAAAGCATTTCCTTCTCATATGGGTCCTGAGAAAGAATTGTAGTTCCTACTTGATCTTTTGAGATACCCTAAATACCTGATTTCCCTTGATTTCCCAGTATGCTCCCATAAAAAAAGTTAGCTTCCACAGAATACAGCATCCATGTTCCAACAGTGATAGACTGCAATGTTGGACTACTATCTGATGACCTTTGACACCAAAATGCCTCTAAAGTCCATGAGGATGAGATAAACTAACTTGTGTGGCTACCAACGCGATAGCAGATAAGTGTTTTGATTATTACCAACACGATAGCAGATAAGTGTTTTGATTATTGCTTTCGCTAGATTTTTGCCAGCAGATCTTGAGGGAAGTTTGTCTAAATAAGAGATGTTATTGTCTTAGGGAAGATTAGAAAACGTTTATAGAAAAATTACATTTTTTATTATCTAAATGTGTTTATGAAAAGTTTTGACTTTCATTTCTTGCTGGTTCTAGAAAAAAAAAATGTCGCATGCATGTAAATGCATCAACATGGGGCTAAATGAACTATTGAAATAATTCATGTTTCTTGTTAGGTTTTTGAAATGGGGTTGTTTGATTTGAGTATCATACTCCAATGTAACAAACGATTGGAAAAGCATTTTGAGTTTAAATGAGCTTTTTGATGGATGTGACATGGAAAAAAAAACTTTTGAGCAAAGTTGGCCAAATTTTTGATAATTTTGCTCGTTTTGGTAGGCTTTTGAACTATGAAAATAACATTGAAATGGGTTATATTTTGATGACATTTTGTTGATATTTTTGATGTTATTTGGAATTTGATTAATAATCATGGAGTTTTATCTCTAGCAGTGACATAATGAAATTTTGGAAAAAATAGACAATAAAAGATAATTAGACTCAATTATGTGCTAAGAATTTCTTTTTATGTCATTAAAAATGCTTTTGTTCCTTACCTCACAAGACTTTTCTCTATATTTATTACCTTCTCTTCTGATTCGGAAAGACAACATATATTTCCCTTGTAAACTTGATCTCATTTGTAAGATATTTTAGCATTATGATTTGGCTTAGGTGGGTTAGTTCTTAATTGGATATGCCTTTTCCAGGCTTGATACACATGCCTTGTTTGTTAGTTTGAGCATGACGCAGTGAAAGTTACGAAAACAAGGACTAAATAATTTAAACTTTGGGTCCCACATGTCCTACATCAGAACACAGCTTATATTTGACAGTTGCAATTGTTTCATAGACAGATTTTCTGGATTTGAAGGTCAATCGCGAGATGTAGGTTTTTATTAGCTGTATCCGCATGTAATCATTTACTTCCAATTTGGCCAAAAAAAAAATTATTTAACTGAAAACAAATTAGAATTCAAATAAGAAATGGGTTCTGGTTTTGGTCATGAATAATTCAAAGCTGCTTTTACTTTCAATACTACATTCATCTTTAAGACATACAATTCCAGCTTTGCTTGTTCTCCTTTATGGTTGTCACACAAATGTTTGACATCTACCATGGGCGCATTCTGGATAGTAACACACTGCATACTACTGAAAGCCATGTTTGACATATGGATCCGTTAATGGAACAAAAATCAAAGCTTCCAGAGTGTTGGCTGCCATATGTTGGATATTACAATCACTTACGTTTTACCTTTTTGTCACTCTCTCTGACATTACAGGTTATTCCTGGATTTGGGCATGGAGTTTTGCGTAAAACAGATCCAAGATACACATGCCAGCGGGAGTTTGCACTGAAACACCTGCCCGATGATCCACTGTTCAAACTGGTTTATACTTAATCCTCTGTTAGAATATCCCTTTCATTTACTTCTATAATGTGATTTATTGGTGAATGAACCCAAATTATTATTATTTTTTTGTCAGGTTTCAAACCTATATGAAGTGGTACCTCCGGTACTTACTCAGCTAGGCAAGGTAACATATCCTATTGCTCATTTCTAATCTTCTAAGGAAAGGGTTTCTATGTGTTTTTTCGTGTAGGAAGTGTTTCTATACTTTCTTTTGTGAAATTATGTCTTGTGAACTCTATGTCATACGTAGGTAGCTTTTCAAAGATGCCATATTTCCTCATTTTAAATTTTGCTTGTTATGTTTGACATTCAGAAGATGAGTGTTACCAAGATGATGATGCTAAGATAGACTTGTGACAAAACTAAGAAAGGCAAAATCCGAAATGAAGACATTTAAAAGTGGTTAGGCATAGCATGCATTAGGGAGAACGAAGGAGAGTAGGTTAAGGAGATTTGGTCATATGAAGTGGAGACCAAGAGATGCACCTGTAAGAAGGTGTGAGTATGCATATTGAAGGGCCTAAGCGAGTAAGAGGTAGACCAAAAAGACATGGATGGAATCTATAAAACAAGACTTATAAAAACGTAGATTAATAAAAGATATGATTTTTGATAGAGCGGGGTGAAGAGATAAGATTTTTGTCACTGACCCCACTGTGGTGGGAACTGGCTTATGATGATGAACATCACTATTTGTAGAGTATAAGAATCCGATTGAAGTTAGAGGAAGCATCGGGCTTTGTTAACGAGCTGAAAATTCTCCTCTCTCTCTCTCTCTCTCACACACACACACATGCACACACACACACAAACATGCATAAAAACAAACAAACACATAGGTAGCGGATCTGACATGACCTTTTAGAAGCGTCTTGCTTTAATGCTCTTTTTTGAGGATGTTATTTGTGTTAAGAAGTTGTCAAGTCCATTGCCCGTGTTATTCAGATTTTGGTTATGCTTGTTCCCTTTTATTTTGTGTATTTTTTTAATCGATCTAACTGAAACCTATGTTACATGGGCACTTTACACAATCCCAAAGTACCCGTGTCAACACGCCACGACATGGGTATGGGTATGGGATATGTGTTGGGTCCTTCACATATTCTCTTGGACATGGTAACCCAAGATCAATCAAAAAATAATTATCAAATAATCAACTTGCAAGTAATGACTCAAAAAAGATAATAGTTTTTGAAAAGAGAGAATGTATATTCTTAAACTCAAAAATTGCAAGCAATGACTCAAAAAGAAAAATATAGGGAAAAAAAGAAGGAAAAACAGAAATATGAAAGCTAGGCTTCTAACTGGCATTATTGACATTTACTCGGAGACTTTTCAGTCGAGTCATAGTATCCTTATCCAAGTTTTGGACACTTCTCAACCCAGTTCCTGTATCCTAAGTTTTGAGGGTTAAGTAAATCCGACTCCTAGACACATACCCACACCCACACCCGACACTCAATACCTGAGTTCATGTAACATAGACTGAACCACACGATTTTATTTTTTATTTTTTGCTAAATAGTAATGAATGGTGATATAAATGAGAATATAAGAATGTACAAGGTCAGCTGCAGTGAGCTGAGCCTACAAAAGAAATCGTAAAAGAAAACATAAAGCTCCCAACATCAACACATCAAAACTGCGATACCCCTATCCGCAATGCATAAAGAGGATCTACCATATACCCATAACCTCATCGACGTGAGTGCACAGATAGAGATCAAATCTGCGAACACCACCTTCAGCCAATGTATCTGCTACTTCATTACCCGACCTAAGAACAAGCTTGAACGAGACGTTCAACGAAAGAGCTAGAGATCAAGCCTGTCATATCAAGTAACTAAGCTGCCAAAGACCCTGAAGCTATTGAATCATCCAACGGAATACAGAATCTGAATTTACTAATCCCCAGCTTCCTTGCTAATGATCCCTAAGGATCCCCCTAATACCCAACATCCCACGTTACCCAATAATCTACCAACATGTTAATTTTTTTTTATAAATAATGAAGATGTGTGTGTGTGTGTGTATATATGTATGTATGTATGTAAGCGTATAGAGTATGGAGTATACATTCATAAACGCAAAAGAACACTCTACAAAATCCTCACAAGCCCCCATCGGACCCCAAAAGCATAAAAACAATATCAATCCACTGTACATATCATAACCATATCTAGCACCTCTCAAGACATCTTAATCCAAAGCTGAACAAGCCATTCAACTTCAGACCAAAAACATGTCAGATTCCTGATCTCCTAAATCATGTCTGGGACAATCCCTCTCGTCGTGACATCCTTCACAATAAGAGAAGAAAAGCACCACTTTTTCCAATCCTTTACAATCTTTGTAGGCCCTAACCCCTGGAATTTTGGAAGAATTGAAGCCCACGATGCTACAGCAATCAAGATGGAATCAAACACCTGGTCCACCGATAACTGGATATCCCTGAAAATCCTACTGTTACACTCCAACTAAATGAACTAAACAACTGCATGGAATAACGCATCATACAACAATTTGCCCGTCCTACCTAGGCCCCTAACTCTCCACTGATTAAACCATGCCTAAAGAGTATTTGGTAACACCCAAGAGACTCCGATCATCTCAAACAACCGCATCCAAATAATACTGGCAAATTGACAGTGAACAAAGAGATGATCTATGCTCTCTCCAGACTCCATACACATGAAACACACATGCAGGGATAAAGCAATCCCTTTCCATCTTCTTTGAATTAAATCAGCTATGTTTATCTTGTATAAGATGGCAGACCGTAGAAAGGCCTTAATCTTAAGAGGGATCTTAGGCTTCCATAGCTGATGTACCGGGAAGGATACCATAGCTGATGTGACCGAGTTGAAAAAAGATTTGCAAGAAACCATTCTATTGGATGAAAGGGACCAAGATACTTTATCAGAACCTAAGGGATCAAGAATCACATCCTTTAAACCATCAATGAGCAGAGATATCTCTTCCAATTCAGGAGGACGAAGATTCCTCCGAAATGGAGGATACCAAGAGGAACCAGAAGGAGACCAATGCAAAATATCGGCCACAGAAGCATTAGGAAGGAGAGCAAGGGAGATAAACGAGGAAACTGGGTAGATAACGGCTGATTACCCCACCATAGATCATGCCAAAAACGAATTGATGATCCAGATTCAATGCTCAATCTAATATGAGGGTAAAACAAACGTGCAAGTTTCATAATGTGGCATTCCACGGGCAATTTCCTGGAGGTCGTGCCCTCAAGGTAATGAACCATCCATTATCATCACTTCCATATTTAATTGTAATCACTTGATGCCACAAACTTTCCTTTTCTGTACTGAAGCACTGCAACCATTTAGCTAGAAGAGAGGAGTGTCGATGGGCTATCATACCCACCCCAATTCCTCCCATCTCCGTTGCCAAACACATCTGTTCCCACCTTACTAAATGAGTCTTCCTTTTCCCCCCACCCTCCCATAGAAAATCCCTTTGGGCTTTCTCAATGATGGTCACAACTCTTCTAGGCATCCTAAACAAAGGCATGAAATAAACCGGAAGATTTGCAAGCATAGCCTTGATTAGGATTATCCTATCCCACAAAGATAAGTAATTCCTCTTCTATAATGCCAGTCTCCTCTCCACTCTCTCAATGACTGGCTCCCAAAAACTGACATTACAAGGAGACGCACCAAGAGGGAGACCTAGATACGACATCGGTCAACAACCCACCTGACATCCTAAGATCCGGCTAAGAGATAGTGACTCATCCTCCGCTAGATTTAATCCTACTATGGAACTCTTCTTCCAGTTAACCTTTAGACCTGAGATCATGTGGAAAGTGTGCAATATGCTCTTCAACCAAAGCATTTGGTCCTTAGATGCTTCTAGGAATACCAAGGTATCATCCACAAACTGTAGGTGGGATATTGTTACCTCATCTCTTCCGACTTTAAAACCTTTGATCAAACCTTGACTCCTACTGGTCATGAAAAAGCTATGCAACACCTTAGCTACCAAAGTGAATAAGAATAGGGACAGCAGATCCCCCTGCCGAATACCCCTAGAAGAAGGGAAAAACCCTCTCACCACTCCATTTACCAAAATAGAGAAGTGAACATTTCTCAGACACCCACGAATCCACCTCCTCCACCTCTCACCAAATCATTTCCCTTTCAACACTGAGTCTATGAAAGCCCACTCCACTTTGTCATACAACTTTTCAAAAGCCTCTTGCTTTTATAAGCCTCCTGCTTTATTGTTCATTCCTCAGGTCATTTTTTGTGTTGGAAAAAGCTTTAAGTTCATACTTTTGCTCTTCAGATTTTGGTTTTGCTTGCTTCATTTATCGTTTGTTGTTATTGATTTATCTGACTGACATGGAATTGATTGAGTAATTTTAGTGGATTCTTTTTGTTTAATCACACATAACTATGATTTTGTAGGTTCGGCCATACGTTGGAATGAAATTATATGTTTTAACTGATGCAGTAATGTAGTGAATATATGGACTGAGCTTTTCTATATATGTTGGACTGTGGCTTATATTTTATCTTAGTCCAAAGGGGGAGGGACTTGAGGAGCCCCATGGTCGGGGGTGGCACAGTAAGGGTATATTGAGAAGTTTCTTTAATATTCCAAGCTAGTGTTGTAATTGGGGATTGGAGATGTGAGTTGTAACCCTATCCTTTCTTAAGGCAGTGAAAAAAATCTCATTTCTTTTGTTTTCATGTTATCACTGCTACAGGTAAATAACAACGATATATTCAATATTAACAAATGTAGTTCAATGATTACTTGAATTTCTATATGGGTTTCAGTATTTCCTGACTTCATATTTGTCTTTTTTTTAATG
The DNA here is from genome assembly GCA_947561395.2 of Buxus sempervirens. Taxonomy (NCBI): domain Eukaryota; kingdom Viridiplantae; phylum Streptophyta; class Magnoliopsida; order Buxales; family Buxaceae; genus Buxus; species Buxus sempervirens. The sequence goes on along the minus strand of OX387183.1, from coordinate 3,524,165 downwards.
AAAGTTTGAGCACATAAATCGATTATAAGGAACAAAGGGAATCTGGAGACATTTAAGCATTCGTAATATAAGAGCAATGAGAATTTTATTCTTGGGGGGGGGGGGGGGGGGGGGGGGGGGGGGGGGTGGTGGGTGGCGGGCTACATGAGATGACACTGTGGATTATGGGACATCTTGCCAATTTCTGCACTGATTGTTGGTGGAATTGAAAGACCCAGGCCAGTCATTAATGGGGTGCTTGAGCAATTTTACAATACAATTACCTTTTTGAAGAGTATTTTACAATACAATTACTAAACTTGTTTTGTTCAGCCATCTGATCACCAGTAGAATTCTGTAACCTGGCATTGCCGTTTTTTGGGGGCTTTTGGAAAGGTTCTCTACTTCTGAAACTATTTTGTTTTTCCCTTTTGATATTCTTTTTAAATTTAAATTTTTGGCATTAATGTATTGAGGAAATAATTGCTTCTGTTGATTTGATTACTGTTCTGCTACTACTGGTTTTTGTTATTCTTCCCTCTTATTTATGGACTGGAGAACTGGAATGAATGGGAGACACTGTGCAATTTCTTGTGTTATTCCCTTGCTTGTTTCTTCTTTTATTATTGAATACATGCATATTGATGTGATGTTGCTTATTTTACTTCATAATATACATTTGGATGCACCTAAATGGATTTTGGGCATCTGAATTGTCCCTTCCTCAACAGTTACAGACCAAAAAAGTACACTTTATATAATATAAAATAAAGTTGTGTAGATGTGAAATTTCATTTTTTTATCATGGGGTGTGTTGTATGGTACACTTTATATAATATAAAAGAAAGTTGTGTAGATGTGAAATTTCTTTTTTTTTATCATGGGGTGTGTTGTATGGTAGACTGACTCTGCGTCTCTTTCTGATTTGCGAGTTAATTCTTTAAGAGATATATATATATGGATAGTTTTGGTTTTAATTTCTCATTGTAATAGAAGGCAGTAGTATCTACACACCATCCGCTTCTGCCCTGGTGGTGTCTGATACCCTTTTTATGCTTGCACTCGCCTTTCTGTGTTTAATGCTATTAGTGATGTTTTGTCATTATTAAGTTACTCGCACATTCACAGAAATTTTAATATATTTTTCTCAGACATCCCTGCAATGTATTTGGGTTTTTGGTATGCTTGCAGGTGAAAAATCCTTGGCCAAATGTTGATGCTCACAGTGGTGTATTGCTAAACCATTTTGGTTTAACTGAAGCAAGGTGCATAGCTTTATCCTCTTTCTCACTGTCAAGTGTTTACTATAAGTTTGGCCCTTAACAGATTTTTACTTTCTTTTGAATGACAATGAAAGATTTTGATATAGAATGAAGAATGAAATAGGTACATAATTGCAAACAGAAAGGACCAAAACAACAATAGAGAAGGAAATAGGTGGAATGATTCCATTCCCACAGTACAATCCTCTTTCAAATCGAAAATTGATTCCTCTCTTGTGAATAAAAACTCTTTAGAAGGGACCTCCTTGAACATGGTTTATCTGTCAGCATTTATCTAGGGTGACAAACCTGCCAAATATGCACCCAAATGAATGATATATTCATGCCGGACACCAAAGATCTGTGTTTCAAAGTAGATGATCTAAACACCCAGAGTTGTGAATTCTTCACATAATCACAATCATATATATCTGAGTCTTCCTCCATAGTGTGCCTGTGGCCTTGTAACAAATCAAGCTCTCCATGCCTAAACAAGAAAGCTCCATCTTCACTGGTTCTTGCTTCCACCAATAGCTGAAGGACCTTGAATGCTGAGAGAGTAGGCATCAAATGTCAATTTCAGATTCCCCATCTCTGGCGGGGGTGGCAGATTGTTTAGCTAGGGAAAGGGGATGGCAGATCTTCTCTTCATTCAGGTGGTCAGTGGTCTTGATGTTTTGTAATCAGTTTTTGATCTTTTAGTCCCTTGTGCTTCAACTTGGTTCTCTCTCTGTTGTATCCTCTTATTTCGCATATCATTAATATTTAATACAATAGTATCTTTCATCTGAAAGTAATTTAATAAATAAATGAATAAGAAGGATCCCAATCTCTGGTGGAACTCAAGCGTCATGGACAGCAACGAAGAGGGGATAATGTAGGCCAAATTCCTCAAAATGTCAATGGAGATTCCTTTTACTAGCCTTGACACTTGTCCTATTGGCAATCAACAAAATCACCATCTCAATCGAATCCAAAAAGGTAGGAACTTACCCTTAAAGATCCTTCTGCTCTTTCAGCCCTTGATAGACAACCAAATGGCATGGGTTAGACATCTACAAAGAATTGGCCGAATTAGTGACTCTCTGTCTCCACTGACATATGGATCTCAAATGTAGTATTTGAGGCACCAAACGAGGCATGGCCCAATATGGTCACGGTAGCTGGAAAAAATTATTGCCAAATAGTCCTAGCTACCATATGGTGAATAAAAAGATGATCTGTGGGTTCTCCCATCTTAAACAGGTATATTGAACCTGAGCAGATAAAGTAAGATGTTTCATTTCTTCTTTGAAGGATGCCATTGGTTTTAAATTTTTCCATAGCTGTAGATGAGAAAAGATGCTTGATTCTTGAGGGCGACTTAAGATTTCCAAGTGACTCTTTATGGTAAGGAAATTAGTGGTTATGGATGAATGCCCTTCATGATGAGGAAGAAATGATTTGGTTTGAAGTTGTACTTTTTGGTCCACAGGTCTAGGTCTAGGTAATATGATTAGTAGGGACTTTTTTTTATGAAATCATCCTTAAGATACACAAACAAGGACTTAAGCTGGCTCCAAATCTTTTGGTCTTGTCATTGCCAACGGAGAGCCCAATAGATACAGAGAGAGGACTTCAGCTACGAAGAACTCTTTACTGAGAGAGGCGAGGATCATAAGAAATCTGACAGAAAGAGTACATTCTTCCCAACAAAGATTACTTTAAAACCTGACATTGGAACCACAGCCTCTTTTATATATCAAAAGGAAGAATAAAAGAGTAGATTAAGAAATAATATGCTTTCCTAGGGCTTGATATATTTACCATTGTCCTTGTGTTCATGTCTCCTCTAACTTGAGCTACACTGTATTACTTCTGGTAGGACAAGTCATAAGCTTTATTTGTTGACCCCAAATCTCCAAAGCCATATGCCAAGGACAGCAGACTTCCTATCCAGACTATTCCATAGATTAAGATCACTATTCTCGATGCATCTAGATATTACCTACCACTTGAGTTCCATGTCCCTAGATCCTCTCTCCCCATTGAAGACTTTCTGATGTGAAACAGGTTTCCTGACTTTGCTCGGGTTGGTGGTGTGGGGGTGGGGTAGTAAGTTGCTTAATGATCTTTGTTTTGGTGTTTTCCAATGTGTTAGGCTAGTATTTAGCTCATCCTACCTGGTACACCGTTTTTGTACTATGTATTGTTCCCTAATTATTAAATATAGTACTCCTTGATTACTGATAAAAATAATAATAATAACATCACCAACCGAGAGTGAACAGAAATCATTCTATAAGTAGCTAGTATTGCCATTCTCTTCTTAAGCAATCTTGATAGAGAGTCGTGATGAAGCCTTCTATAAGTAGCTAGAATTGCCATGCTCTTCTTAACCCTTTTTTTTCTTGATTTCCACATCCAAAATGACTTCTTTCTTCTCAACTTAACATCTAACTACACTTCAGTTTCCTTTCAATCCTCCCTTTCCAGTCCCAACAGTTCACCACTTGGCCCTATCAAATAACTCTTTCTGGTCCACCAATGCTGCGTTTTTTGTCCTTTTTTAAAGACCACAATATTTTCTTTGTACCACTTGAGATTTTTTGGATACTACTCAACAACCACATAAATGTGAAACCCGCAAAACCTGGCCTATTCCTTTCCTTGCTCTGTCACGATAATGTTCTAGTGGAAGCTGAAAGAGTGATTTCAGGCAATTTTTTCGAACTTAAATGGAAAAGGGCCCACATTTCCCTCCTTCGTGGAAAATAAAATGAGGAAGTGATCCCACTCAGTGGAGAGAAATGATCCAGCCAATAACAATGAGAATTTTCTTGCAATTTGACCCAGTCAGTGAAATTCTAAAGTGGATGATCAGCTAACTCAGAACTTACCTATTGAGTTCTGCAAATCCCACGTACATTCTAATTAATTCTACCTTCCAACTGTTGTTGGGAGAATCCGATGATGTTAGAATAGTTGCAAGAAGAGTTTATATCTTTAAAGAACAACGTTTCAAATTATATTGTCCATAATTTTTACAATTGCTTTATCTAGAAGTTCCTCATTATCTCATTTGAGTGATTGATAATACTTTTTATCTTCTGCAGATACTTTACTGTTCTTTTCGGCGTTTCAAGGAGCATTGGTATTTGCTCTCAGGTTTTTCTTCTTTCAACTTTCTCCGTTAAGTTTTTCCCCCTTTTTTATAATTTTAATTTCTATCAAATTATCTGAAAGTGATATTGCTGGTTCAGCTGATTTGGGACCGTGCGCTTGGCTTACCACTTGAGAGGCCAAAAAGTGTTACAATGGAATGGCTTGAGACGTACTGCAAGAAGTCAACATGAGGCGAAGATACGTTGAATTTGAAAGTAGTTTATTGATTTTTTTGAATAATAAATGCATCAAACTGTGCATCATTTAGGAGGGCTGTGAACCAACGACATGTATTTAGTGTACACTAAATGCGCGGGTATCCTAGCTATCAATTTCACAGGCTGAGCTGCACGAAATTTTGAGCTTTTGGATTTTTTATTTCTATATACACTAGCAATTGGAAGCAAGGTTTAAAAACTGGGTATTGGGTTTGATATGGGCTTATCCCAATACCGAGTTCATGCTTTTAATAATAGTATAGATGTAGAAATAGATTTAACTGGAGAAGAAATAGGATTTTTAATAGATTCACATCAATAGTTAAAAAATAAAAATAAAAAAATTTTATTTGTAACTATTAGTAAATGTACATAAATAACTATAAGTATCAGGGAAGAAGTTTGATTTAATAGGACTCATAGAGTAATTGGAGAAGAAATAGGATTTAATTATATTATATAAACAATATTTATACTTATCTTTTTTTTTGTTATATTTAATTGGAGAAAAAATAGGATTTTAATAGATTAACGCCGATAGTAAAAAAAAAAAAAAGAATTGTAAAATAATTATCATTAGAAGGACATTTTAGGTATATGACAATACAAAACACTTAAGGTAGTTTGTGCATTTAATAGTATTATGGATAGATTTTGTAATTAATTGCACTAGTTGGCGACAGATTGCAATAGACAATTAAAGAACTTTTCAACATTTTTAAATTTATCGTAAACTTTTTAATTTTTAAAAAATTTTACCAAACACTACTAACAATTGGTAATATTTCTTAAAGAGTTTATTTAATTAGAAAATATACGAAAACATGAAAAAACTTGAAAATTGGGGGTGAGATAAAGCGTAGTCCCTCCCCCCTCCCCCTTTGTGTAAGTTACACAAAGAAAATGGAAAAATGATATAGATGAATTATATGATTTTAAATATATATCTATATATATATATATATATGATTAAAGAAAAATATAATATAATATTTTTTATATATTTGTCTTTCATAAAATATTAGTAATTTTAATACAAAATGTGATAGATTTTTTTCTTTAATCTTATTTTATAAAATCTTTATTATCTTCTGAAAATATACAATTTTTCAGAGAGAACCTAAAGATAGGTGTGTTTCTTTTTTATAATATTCTGGTTATAGCTGTGATGAATTTTTCTGGATTTTTCTAATTTTTCAAACGTTCACTCAAATGACACGAGAACTCCATGTCACATATATTTATCAAGACAAGCTCACTTAGGTGCAATTAATGGCTTACTTATCCCGATTCTTATTATCAATACATATTATCCAGATTCTTATTAACCAAACTCCAATGTCACATATATTTACCAATACAAGCTCACTAAGGTGCAATTCATGGCTTACTTATCCAGACTCTTATTATCAATGCATATTATCTAGATTCTTATTAACCAAGACAATCCTGGATCATTTTCTTCGCTCCACCAGAGATTTACAGAACGTTTCTTCACAAAGCATCATCATGCCTTGCAAAGCGTGTAGGCAGCGCAGGATACGGTGTCTTAAAATTTTTAGCAACTGATCTTTAATTTTTAAATCAAATGGAAATTTTTAATGAGTTATTTATTATTATATAAAATATATTTATTTTTGAATTATTTTTTAAAATTTTAAGAGTTTTATCTTAATAATTAGTCTATTTATGAAGATTTATATGGAAATTTTATTGGATTATTATTTCTTGTTTTAGAATTTTTTTGCCTTTTACTTAACAAGGTGCTATTACAATATTCAAAGTAAATGTAAAAGATTAAAACTAATTTTTAGAATCCTAATTAACTATTGAAGTAATAATATTTTAGGTATTTAAAATTAGAAAAATAATGGGGTTGTTCAAGCTTTTATTTCTTAGTTTCCTTTTTCAACTACTTTTTAATCATTAAATTAGAAGGCCAGTTTTTAACATATTAAGGATTTATATTGAAAAATATTTTTATCTTTTCATAAGTTTTCAAAATCTAAGAGTTTTGCATTATATGGAGTTGTATGATAATAAAATTCATATAAAGATTTTTAGTAGATTTATTGCTGTTGTTTTAGAAGATTAGTCATTTTATATTATTTTAATTAGTAGTTCAAAACTATTATGGTCAATTTACAATATAGTTCTTAATGGATTTTTAATTGTTGTTTTAGAAGATATTTTTGTAGTTTATTACTCTTTTAAGAGAAGATATTTTGGTAGTTTATTACTCTTTTAAGGTTCTATATAAGAATATTGATTAAATCCCTATGTTTTTATAATTTTGGAAAAAAAAAACACATAATAATTCTTAATATAAAATAAAAACTGGTTCATTAAAGCAAATTCTTAATATAATTTTTACTTCAAAAGCCATTTTTGAAGGGAAGCATCCTTCTCTTTAAAAAATACTTCATCCTTTTTTTGGAAAACTGAGAGATGATGCTAGGTTGATAAAACTTTTATCAGAGACCAGATCACAATTGAATCATGAGCTGATTGTGAGATGGGAATGCCCAAGCCATCAATTTGTCAAAGTAAACTTCGATGGTTCTTTTATAAGTTCGAGTAAATTGGCAGCTACGGTAGGAGTCTGTAGAGATCATTTTGGAAGATTTCTAGGAGGATTTGCTATGGCTGTGGATGTTTCAACTTTCAACTGCCTTACAAGCGGAACCTTGGGCTGCGGTGGAGGGACTAAAGTTGGCTCTTGCCTTAGGTGCAACTTCGGTCATCCTAGAAGGTGATTCAAATGTGATTATACAATTGTTGCAGGAAAATAGAAAATCCTTTCCTTGGAGATAGCAGGTTTACTGTGGGAACTTAAAATGTTGGTGAGAGAGATTTCAAGAGGGTAACAAAGTGGCTGATATCTTAGATAATTTCTATTTAGACTTTTATGCTTGTAATTGGTTGGGTAAAGACCCCCCAACCCAAAGGTTTTGTCAACTTTCCTCTTTGATGATGCATGGGGTAGGTTGTATGTAAGATCTGGTAACTAATTAATGAATATTTGATTTCTCCATTAAAGAAATAAAAAAATAAAAAATAAAAAAGAAGAAGAAGACATAGTAGTCAAAACTTAGACCATTTAAACACAGCTTACCTCCATTACACCTATACCCGGCCGTGGAAATGGCTGTCAGCAGTTTTCTTTTGTAGAACAAAATGTGGTTCCCTGCACTATAAAGAAGTTTTTGTATGTTCTTAGCCCATTGAAAGATGACAGGAAAGCTTGGCAGTATTTTAATTTAAGACCATAACAGGCCCAGCATCTGATCCCATTGGACAGTATCTAGGGATGAAACTGGTCTTCTGGATGACTGGCTTCCAGCCAAGCCATGACATGTAAAAAGCTCTGAAATATACACGTTCTGATCTCATATAGATTAAAATTAAGAAGAATGAATCCGCATGGGAAGAAAAGAGAAAACTTTTATAATTCTTCAAAAATTAATGTAAATTCGCGTACAATCTTTACCCTTATATGTAGACCTCTAAAAACCCAGAAACATGACTAATAAAAGGGAAAAAAAATTCTAAAAAACAACACAAATAAGAATTCTATTTTCACTAAATAACTAATTATCTACAATGTGGGACCCAATTGTCCCACATCATAATCCACCCTGGTTATTCTCATGATAGCCGTTTACATCTTTATATTTTGTACAAAAAAAATGTAAATATGTAATATGAATATTATAAATTTCCTTTCAAAAAAAAAATTTTTTTTTTAACTAAAAGTGAAAGATAGATGAATAGGTACCAACGTAATTGGCATATACTCATACGTAGTATTTAATGTCGTCAAATTTTTACAAATTCAGATTTATGAATAAAATGGGTTATTTATTTATTTATAATTATTGTGAAAATAAATTTTATTTTGATTTATTTTTGTTATTTACATGTTGTAATTCTTTTTTTAAAGTTTAGTAATTAAAATAAAAATGGGCCAAACAGACACGTCCCTCTGTAAGACATGGGCGGTAGCCCTTAGGGCATGAGTACGGCACGACCCAATTCAAGGCCGTGCCATGGCTGCTCCTTTGACAGCCACCTCAGATAGCCTCCTCTAGACTTTAAATACCACCTATAAATCCGCCGACAGGCGCCCCGATATCAAACTCAGGGTCACCCGGTTCTTGCGGTCGAGGCCATTGTGTCGGGGATCAACATCGAACCCAGAGCTGGACACACGAACCTAGAAATTTTTTCTTTTTTTGGGGTTGTTTTGTGGTGGGATCCACAGATTCCCTTCCTTCATAGGAAAATTAAGGATCCCGGCGATTTCCTGCCTTAATTGGCGGCGTTGGGATATCCGCCGCAGCAGCCTTTTCCTCGAAAGGCTCGTCTCAGAGGGCACTTCGCACCGACCACTTGCTGTCCGAACACGTGTGTTATTAGAGCCAGAGGCTGACGTCATCGATCCCAGAGTTGCTCTCACGCTCCCTCCACGTTTCTGGCAGTAAGGCTCTGGCAAGGGCTGTCAAAGGCTCGAACATTGGTCGCATCCGGGTTGATCCACGTCCGAGATTAGAGAATTTGTAATATAAAAATTTATATCCCGAAGCCGATAGTCAACTCCTGGTTTCTTCTTGTCCATCAAATCAGTAGAATTCTTCTTGCATATATTTAGAGTAAAATGGATATGGAAGCCTCACAAGACCTATGGTTTATGGAATTAACCAAAAAAATTAATATAGAGTTATCCATAGATCAGTATAAGAGCTTTCTTTAGGGCCTAATGCAAGAGCCTAGTGTAATAATATATCTAAAAAAAATTTGATGTTATTACAAGGAATTTTAGAATTAGGGGATTTTTCATATTTTCTATGTTCTAGATGGGAAGAGGAAGATGAAGCCAATGTGACTTTTTATTTCAATTCTCATTTAAGTAGAAAGAGTGTGATTATGTTCTTAATAAATTGGGGAAGGTTATAAAATAAATGGATCTTTGCCTTAATTTATAAATCAAGTCTCCTTGGTGTTGAGGTTAAATTGCACATTGAATAAAAAGAGAGAGGTCTTGACATCATTAACGGAGTCTGCCTATAGAAGTCCTGAAAATGACAAAAGGACACTTCCTCTCTATTGCTATGGAGAGTGAACTTCACAAGACTGAACAATATTAGATGAAACTCCTAGCAAATTTATAATAAATTCTTAACAAAAGGCTAATGACACTTTCTTGGGTACTTCTAATCTTTGTCCATTTAGTTTGGATTCATTAGTATATAATGCACAACATTGACTTCCTTGATAATATTCTTAATTAAGCATAGAGAATAGAAGGGAAAAAAAGGCTGATGATTATGAAAGGAGTTGGGTAAGTTTCAAATTGTGCAATTCTTTATAAAAATTTTCTTACACAACAGTTTCAAGGTGATGTTGGAGATGCAAGTGGCAATTTTTAATTTTAACTTCAAATAGTATTAAGATCTAGGTTTCATGTTAGTTACCCTTAACTATTGAAGTTAATTGGTTTTCTTTACCATCTCATTTCAAATTTTAGATGGACATAAATTGTGGGAAAGTCAAGTTGCAGCCATTATTGAAATTAAGCTTTGGATATATTCATTGTTTAAAATTTCTACTTTGTGTTCTAATTGTGTATTAAGTTTTAGATAACACATAGCATATGGAAATTGATAGCTAAAACAATTAATGGATTTGTAAATCAAGTTTCAAGAATTGAAAAGTTTTTACTTGACAAGAACATTTGAAGATAGCTCAATAAATTGCTCCATCATTTTATATGATAATCAAGGTTTACGATGTTGTTTCAAACGACATTTCGCTAGGTGTCATAGGCAAAATTTCACCGAAATGAGGGAAAAATCATCAAACGTTAAAAAAATCGAAAAAAAAGCTAAAAAAATAGCCTACCTTTCACTTTTGTTGACATCAGGGAATATTTACCAAGATATTTTAAAATGCGGCATGTGCCCTAGTCGTGAATAAGAATTATTGCCATAGGCTGGCAAATACTCCATTTATGATATCCGTCGAAATTAGCTCTCTCAATGCATGCTTTGCAAATTGTTTTTATTATTGTTCATTAACGACATTCCCTAAAATTAAAGTGTTCAATGTTGTCTGTAGTTAACTATCATTGTTAGCATGGTTTCTAATTTTGTTTTTTGGTCGATATATGGTATGGTTTCAACTGATACGTTCCCTGTCGTTATCGCAAAATTTGTCTCTAGCTGTGAACTAAGAATGAGCTAGCACAAGTCAAACATTTTCATTAACCACCTGAGATATATATTTACAAAAATGAAAAATGAACAATAAGGAAATTGATAAGCACTTATAATTATATTTTGCATAGCTTCATCCTTTCTTGTTGTTCTTCCCATAAGAATAGCAAGTAGTTGTATTTTATAGCATGAGGTAAAAATCCCTGTTCTCTTTGGAACTTTTCCTTTCATTTGCCATTCTAAACTTACTTCTGATTGTTAATCCTTTTTCCTTTTTAACCTTGCTTTCTTTTATTCAGCATTACTGTGCACTTATAATTAATTTGTGATTTCACTTGAATTTATGAAGATTCATTCATTTTAAAGGTTAGCAGGAAAAAATTTTCTTGCTTTTCTTTTATGTGGGAAGCATTGAGTTATAAGATCCACTTCCTTAATTATTGATATCCTTTTGTGTATTTTTTTATCCATACCATTTTTCTTATTTTATAAGTTGAAGCTAAAAATAACCTATAAAAAAAATCTTTTCTAAACACACCTTCTGCAAATGAAAGTTGAAAAAGGAGAAGAAAAAATAATAACATAAGATGTATGTATTTTTTTTTACCATAAGAAATCAAATAATTAATTCAGTGTGCACATAAAAAGCTTTTAAAAGATTTTGTATAAACACAAATGCAAAATATATATATAGCTACAAATAACTGTTTGTAACTGGTGGACACTGGAGCCATCGAGTGGTTGAGCAGCCCATTTAAGCTTCAACAAGTCCCAAGCAAAAAGAATTATCATCAAACAAACTTTCATGAGTTAGTTTCCATCTGTAATCATCATTCTTACTGTTTTTGATATTTTCTCCGTGTATAATACTGTCTATTATTTGAAAAGGACTTTGTCTCGCTTGCGGTTAGAAATTTAGGATCACCAAAGGGGTACTATAACATCAAACAAACACCATTTATATGTAATAATTTACCTTCTTATATATTTACATATTGACGAGAGAAGACTAATGGAGAGACAAGATCACAAGAACTAGACAGCAGCAGAAAAAAAGAAACGAAAATAAAGCTTTAAAAAGAAGAAAAAACAACCACACAAGACTGGCATTTATATTGTATTTAGAGAGAAGAGAAGACACTCTTCTCATTAGATTCTCAGAGTCAAGTCCAATCCTCCTGTCTCTATGGGGTTGATCTCAACCCTATTTCCATTTCCTCTCACAGCCCCTGTATCTTGTGTTGAACTCTCCCCAGTCATGAGTACTAACGGCCTCCATTCTTGAGGTAGATCCCTCTCATGGAGTGGGAAGTTGTTCTGCATACGAACAGGATAACGAGGACGATAGTAGCTGGGATGCATCAGAACTCCATGTGAAGCAGAACTAGAACCATGTCCTCGTCTGTATCCACCTTGAGGTGGCACAACAACACTTGCAGGCACAGCTCCATATCCCTGAGCATGGTGTCCGAGTCCATGCCTGCAGGCTTCACTACCAAAGCCAGTGTGAACGCGAACTGCAGGACAGTAAACATACCCAGGTGTAACTGGAAGTCCAGACCCGTGTCCCACATCGTGTGGGAACACAGAGAGTGGTTCTGGTTCTGGTTTTGGGGCAGCGACTAAGGGGATCCTCTTCTTGCGTATTAGCGAAAAATATTCAATTTTGGTCTCATCCCTTTCTCTCTTGTGAGCATTCTGGTGGCCACCTAACGCCTGCGAGCTTGAAAAGGTTCTTGGGCAGTACAGACACGAAAGGGGGGAGTTCTGGTTCTTCTTCGACTCGCCAGTTTTCCGGGCATCTGGGTTTGACCCAGAAGAACCGGATTTGTTAGAGCTGAAAGCAGTGCTTGCCTTGCTTTGCATGGTGATGAAGGTGCAAGGAGGGGTACTAGAAACTAGCTAGAAAGTGACGAACAGGGTAATGGAGAGCAGATAAAGAGAAACGAACAAACTAGAAAGAGAAGAAGAGGAACAGTTATTGAAGGGAGGTGAAAACAGGAGCTTCACAGGGAGGGCTTTTTATAGGAACTTGGGGGTTTATTATCTCAAGATCTCTGTCTTTTTAGGTGATCTTTTAGGAAGGCTTAGGATACTTCGTCACTGCAGTAAAGTATGATGCTTTGTTATATATGCTGCATATCTTACACATCTCAAACCTCATCGGTTGAAGTGGTTAGTTTACCCCCTCAATATTATTCTTGCCTATTTAAGTACTTGTTTTTGCTAAGAAGCAACTCGTTTTGGTGCAACCCACGCACCCTTTGATACCAAAAATTACGAAGCTAAAGCCAAATGTCTCGTTCCAAACTAATATCTTACGTTTGTCAACATGAATTAATGCTTTTCTCCTTCACACAATTTCTAAAAGACCATATCCATCTTCCATCAATGTTGAGTTATCATATATGTTGATAGAATTGCGATAAAAGAATGAGTATGCAAATACACATAGATACATTTTGTAACCTATTAGCTTAGCAATTGAGATCCTTTGGGATCTTTATCTACAACCTTATGTGAAGTTTGCATTGGGATCATGCCATGTGTATTGTGAATGGCATATCTGTGAATTTTTAAGCAATCCTGTGATAAGCTGCAAATAAGATTGTAGATAAAGGTCCTACAGGATGTGAACCGTTAACCTTAGGCGTTTAAGTCCATTGATTGTTTAACATAGTGTCCAAGTAGAAGGGTTTATAGTATTTGACTCATGGGGTATAAATTTGCCTTGACATTTATTTTAAGGATATGCATATCCTGTGTTTGTCCTCCATATGTATATGCTTCTCTTAACTTACAGGTCTAGTAGGGTGCTGAAATATTGTATATTAGGCTCTTTCATTTAATATATGCTAAGTTATCATTTTGAATGTACATGATTTAATGAATATATATACCTTGTTGTACCTTCTCAATGCTATCTTCATAGGTTTCATCTGATAAATCTGAACAATTACAACTTTTTTACCATGATCTAATTAACCCTCCTTTGATATATACGAACAATCACAACTAATTCGGAATACACCTAACCCTATCTCCTTTCATCCTCCCCCCTCTCTCTCTCCTCCAAGTGCGTGATAAACTCCTGTATGTGGCCTTAAATTTGATCAAAGTGTCAAGAAATGAATCACTGCGTAGAAAAATTAGAACTAGCTAGCTACGTGGAGCAAATGCATGCAGACACAGGCCATGTGCGTTGGGTATCAACCTTCGGATAAACTCTAACACAACTTTTTGCCCACGTTGTAACATGCATGAAGATAGAAAATGCTTCCCATGCATTTCCATTTGTAGACGTTGAAGATGGTCCAATCACAAATGTACCTATAGGCGCCCCAATATCAAAATCAGGGTAAAACCGGGTCTTGAGGGTCCGGACCCGATAGCCGTTATTCCAAGAATCAACATCGATCTTTGGATCTTTGGAACTGGTTCCCCAAACAGGGGCTCACGGTGTTTCTCGTTTTTCGGGACCCTATTAGCGCTGTCAGAAGTGTCCCAGCGCAGACAAAGAGGCTAAACATTTTTGGCTTCTTTTTTATTTCTGGTGGGACCCGAAAGATTCTGCTAATAGAAAACTCGGGATTTCCTGCCTTAAATGGCAACGTCGTGATGTCACCACCAGCTTTTTCCCTGAATGAGCACGTCAACGTGCAAGTTTCACCAACCACGTAGAGATTTTGTCATAATCTTGTACATTTAAGTGGCTTAATTTGTTCGTTAACACGTGGGTTATTAGAGACGAAGCCAGCAAAAGAAACGACGACGTTACAACTCGAGTGGCCTCAACCGCTCTCCACGTTACTTGCACTTAACTTACAGCAATGTAACAATAGTCATGGAATGGAATTTGAGTTAATCCATATTCGAATTGAAATTCATATATAATCCATTTGACTAAATCAAAAACCAATGGTTAGTTCTTGTTTCGATGTTTCCATCACACATTTAAAAGCCCTTTCAAATTGTAGGTTAGGGAACCTAAACTTAAGATTTGTAGTACCACTCTCCACTAGTCAGTATAAAAGATTTCACAGAGCTTTGGTCCTTGTTATTGGGCCTAAGTAAGAAAATTATGATGTTGTTAGAATTTCAAAGCAAGATTAAAAAATATTATTATAATAGTACTATAGACATAGTGAAAATTAGAAAAATGAGTTTTGAATTTCAATTCGTGGTATTATTTTCCATATTGTTTCATTGGCTTTATCCCTTATACAAGGATCTTAATAGGCGAAAATACCAACATCTTTTTATTGAATCCTGGGATCAATATACATTGTAGCTTTGGTCATAAGATTTTAGAGTAGCTTGTGATACTAATTTACCACAATATATAGAAATCAAAGCTTTTAATCATATAGTGTTAGATCTTATTTAAATTGTTGGAGCCTTACTTTCCCTTAAGATGATTTACATCAGACTTATCATAAAACATCTTCTTACTTTCCCTATCCCTATTAAATTTTTCCAACTAAAAACAAAATTTCAATGTTCTCATCTTAAGATAAGTTGTATAAATATATGCAATGTGTTTGCATGTGAAGGAAATTATGTATTGTGATTACTATAGTCTAGGTTCATATTTATTTGTTGTTATCTGCTATATTCTCTGTTTATTTTATTCCACAGTGTCAATTGGAAGTTTAGTTATCATTTCATATGAGATCAAAATTGTAGGATTACTTCATGAATCACGTGTGTCAATTATTTCATCATTATGTCTTACATAATATCATATATATTGTGCTTTCTGCCCCAAGAATACAAATGTATATTTTATTAGTTTGAAGATTATAATATTGAGAAACACCAATTCCATGCTTCCAATTAATTTAATTTGAATGCTTGTCTAGCATCTTCAATAGATTTACAAAAGATAGATAATACGAAGTAACAATCAATCATATATATAATTGTGGTATAATTTCTATATATCAAAATTATCAATGACATATGATATTGAAGAAATTGAGGATAGGATATGGAGAAGGTTGTGTTTCTTTTTCATATATATTTTAAACTTTTTTTTTTGGTCTTAAGGGAGGGCGACTGGGGGTGAAGGTGAGATTTGATCCTAGCCCTCGGATACAACCTCCTTGAGGCTTTATTGCCTAATTAGGCTGGCAGCACCATCTCATATTTTAAACTATACACGAGTGTTACAATGTATATATAGAATTCAGCAATAACTAGTTTGCTCAGTATTCAGACACTTAGTTTGAGTTTGTTATACAATTCAAAAACTATGTTAAAGCTACACACTAGCTAGCAATCCTAAGATCATGTATTCTTTTTCCTACTTCTCTTCAGCGGAGTGATATCGTCTGCTATGCTCCACGTGGAAGGATCTCACGCCCGTAGCAGTTTTTGCCGTAGGCTCATGCCGCAATTAATTTCATCTTCTTTAGCTGAAGACTCGAACATCTAAGTTGAATTAAATGTTAGTTCGACAGGTATGAAAGAAGTAAAGAAAGTAGAGCTAATAATTATTTACCATCGATCAAGTCGTTAATAGAAATTTAGTTAATTAATAATGGATGAAATTTACGCGGATAAGTGAACAATTATTATTATTTGATTATCAACTATACGACTTGGAGAAAAAACACATAACCATTGTCTTAAATGGAACTTTAGTTAATTAATAATGGTCGAAATTTACGCGGATAAAAGAAAAATTATTATTATTTGATTATCAACTATATGACTTGGAGAAAAAAACATAGAACCATTGTCTTAAATGGATTTAATGTTGAACAACTAACAAGTACACGAAAAATAGAATAAATTCTAAATTTTTAATCATTGATTCCTACATTATTTGCTCAATTTATTCCTTCACAAATCATATTGGAAGAAATAGAAAAAAAAAAATTTAAGAAATAGGTATGAAATATTCTTTTTATTCTCTTTTTTTTTTTTTTTTTTTAAGTTTAAATTTTTTTTTAATCAAACACGTATTCCAAGTTGACGAGGTTGAAAATCACGACCATACAACCGTTTTTTTCTGAACGCATTTACTTACTTACCAGGCATACATCAATTGCCAATTTTAAACGCATTTACTTAATTTCCAAATGTATGCATTCTAGATACCAAGTAAAGCCTATCAGCCTCTATAAAGAAAGACCCCCATAAGTCTCTTTTTCTCACAATAAACTCTATCTCTTACCAGTTACCACCCAAGCAACTCGCTCCTTCTTCCTCACCACCTTCAAAACCCTTCCCTATCAACCCATGGAGAGGCCAGCTTATCTTTCCATCTCAACGGATGGGTGCTTTTATAAGCTGGAGCAATCTGTGGCCTTTGCATATCACTCATCACCTCTCTACATGAGCCATTTGAGCTTTGGAAAGTGTACTACAAACCAAAACAGTCATTTTCCTCCTTGCTTGAGTCCCCATATCCCTTCAGTAGTCCCCACAACGATTCTCTATCCAAACCAGCTTAGTCTAAGTCGACGAGTATCTGGATCTAGAAGCAATGGTGTTCTTGCTCCTTCACCACATGGGCTTGATCGTTACAACCCATATGGTTGTGCTCATCTACAAGCGCATGCATCTCTTCAGTTCAGAAGAAATGAGGTTTGTACTCCTTTCTTAGTTGGGGAACCTTTTGGTATCCCATATGATCATGACCTATACCTCCCAAACCAACCCATCTCTGGCACTCGAAACCCTAGTTTGAATCTTTCAATGATCACAACAAGCAAGCATTTTGGTGACTCAGATCGCCATCTTTTGCTCTTGAATCAAAATTCCTTGAATCTGAACTACTCCAACCTTACAGCGCCAATGAGAAGCCATGTGGCTCATCAAACACCGATTGAGCGTTTTGGTGACTCAGATCATCATTATCTTTGTCATCAAACACCGATTGAGCGTTTTGGTGACTCAGATCATCATTATCTTTGTCATCAAACACCAATTGATGTACCCATTCTGCAAAATGATGATCAGAAACTATTCTGGAACCAACATGTTCTCCATCAAAACCGCCTTGATCACGGCGCAAATCCTAGGCTTCCTAGCTCAAGTCCGTCTGTGGTTATTAGAGACATAAGTGAAGATGAAGCTGGAGGTCATTTGAATGATCAAATTCCAGAGAGTGAAAATGGCATCAACTTAGACGCCTGCAGTACATCCCTGCAAAATATGCCTGGTTCCAAGAGTTGCCGACCAAATGACACTTTGATTAGAAGCATTCTAAACAAAAAATATGGTCCGTATAAGTGTTCCAGGTGCTATAATCTTTTTAGTACTTCACAGAAATTTGCTGCCCATGTGAGGGGGCACTATAGGATGCTAGGCATAAGGAGAGAGGAACTTAACAGGCTGAAAAATTTGAATCACCGTTCTATGTTGCCGCATAAGGGATTGAGAATCGCTTCTTGCTCTCGTGAGGGATTCGTACCTGCTACCCTAAAAGATCCAACAGGGAAGCTGAGACCCCAAAATGTCAACATGGAGACGGGGACTACTAACCAGACAGTCCAACAGAAAGATCCTTCACAAATTCTGGTCAAGCAAGATCATGGGAAGATGAAAATGATAGTGAAGGAGGAACCCAATGAAATAATTGTGAAGGAGGAACCCATTGAAATAATTGTGAAGGAGGAACCCTATGACTTCATTAAGAAGGAATATGTCTGAATGACTTGGAAGTGGAAGATATGAGGGCCCATGTTTGTGTTTGCTTGTGTGATTTAATGTTATATTTGTACCCTTTTTTTTTGGTTAAGAATGTTATAGTTGTACCTTAAGTGATGTTGGAAATCATGTTTAGTTCATTTGTGATTGTAGAAGCACCGTAGTAGGATTTATATTCAAGTATAGCCTTCTTGAAAAAAAATAGCCTTGTTGTTGAATTTGCAGATTTTCTTTGGCATAGCTTTTGAAAGATTACGCATTTTCAAGTGTTGACTATATTTACCCATTTAAGTAAATCAAGAAAATTGTAACGTTATATATTAGATGTTCCTAACATGATTAAACAATATCACTATAATATGAACGTGGCAAGAAAATGGAAAAATGACGTAAATTCCATGGTATCATATTAGTGCATTGGCTTCTATAGTATTATATTATTGACCGTTGCAATTGTGCTATAATTATTTTTTATAAATACTATGAAGCATGCAAAAGTGTTTGCAAATCCCTATTCAAGGATCTTAATGGGCACAAATGTGTTTCTAGGTCATTCTTTAGTTATGTTGTTTAAATGGTTGGAACCTTGCAATCCATTTTGGTTGATTTACATTAAACTTATCATATAACATCCCCTTATCTTCCCTTTGCCTATTAAGCTTTCCTACTACAAACAAAACCTAAAGGTTCTCATCTTATTTCTTAAGTTTTTTACATTTCTATAACTTGAATTCCAATTTATATGTCAAAGTGATTCTTACTTTAAGAAATTGGGGCAGTGACGTCAGCATGTATTGCGAACTCTTTCCCTTGTTATGTACAACACTAGTTCTTATTTTTTTTTTCCTTTCTGTTAATACTGACTTACTGATTCTCGGCCCTTTTTTTTTTTTATTTTTATATCTCTTTTTTGGCTCTCTTTTAAACCTTTGGGGTGGTTTTTAGTTCTTTTTGTTGTTTCTTTAGGACGAGAGGTTGGGGCTGCATAGTTACAGAAATTGATGGAAAGAGGAAAA
This sequence comes from Buxus sempervirens, assembly GCA_947561395.2. Taxonomy (NCBI): domain Eukaryota; kingdom Viridiplantae; phylum Streptophyta; class Magnoliopsida; order Buxales; family Buxaceae; genus Buxus; species Buxus sempervirens. The sequence goes on along the minus strand of OX387183.1, from coordinate 3,504,672 downwards.
TTTACTTGGCTCTTCTTCACGAGATGGGAAATCTCTTTACCCTCTTGTCGACAAATGGAAGATCTAATTTCCTGGTACGTTCATGGTGATCTCTTACTACCTCTATGTTTGAGGAAGTAACTACATTTTGAATTGTCCCAATTTTCCCTTTTGTTCTCCAATGTTTTATGGCTCTAATTGTTTTCTAACGTAGGTACTATTACTTGACTGTAGGCATTTCCAGCTAAATCTGTTCAAGAACTTTGATTGATACAGAACTTAGGGTTTAAGCATTTTGGTTTAACGGGTTTTGAGGTTTTTCTTTGATTATTTTCTGTTTTTTCTTCTTTCAGAGATCTTTTCTTCATTCTGTTGTTTAAATAAAATAGGTGTTTTATGTATTGGATATATATTTATATGTTTTATAAAAATTTTCCTTATCCTTAAAACTGTGACAACAATACAAAATTTGATGCTTGTGATCACACAATGAGATTGATTTTTGACCCAAGAATCTCTCTCAGATCCAGAAAACTACGCCTACCCATCTGACCATGATGTTTACAACAGACAGTGAGAGCTTTGAACCCCAGATCTAGTCTGGACATTAGAGACATAAATCAATAGCTAAGGCTTCCCTTTTTTTTTTTTTTTTTTTCATTTTTTGGATATTGATGAAGATTTTGAACAAAAATTTAGAATGGGATGGCTTAAGTGGGGAGGCACTCCCAGGCTGCTTTTGGATGGCCGATAATGAAATAGATTAGAGGGAATATTGCCTCTCCTAAAACCTACATTTTTATTAAAGTTATCCTTCACATACTCTGTCTCTTCGATATATTTTTTCAATTAATTTGATTCCAAAATATACAATGTTTGTTCCCCTTTCCAAACTTCATGGTGCCTTTCTATAATCACGTTATTCTCTGAAAACCAAATGAAAGAGTGTGATCTATGTTAAATAGAGAGTACAATCTGGCATAGCTAGTACCTGTTGATGAATTTGAATTGATATAATGATGTGGTGTGGACCATTATTCTCATTCTACATAGGATTGGCCATAAGATGCTAGTGAACTTTTTTATTGATCGTTAAAATTTTCCAATAATTTCATAGTTAAGTGCCTCATGGAGAAACACTCAAAAACTGTTGTCTAACTGCAGCCGCTTAGGTGAGGTAACGATGCCAATCACCCATTATCAGTTAGCATCTACAATTTGATTGTGAATAATGATCTATTGTTCATGGTTATGACTTAGAGGTAAAACTGGTTATCTCACCCCATATGATCATGTTGAATGAATTTTTGAGTGTATGAATTTGTTTCTAACAATGGGTGTCATTTTCACTTATCAAATCTGATATAAACCTTGTTTCCATTTATATTCCTTCCCCAATCTAAATGTTGGAGATCAACCTCTTGAATTCCTATTCTAAAAGTGAAACTGGAAAGATAATTCATCTAAGATATGGTCTCTTCAAAGTATGGTCTGTTTTCATCTTTAGGACATGCAAATTTCTTATGGTGTCTTTATTCTCATTCAGCACCTGGCACCAAGGTTCCAGTATAGTAATTATGCCTGCAACATAAGTGGCCATTATGGAATTCCAACAGTGGTTAGTTCTCATTTTGTTCTCCTTGACTGATCACAACATATCAAAGTATGTAATCCCTGAGAATCATTGCTACAAACAGTAGCACTTCTAAAATTCTTTTATTTTCTTCAGCAATTCCATAAAGCAAATCACTGGAGATTTTTGGCTTACATGGTTTCCTTCGTGATAGTCTGTCCTCAATTGATTACCAAGTGGAAAGAAAATAGTAAAGTACTTACTGCAATAATAGGACAAAAAGCTTAGAATAGCACTTTTTGAGTGGTTTGCTTTAATTTATGCATTCAAGTACACTCTATTTGGCAAGAGAAATGGTAAAGGAAAATATTTGAAATAAGGCTGAACTTTTGTCCTGAGAACATGACATTGACTAACATCTATGAGACAAGAAAAAAATATTTCTCAGGAAGACTAATAGTTTCTTAAACCATTAACATAGGTTTTAGTAATAATGTGTGCAGCATCAATTCTGCAGCCACTTTGGGGATTGTTGGGGGGGGGGGGGGGGGGCCGCGGGGGAGCAGAGCTGATTCTATATACATTTGTAGTTATAAATTACTTGCTATATTAGTATTCAATTCCTTAAATTTTCCAAACAAAATGGGACTGAGAGTGAGAGAGAGCTGAATAAGCATCCTTAATGATTTTGGCTATGATAAAGATAGCCAGGAGAAAAAAATAATAATGCATTGAAATTTAGGTTCTACATATTTTCCCCTGAAAGAGTGGTGTAGAGCTTTTTTGCTGTCCAGGTTACCTGATCAAGGCTCCGCAGTGGAGCCGCAATCTCTTCCCTTATCTTTGTCAGCAGAACCCTGCATTCTGTAATTGAAAAGAAAAGATGTAAGTTGAACATGTGTACTAAAAGCTGTAGATATGCAGTACAATGTCAGCCCTATTGTGAATTCCAAGGATCCAACAAGTGCAATATAATTCAACACATTGAATCCACTCACAAGCATCTTATTAAAAGAAGTAGCATTCAAGAGAAAGAAAGGAGTATCTTTGAGAAGGAATGTAGGAGCTTTATCTTTCACTTTTCTTATTGATTAAGGGGGCTGTGTGGGTGGGTGGAGGTTAGTGCTAGCAATTAGGGAAGAATTCATATATGTGGGCAGTAGAATTTGCTTTTGCTATTTTTTGTAAATTCCAAGTTTCGTATCAAGTCCAATAGAGTAAATCTTTTTCTATTTGTAAAAATGGTAGAATCTAGTTGTCATACTGGGAAGAGTTTACATTTCTTGGTTTATCAAAGGTTGTTATTAGTTAGACTAGGACTGGTTTTGCCTTTGAGCCTTAGAAGATGAAAATTCTAGATATTTAATCAAGTAAATTGAGTTTATTTCATCTTTCTCTCTCTCTCACTCATTACTTTTTTTCTTTTTCTTTTTTTAAGCTTAGGACTTTCTGAGCTGTTTTTTCCCCTTTCATGAGTTTTTGCACAACCAACCATTTGCATTGAGAATGCTATTGATTATCCCTCGTTATGATATTATTACTTATACAGCAATTATTTCTTTTTATTATTTTTATTTTTTTGGTTAGAGCAGGATTGTTGTCCCAAAAAGATTCCTTACTTGTATTTGAGTTGTTTGTCCTGTTTTAGCGTTTTACATCAGTTTTGGTATAAAGTAAATGAAGAAGATACCTTCCATTTCATTGTACAGGAAAGGTATCTTGAATGATATTTGAGATCTTAAACATACCATCTTCCGAAGTAATGTTAAAAATAAATAATTGATTACTAAAACAAAAGGAGAAATAAACAAAGCTGGATGTTGCTATCAAATGTACAAGGGTTTTGGAGGTTAATTTTTTATCACTGATTCTCTAAAAGGAATTTTGGTATACAGCATCTTAAAAAAATGCTATATTCCAACTACTGGGTATTGATAATGATATTTTTATGATCTGTGGTATAAAATTGTTCTGATGGAAACATGTCAGAATATTTTACGCGAACCTTGGTTTGATGAAGATGCTTCTCACAACCCATGAAAGCATGGTTATACCGTTCTGAAGTTCCCTTTGGGAGAGTTTTCAGCTTCTGCTTGCTAATTGGAGAAAGAATCCTATTATACAGTTAGATTCTCAAGATTTTACTAATTATTAGGGAGTAATAGTAAGAGTAGCACCTAATAGTCTAATTTTTTTTGAGTCTATAATAGCCCCTTTGTCTTCTGTAATAATTTGTTTTGGGAATGTGTAAAATAGTTTATTCATATTTGTTTCTAAAGTTAAATATTTAACTGTACAATGCATGGAAATTCCTCTTTGATCTCCAAATAGCAGGTGTATTAAATCAAGCTTGGATAATTTTGGGACGAATTTATCTTTATTTCAATAGAGCCTATGGGTTTTTAAATTTATCATTTTATTTTAGGGAGACAATTCGAAACGTAGTCTCTAGTTCATTTTTCACATTCTAAGGTAAAAAGGTATGTACAGTGTGTATCAGTCAATACCTTGTATTGTATTGAATTGACCAGCTGATATGGACGATATACCATGTGTATAGACAGATACTATATAACAGTTAACTTATCCTAAAATACACTTTTATATGTATGACCGCATTTAATACACAAGTATGTATCAGTTAATAAGATACGATATCTTGAACCATGATTTTTCTAATAAATATCAACCTGAATTAGCCAGAGTTTCAAAAACAAAATTAGATTACCTGAAACCTTGCTAAAATGTAGCAAGGACATACAAGCAAGAACCCTGTGCTCAATCCGTTTACCATTCTCCAAGATTTCTTTCAGTTGAGGAATGAGAATTGAGAATGCAGAGAGTAGGAACTCTGCATCAGAAAGTGAGGCAAGTGCACGGCTCAACCATGTTACGGTCGTCAGGCATGCCCTCACCAAATCTTTGTTTCCAGAAGCTAAACACTTGGAGATGGTTTCCATAAATGTCTTCTTTCCACTACCAAGAAGAGATATTGTCAGATTCTTCAACCATTCTTCTCTTGCCTTTTCTTCTTCGTCCTAATTTCAGAAAATCACAACATTAGAAACAGATACAAATTGTGGTTCACCTTTAAAGTTTATTGAAGACTTGTGTGTTAGTCCCAGTGATTTGTCGAAACATTCTCAACACTTCAAAAATTACGACTCCATAGAACCATTTGATGTTATTTTTGTTTTTTCCCCCAAATTGTTCACTTTTTTCATTTTATGTCATACTCTTTCTGCACTCACTAACATACTTCACATGAAATATTACAAATCATGTGGTCTCCATCAGAAATTTAAATTCTGTTTCCTAATTATCAGAGAAAATAGCAGCAGCAACTTGTCATCACTTTTACCTGTTTGATAGTCCAGCTGCTTCACATATTGTGTTAGCATATTGAGATTCAATATTCTAAATAGCTTTCTCCAGAAAAATTAGTACAATAATTGGCTGATTGTGAATTCACTTAAGATCAATTTTATCAAGAGAATTTGGATTAATATGGAAAATTCATTGTAAGCTTGGTGCCTGAGGTAATAGTTATAGAAAATATTTCTGACCTCAATTACTCCAGAACAAATTTTTAGAGATATAACTATCTTTTTTGCATGCAAAATGCTGTCTAGTAGCCATTACAAAATTATGTCTACAATATAGGAAAGAAATGTGACAATATTTTAGTTTATCCTTTCAAATTAGACCACACTTCCTAAGCACATCAGAGTAAATATGAGTAGTTAACAGGAAAAAAATTGAAAACTTCAATTTTTTTGCAAAGTGATCAAACATACCAACTGAATATTTTCATCAACTTGCAATCCGTGTTCGTTCTCAAAAGAGTTGATTTCACAGTCACAATCAAATCCTGCTTTCATTAGGAGCCAATCCACAATCACTACCTCTCCAGAGAAAGAAAAGGTCCCTCCCAAGATGAGAAGAGCTCTGCAACACTGTGCTCGAATCTTTTCACAAGTTAGACAGCAATCTAGGGCCAATGTAATAGAATCAACAGCCTCTTCTCTGTAAATGCTATATTTCCTAGGCTCCATCTGCAATACAATTGTTCACTAAACTTTCAAAATACTAAAAATTACCAGTCTTTAAACACTAGGCTTAAATATTAGGCATGCCCCTGGATAAAGTAAAGCATGATAACTCCAATTTCTAAGGCATCAAATAATTGAGTCATACTTTTGTCATTTCTTCCAGAACTTTAAAATCCTTGGAAATTATGTGCAGTGCAAAAATGTATAATTGTTCTCTTATTGCTCTGTCAGTAGATCCAGGTCATAACTACCTTAGAAATATGAAAGTTCAGTAAGATACCAAGATTCTGTTCTCAGAGATTTTAGCAGCATGTCTCCCCATTTTTTCCTATTATTAACATTTTATTATTCTTGTGAAGTATCAGCTTAATCCTTTATTTCAAATGATGAAGGAGAAGATTTAAAAGGGAAGAATAACATTGCAAACTTTTAAACTTTCCTCAGTGACTTGTAAGAATGGTATGCCATTTCAGTGTTTGTTTATGTATCTGGTGCCTAGCACCCAAAGAATAAATTATTCTTTAAACTGCGGTTGTTGAAACAGACAACATGGCAAATTCATTTACTATAGTAACAAGAAAGTCTAAATTATCTTTAAATAATACAAATAGAATTTCCATTTGTTGATCTGAGGGCTAAGAACACTTACTATCTACAACAGGATCCCAAAACTTTTCCAGTTTAACCCAATGGTTCCTTAATTAAATAATGCTAATAAAAGATTGACCCGAGGTTCAAATAAGACAGGAAATGGATTTTCGACCAAAAGACACTATATGCTTAAAAAATGATCAACAGACACTATAAATCACACTCGATTCATCTAAAGTACAAGAAAATTATAACTTGATCTACAACTTTTATCTTTTGCTTCTGAACCCCTTGGACATGTACTTAGTCAAAGCTTTCAAATGGCTGAAAAGGTATCATATGAAATGAAATGGAGATAAATGGATAAATGAAGCAGCTATCAAATGTAAAAGATATTAACCATAAAAGAAATGTATCAAATACTCATCTAAAAAGCATACCAGAAGGTCAAAATGTAACAAAAGGACAGCGACCAGAGGTTTATGTTCAGTCGAAGAGCTCTGGAGATATACAAGCAGAACATGCATTGCACTGATTATACCCTCTGTCTGTAAGCCACTTAAGAATGAGGTAACTTCTATCCTCCTGTAAAAAATTAATGAGAAAATACTGGTTTATGTTAATACGACCATGTGCGTGAACAGCACATAAAAAAAAAAGGAAAAAATCTCCCAACAAAAAAAGAATAAAAAAGAGAAAACTACCAATGCTCATAACTCCATTTTCTGCTGGGGCTAAAAAAAAGACGAGGATGCAACCCAAAAAATAAAAATGACTACAAATATATATATAATTAAAAAAACAAAAAAACAAAAACAACAACAACAACAACACTGGAGCACGTGAATGCACTTCCTGCTCCAACAAAAAGAAACAAGGATATAGACAAGCAAACTAGTGTTCTCTGTACATAAAGGGGAATAAAAAATCAAGGCCTACACCTAAACTAAATTTATGAGCAAGTTTTAAGTAAGAAAAAATGGAGAGAATGCATAAGGCTAATTAGTGCACAATATACATAGAATGATGAGAAAATAACTAAGGAGATTCAGCTATGTGCATCTGAACTATGTAAAATGTTACAACATAAGATCAGGATAATTAACAATAATTAAATAATTTATGAACGCAAACACAACCCTATAACTGGAGACAACATCAGATCAGGATTTTTAGTCCTCTTGATCTTCACTTTATTCAAATGCATTTTTTTTCTTTAAACAGTGGTATCTAAACGCTGCACAAAACTTAAAATGTTTGGAACATATTCTAATTGCAGAGTTTAATGCACCATCATATTTGTAAAAATGATCACAACACTCATTTTTAGTGCCAGGTTTTTCGTTCTACAGGCACCCAGATCTCTATTGAATGTTTACCTAGGTTCTCCTTCTAAGTTTTCTTCACAATAGAATTAATTACAGATGCATAAAAACCATTGCCTCTTTTTTTTTTCAAGGTGAACATATACCTTTGAAGTAAAGGTATTTCCTTCATAGACAAGAAAAATAAATAAATGAAAAAAAAATGCCTTTTCCTCTTCATGCTTAACTAACCAGAGGATCCTTTTACACATACAGTAAGAATATTGAACATAGTTTTAAGTAAGCATGTGCATATGCAAAAGGAATGGAAACTAAAAGTTTAAATCACCAACCTGTTTAGACAAATTAATTCAATTAGCAGTGAAACTGCATTTGTCCTTGGTTTGATATGCTTGCAATGAAGGAGCTCAAGAAGACATGGCTTTTTAATTTTTCTTGCTATATAGTTTCTACAACCCCCATCAGCTTCAATACAATATGATAAGAGTCCAGCAAGACATGTTTTCTCTTCCAAATTTCCCAATTCAAATCTCTGGATGAGAAACTGCAAGCCTCCAAGACACATAAGGTTTTTGGCATATTTTATTCTTTCTTCTTTGCTGAGAACGGTAAGTAGCTGCTTTAATATTGTAACAGCAGCTTCATCCTTTGATTTAAACCCATGTTTCACCGAGTTCCCTGCTATCTGAGAAGCAAAATCCAAAAGTTTTCTACAGTTTTGTGATTTCCAGCCATCAATGACACGCTTTAAAACAAGATTGGTAGTTGGCACTACGAGGCACTCCAATAACTTTCCTGTGATTGGGCAGGTTCTATTGCCTTGATCAAGCCATTCCCCGATTGCAGTTCGCTCAAAAGTTTGACCAGTCTCAATTGTCACTGGATCTTCGAACAACTGTCCTGTTAAAGGACAGATAAAGTCCTTGGGAATGCTAGAGAAGAAGGATCCTTTTTCAAAATGTCCATGATTTTCATCTGCGGTGCCAAACATAAACGTGAGTAACATATAGCAGACTGATTCGGTATTGATAGCAGAATATCCTAAACTTATTTTCTTCATCTCACCTTCAACACGGGATATTTTGTTGCATGGCTGCATTCAGAAGGCAAAGTTCAGGGAAGAAAATATCAGAAACCAGTAGAAAATGTTTTTGTGACTCTTGAGTGCAGTAGGGTGGAAAAAGGAAAAAGGAAAAGAAAAAAAGTTAAGATGGCAATACATCTGTAGTATAGACAGACATCGGCATGTTGCTGGAATGCAATGAATGAGTAGAAGTAAGATCAACAGAATCCCCAGTTTGCTGCAGTTGGAAAACAGATTCTGCGAGCTTATTAAGAGTAAGCTCAATTGCTTTTGTATGTGAAAGCGCCTGTAGCTTATGGGTGTTTCCTGGTGCTTTATCCCACATAGGAGTGCTATTGATTTCATTATTGATGTCCATTACTAAAGCATTCATTTTATGCAGCATAATTTCTTTCTCAGCTGCCAGTGGGAGTCCTTCAGCCTGCATGCATGTTAAAGTTCTTTCAGATACTGAAAGCCACAACCCACTGTCCAACCAACGTGGTACAAGTGAGGATACAATTATTTGCCAACTTGGTAATTGACTTGGCAACATGTTTGAAGTGAAATTATACTGGCCTGAAGCTGACATTCAACTACACTGAATTACAGAATATAAATAAGTAGTTCAGTCTTGAAAGACAGCTGCAGTTCTGAAATTCTACAGGTATCCTTATAACCCAGATGTTTGCATGGAACATGGAATATCTCCTCTCCTTTGCAATGAGGTTGTATTATGATCGTTTCAGAGATCATTTCCTAAAACCAAGGTTGTTAAACCATGAACCTAATGAAAAATCTCTAGGAGCCACTTGGAATCTTTTTCTTTTTTTTTTTTGGGTAGGAAGGAGCCACTCGGAATCAAATCAGAATTTTGTGTAATAAATTTTAGGATTCTTACTAATTTTATAAATGAAGTTTGGGTTTATGTTAGGAAAAGGATTTTATTTTTGTTAGAATAACTAGAATAGGTTTCTTCATATCTATCTGAGTCATTTTAGAGTATTATGATATACGAAGGACTAATAAAAAAAAAGTACAAGAATTTTTTCATTCAAAAGGAAACTGGTGAATTTTTTTTCTTTGGTATCCCAGAATCAAATGGATTGAATCATATTAATGAGATGATTAAATTTTAAATCCTATGATTCAACATATAAAACATGCAATTCAAACATATAGCGACAATTTTCATTGATTTGAACTGACCTAGGGTCAAATTGAATTGATTCATAAATTTTAACAGTAGAGACTAAAATATCACCAACATATACTAATTATAAACATGCAATTAATTTAGATTCCTCTGTGACATTATCATTGTAATTACAGGAAGAGAAATAGACCTCAAAATATTCCAGTAATAAGCATACATGAAAAAGAAGAAGATAAAGCTGCTTACATGATGAGATGTGTCATCTTTCCCATTATTGCTAGGATCTTCTTCAATATGTTGTCCTGCATACATCTCAATGGAGTAACTAACAAGTTGTTTGTCTTCTACCTCTGGTAAACTTTCAAAGCTTGTTATTTGGTTATTAGTGTTACTGGCCTCCTGTTCATCCCCTTCTTGATACAGTTTCTTAGTGATTATCTGTGGTAAAATAGGACGAATTGGACTAGCTAGCTCTGAAGAATGTCCATGTAAGCCTTCCTGTGAAACATTCCAAACAGATTCTGAAGGAATTTGGATAGAAGGAATGTTAGGGGCTTCAACACCCTCTGCAAGCCAGTCCTTGTAGTAAGTTGCAAATTGGTAAGTACCGGAATCTAATATTTCACTGTAAAATTTTTCAAGAAGTTTCAATTTCCTTGTCCTGCTTGATGTATCTGATATTGCCTCCTTTTCTTGATTGTACCACACCCTCAAAGGCGAGAGATGGGGAAGAACAATATGGTCCCATAGATCAGGAGCCAATATTGTCCGTGCTTCAAACGGCGAGTCACAAAAAACTTGGAGAAGATGCTTAGCCGATATCCTATCCTTCTTCTTCAGCTTATAGACCACACTGAGATAGAGATGAGCACAAGCTGACAATTTGGAATTTGAAATCCCATATGTAAATTTGTTCTGTAACTCACTTGAGTTCAGCCCCGTAATCACACTCAACTGTAAAGAAGCTTTCTTTAATTCTTTTGGGCTTCCGAACTCCTCAACAACACTTTCTACTGTTTCCATGGCCTCTTCGAGATTGGCTATGACTGTGCTGTCAATTTTATTGCCTTCCTCCAGATTTGTTAATCCAAGAGAAGAAAAACAATTTTGGCGAAGTAATGTTCGAAAATCCTTATCTTTGATAAAACGTCTGGTGTAACCAATTAGGATTGAAACTATGGCTTGGATCGCGACTTCATCAAGTGCAGGTTCAGCAAATGTCTGTTTATCACCCAGATTCCATCCACTCCCAATATCTTCGGAGCTTCTTTTGTGATGTGAACTTCTATTAGATATGCTGTAAGAGGTAGCAGGTTCCTTCAAGCTTTGTCGAGAACTGTCACTAAAACCCATGTGCCCAGACAAATGTTTGTCAGAATTTCTGCGATATTTATCTCTGTATTTTTCCTTTTCAAACTGAGAATGCTTGGTCTTCCTCGCCTTTTCTTCTGCCTCATTTGAAAATACATCTTTAAACCTCTCACCTTCGTGCACATCACTGTGCCTTCTTCCATGGTCAAATGCATCAATTCCTTGAAAATCTTTAGACGTGACCTGAGGTTTAGAAGCTCCGCCTCCAAAATTTTCAGCTCTCTTCAAATCTCTTTCCCGCGTATCTGACGAGCTTTCACCTTTAACCAGGTTATCTCTGGTCCTCCTACCCCTGGTCCTCTGACTTGTTGCAAATTCATTTCTCTGCCTAGACCTCGTGATCTCAGATCTAGTCCTCTCTGTTCTAGCTCTGGCCTCCGATGCAGAAACTATATGGCCTTGCTCCCGACAGAGATGAGGCATGCTTAGGGGCATACTTGCTGCTCTAGTTAGCAAAGAAGCTCCAAGTCCGGTCTTCTCTTTCCTTCCCTTAAAACCTTCCTCTGTAAGAAGCTTCTCCAAAGATGAGGCCATATCTCCTTCAAAACTCCTTCCAGGCCGTCTCCATCGATCTGAACCCGATGAAAGGGCTCATTTATGATTCAGCAACAAGAAGGGTCTGGATGAAAAGCTAGAGTTGGAAAATTTTCATCTAGAATCTATATGATGTCGAATTCTTTCTCCTCAGTGCAATCCAAGCATATATAGTTTTAGAGCTTTTGATATGCTGTTTGATATCGGAGGACCACCGGTGGAAGAAAAGACTTGTGTACGAGTGGATCTTCGACAGAAAAGGAGAAGAAGAGAAGGTAATGGAGACACTCGAAAACGAAATGCCATTGAGAATGCTAAGCCTGCAACGAACAAGAGGAAAAACCAAGGAGGACGATGAGGACGAGAAGGATGCGACCAAAATGCATAGGGAGATAGAGACATGGAGAAACAAATGAAAGCAGTCAAATGCAAATGACGCTCGAAGCCGAATCCGGATTTCATGGTTTGTTGCATATTCGTTTCTCTTGCTGGCAATTGCGATTTTCGTCGTTCCAACCGCCTTCAACTGTCTCTGTTTATCTTCACCCACTCTCTCACACTCTTTTTGAAGTCTCTTTGCCCTTTACTCTTTTCTTTTTTTTTTTTATCTACCCTCCTTTGACCTCTTCTTCACCTTTGCTGGCGGGATGAAATCTGCTGCAGGTTGAGCGTGCATTGATCGTGAGTGGGATTGTGCCATGTGGAGCATTCCATGGTTAATCTTTTTTCAAATGGACCCTACATAAAACATTTACAATAACCAAAAATCATTAACCTTAGAATGCTCCACCTGACAACATCTTACTCTAACAATAGAGACCAATGCCAGCTCAAATTGTAACAGTTTTCCTATTACCATGGGTAGGTAATTGTGTCGTTACATGGAATGTACCATCGAATGCATTAGATAGAGTATATCTCCAAGTATGCATGTGGCAAATGTCTTTAAGTTAGAGCTATAACAAAATTCTTTATACCAAGGTTTATCGTTTCAGTACTGTTGGACGTGTCGCTCAAAGTCCGAAACAAAATTTTATTAAAAAATCAACAAAGACAAAAATTGCGAGTTTTTTTATTTTATTATTTTGGTTAAATTTTGCCAATAATTGTTCTGTTTCATTGGCACACAGCAAAAAATTGCCAATTAAAATGAATGAAAAGATTTTTTTTTTCCCCCAAAAAAAAGTTGCGCTTTCCCTGTTTCATCCGGCATGCCACAGAAAATCATCAAAAATGCAAATCGATTATTTTCCTCTTACCATTGGGGGCCTTCTAGCGAAAAGATAGCATGATACTGCCTACACATATTGCTATGTAGGGCACGAAGTAAATATTTTTTAGGCCCCACAGCTTTGTGTCTTGCTGTCTGCTGTAAGGCTGTATCAAGTATCTATGCAATAGCTGATACAACCCAAGTGAGGTAGAAAATACTAACCTCAAGAGCAAACAGTGGAGCATCCGGTGTCTATACCACACCCATCTGTGTTTGTTATCACGTGTACGGTACGTACTACAATGCACGCTCCACTGGTCGATCCACTATGTGCTTTAGAAATCATCTATTTCCACTATGAACTTGATCAAACTTGGGTATGAACTTTTTTTTTTTGGTAATGACCTTGGGTATGAACTGTCGACAATTACTCCGTTCCGTGTGCTGACACGAAAATCCGGACAATTAGATTGTTTTCATAGGGTCACTTTGAGCAATAGGGGAAATTAACTTTTAGTGGCAAAGTTTCGAGTTTTAACTTCTAATAAAATTTTATCAAAATAATTAATTTTTAGTGATATGTTAATGTTATCTACGAATTTTTCCAAGAATGCTCCTATATTACTCAATTTTTCCAATAATGCTCTTAGATCACTTACTCTCAAGACTTGTGTAAGTAATAAATTAATTTGTACAAACCATTTTAAGCTTGTACTTTGAATGAGTGACTTGTACAAGTCATTTTATTAACTTGTACAAACCATTTTGTTGAGTGATGTAAGGGTATTCTTGGAATAGTCAATTTGTAACAGTGAAGTGTTATTAAAAATTAATTATTTTGATAAAAGTTAAATAAAAATTAAAAATCAAAACTTTGCTGATTGAATCTTAATTATTTTCACAAAGTATCACAAAAAATTAATTTTCCCTAAGCAATATGTAAGAGAGCTCCATTGTTGTCGATTCCTGTTTGTTCTCTTGAAGGATGACTATGATTCCTATATATGCTACGTCAAATCTAGCTGGCTAAATTCCATAATATTTCAACACGTAGAGATAATGACACAGGAATTGTGATTAATCTATACGCCATACCCCAGAAACTCCTCCAGGTTTTGTTTGGATTTGTTTCCTAATATTTGCCGTTAAACGCATTAAAAAAAACAAGAGAAAAAAAACAATTTTTTATTATATTATATTAAGCGAAAAAGGTGAAAGAAAGGTTTATTGATTTTATTAAAATATATTCTTATAGGTGTTCACCGGAACTTGTTCCAGTTTGCATTCACTGGGTTAATTTGAAAAGAACTCATGTGGCTGCTTAATTTATTCAAGCTTTATATGGAGTGATTCAATTCATACCAGTCTTGTATAGGGCTAATAATGGGTCGAATACAGTATGGATCTACCATGATTAATCTGAATCAAAAATAAAATCCGATATCTGAGTTTGATCCAAAATCCAACAAATCCTTTATACGTGAATCCGAATTCAAAACCAATTTATATACTATATTTGAATTTGAAATTTGACCAAATAAATAACCGAAATCCGAATTAGATCCGATTTGAACTTAAAACTTAAATGTCAAGTTTAACTATTGAAGCAAATTTTAACTATCAAAACTAATGAGCTATATAAATATTAAAGTAAGACATGAGTAAGGATGGTTCAACTATGGTTTATACAAAGTTTACTAATGATTGAATGAAAAGTATATGTTGATTTCGATTCAGATCCTATTCGAATCGTATATGGACAGATTCGAATTTGGATCCGAATTCTGTCGGATACGAAATCCAATATCCGTATTTAAACCACGAATCTATATCTCATATCCAAATTTGAAATTTTCGGATCAGATTCGAATCGGATTTAAATATATATTTGATCCATTCTAGGCCCTAATCCTGTAATGTCAATATCAATGGTTCCACCAGTTCAACCAGCTATTCTATTCGATTCTAAACATATTGATTTTTTTTTATCATACATGTTCATCAAGGTGCTGTTTGGAATCCTAGATTCCTGGAGAACTCTTTCTTCGGGATTTGAAATAATCTCCTTTCGGCTTTTGGGCTATGCTGATCAGGTGGAAACAGTATTTTCCAATCGGCCCATATTTTCTATAAATTAACCAAAAACATAAATTCCTACTTCCGTGCCTATGTGCGTGAGTTGATTTCAACAAGTTTACGTCCTATACAATGCAAGATATTGCAAGACAGGTTACCCACTTTTCCGGTCGCCGGTATTTCGCTTGCCAATACAGGGAGATAGTGGTAAAAATAAACTAGCAGGGAGATAGTGTTGTTTGGCTCTATGATTCAAATCATAGAGAATTTCTGCACGAATTAAACAAACTAATAGGGTGCATGTGCATAGAAAGGAAAGGGACGAGGGAGATGTTGAAGGGAACATTTGCAAAATTAATTGTTAAGTTTTAGAAACTGAAAAGACCATTGTACCATTTTATTAATGAATCTTTACAATATGATGTGTAAAGGCTGTTTTGAAAATTCAGCACATTTTGGTTGGCACAATTTCCAAGGGGGCACCTCCCATATAGATATAGAGAGATTGGTTGCTCTTAGATGCATTGAGACTATAACATGAAATTTCGATCGTCCAATTACAGAAGATCTGGTGATCCAAAATCTTACCCATTAAGTGTAGCTATTCATAACTAAAGCTTTTGTAGAGGCCTCTCATCACACTTATGTAGACGCTAGGGTGCAACTTGGATTGGGTAAAATTGGAAACTGCCCAAACCAAACCGACTTTATTACTTTCGGTTTAGTTTTGATTTTAAAAGTAATAAACCAAATTAGTTATGTTCAGTTTTAGATTGAAGGCTCGATTAAACCGTACCAAACCAAAATATACTATATAATATATATGTATTAGCTATATATATATATAACATATGTCATATACATAATAATGAACTAATGACTGATAGTAGATGATAGTTACAATTTATTGTGTTTATCTTTGTTGATTAAAAGTAATGAAAATAAGTGAAATTAACCTAATCTGAACGAAAGTAAACCAAATGTGCAATTTGGGTGGATTGGTTTGGGTTTAGGGTTTTGTTTCTTTATTTATTTATTTTTCTGGTTGTTCTCAACTCCAGTTGGTTCGGTTCTGGGTTGATAGTCATATACTTCGGTTCGGTCTTGGGTTGAGGTGAACCCGAACCAAATCAGACCAAGTTGCACCCCTAGTAGAAAAAACGAGCCTGCGGAGAGATGCCACCTGATTAGTCATTTGGAACCTTATTCGTGTCCCAAGTTCCCAACTATGTACCAAAAGGATTTGGATTAAAAGTTCACTTTCAAGATTGAAAGCGATAAAATTAGAATAAGCAATCTAGAAAAGTTGCATTGATTGTAATAATATCTTGAGGGTTTGCGTGTTCGAGAGTTAAAGCATTGGATGTTCCAAAAGAAAAAAAAAAGTTAAACCATTGGATGCCTTTGGAGCGTCATCCTCTTTATTATCTTTGAGCCCTTATATTTGGGATGAAAATAAAGGAAATGAAATGGTTTGTATTTCCTTTCCAATGTTTACATAACATAGGAAATATAAAGAATAAAAAACCGTACATTTTATATTTTTTCGAAGTAATTTTTCATCAATGTATCCTGACAAGTTTAATTTATGAAAACAACAAAATGATAGAAAGAAAGTTAAGCTTTATAGAGTTTTGAAGGAATTTATGATCTCTCCATTTTCTTGCAAGATATTTAGTTTTGGGAGAGAAAGGTTTCGATCTTAAAAGAATAAACTTTTTAAAAAAAATTTCTTCTAAAAGAAAACATCTTGTTCGGATCTCTTGCTGGTGCGCTCTGACTTAAAAGATAAGTTTGCCTTGTGGGTTGGTTCTACCTCAGCAAAAAGAAAAAGAAAAAGAAAGAAGTAGTGGCAACCAAACAAAAGAAAGAGATTTCCTACATTTTCCTTTTTTTTCCTTTCCAATCAAAGTCTAGGTCCGAAAAAACAACCTTAAGAGCGAAGATTCCTCTTCTATGTTTAGTTTATATGTGCAAATCTAAATGGGGCGGATCTTTACTCGGAGTAGGTCATATATAAACCTAGAAGAATAGAAGAAACCCATTCAAGAACAAGAAAATTACATCATGATTCGGATAAAGGCATCAAGAGCACAGAGAAAACCCATCCCAAATTCAAAAAGCCCACACCTTCATATTTTGGATGTCATAAATGCATCTACAAGAGTCATTGCTCAAATCTCTATCTCTTTTTGCAGATTTGAAGTTTTAAAGTTAAGACGACATTTTTAGGAAAATCCCAAAAACAATAGTTTCTCATAATTTTCTTCATTTCAATGCAGTAAAGTAAGGTTAAAATGGTCTTACGAGCTAATGAAGTTAATAGAAGCTTCAAAATTGTAAAATTTTTTATTTTATAAGTATTTATAATCTTTTTATATATGTATTTTTGAAAATTATATATTTATGCTTTCTAATATTGAAAAATGATTTTAAATTGTTTATTCTTAAAAAAAATAGTAGTGGTATAGTAAATTAAAAAAAAAAATTTTGTACAAGAATTTAAGTTTTGATATAGTTTTTTTTTTCTTTTTTAATTCTAAGAATGTCTTTATATTTTTTGCAGCCAAATGAATCAAGTTGATGATACCACTATAGTTTGAACCCAATAAGGACTGTGCTAGGGTACATATAATATCAAGGATTGTGCAACGATACATTAGGCATGTGATAAGGGGGGCTGTTTCATCTGATGCTACTCCATAATAACAGAGTGAAATCGACGGATGGATGCCAATGTCAATAGAGGGCCCACACCCACTAACCCCACCCCAACCAGTGATAGCACGGTACCACCGACTGAAGTGCTCCAGAGGAAACGCATTTTGTGATTAGGTTATTTTAAAAATAATTTTTTATTTTGAAATGATTTTAAAGAAAATAAAATTAATGAGTTCTTGGTTGTTAGAGTTGAAGGGGCCAATCAAAAAGCCATTGAAATATTATATTTCTTAACTCGGAAATAAAGAAAAAACCAAAGCTGAGAGACTTGACCCGACACGGTCTTTTTACTCCGTCCCTTTTTACATGGGAGGAAAATCGTCTGCCATGTTTCCCTGTTTTGTTCCGCAGCTGTGAGATGCCGCCATGTGGAGCATCTCACGGTCAGTATTTTTTGAATGTTGTAAATGTTTTAGGTGTGCCCCACATGAAAAAAAACATTGGCCATGAGATGCTCCAAATGGTAGCATCTCATGGCCACATGAGGGAGCAAATCAAAGAAGCATGGCAGAGGATTTGCTTCCTTCCACATGAAATCATCTGCCATGCCACCACCAAAAAGCAAGAATGGCACGTAAGTTACGCGAACGAATATATATCTGCTTTTTCTTCATTTTTCTGCATGTTAACTTCCATTTGCGTTCCTGGGTTCAGTTCCGGGTAGCTCTCACTGCTTTTTTTTCCTTCTTTCTTTGGGTTAGGTTTACGCTCATAGAGTACGCTTTTCTCTGCACAGATCTATGAACTGTTCGCTCTTTATGTCACTGAGTTGTTCACTCTCTTCCTGTCTTCATGAGCTGAATCGTTTTGTGGTTTGAACTGTAATTTCTTTTGCATGTTGAAGATACCTGATTCAAAGGCGTAACTGTACGTTTGCAGCAGCTGGTAATCGTTTTCTCCGTTTCTTCTTTGAGATTGTTTTGTTTCTGCATATGCGTATATGCTTATCTGTTGATCATATTTTGTTTATTTTCTTTGGTTTTTCTTTTCTTTACCTGCGTGTCAGCAGGACAACAAAGTGGTTGAAGTTGGTTTTTAGGGCTTAAAAATGTCTTCCAGCAGAGGGTCTGAGCAGCAGCCGGCGAGGCGGAATATGGGGACTCAGACAGCGGGAAACCTGGGAGAGTCGATAATATTTGATAGTGAGGTTGTACCGTCTTCACTCGTTGAGATTGCTCCGATCCTCCATGTTGCTAATGAAATAGAATCCAGCAACCCGAGGGTTGCTTATCTGTGTAAGTTCTATATTTATCTCTTTACCTGCGTTATCTTCTTCATTTTTCACGTGCTGTTTTGTTTATTTGTGTACTAATGCTTTTCCGGTTTTCCCCTTTATTCATCGTGGTTTAATTTGAGTTGCTTTTACTTTTTATAATTTTCCTTTTTTATTTTTGCCATTTTATTTAAGCTTTTCTTCTGAAAGATCTTGTCAAGGCAGAGCTTCAATGCTTGTTAGATGTGGGGGCAACAAGAAGACTAAATTAAGATTTGATCTTCCATGGTAGGGGAACATTCATATGCGTATATTATGTAATTCTTTTTAAAGTATAATTTGAGATGTTTCTGGTTCAAATCGATGAAGCCTCCTTCGCTTTGATCATTGGACTCCCTTGCTTCTTGCAACCAACATTTATCCTAAGACGAACAAGAGCTTAGTGAAGTGTAAGCTTTAAGCATCTTGTAACGACTTTGTTTTGGAGTGGGGATGCATGGCTAGTCATGCAAAAGTTCGGATCAAATTGTGTTTGGTTGATTTTATTGTAAATGTGACGCTGGACAAAGTACTAAGACTGAGAACTAAGCTTGTCATAAAAATAAACTGCAGGTTTCAAGAAAATCAGAAGAATCAGGTTTCTTTTGGAGTGGACTTGAAGTGGGATTTAAGAATTTGCCATATCTTGACGTAAAGTTAAGCAAACATGAACTGCTGGTTTTGGAAGCTCTAGATTTTCGAGCAAGCTTGAACCAAAATGTTGTTGATAACTAGGTTCAGAAGCAGTGATTCAGTGAATGGAAATAGAAGCAATTGAGTATTGAAGGTAACTAGAGAAACTGGTAATGATTAAATAGATAAAGAAAATGGTAGATAATGAGGATCTCAATGGAGATTTATTGGGAACCTCCCTGGTTTCTAATTGTCATATCACCTATTTATGAAGACAAGGATGTCTCACTCTTCTGTTGAAATAAAAGCTGATTGAAGTTCGTATTTCTTAACCCAGGGAGGTAATATTGAGGTTCTTTGTTCTGTGGTAAAACCAGATGTTTTAATTCTATAGGTTAAAAAGAAAGCAGTCTCTGTAGGTTTATTAGAAATTTGCAATGAGGGGTTTTCCTTTCCTTGGTAGTATCTGTGTGTCTCTTTATGATATGGAAAGAGGATAAGCTAGAGCAAGTGGAAACCAAGGATGAGAAATATGCTTTATCCCAAAAGTTCAAGTTTTTTGAAATACTTGATTCTGTTGGGTTCCAAATTTTGTGTATGACCCAAATAAGTCTTCCATTAGTGACACTTTTTGGAAAGACTTTAGGAGATCATTTTGTGATTGGATGTATTATTGGAGATACTATTTTGACTACATTCTCTTATAAAAGCAAAGACAGAAGTAGATAAAAAGTTGCATGAGGGAATTTTTTGGGCTTCATTAACGGGTTTGAGATGTTCAATTTTCCATGAGAAATGCCCTTGGTCAAATATGCAACATCCAATGTGTGTATATTGGATAGGATTTTGTTATCATTGGTGATAGTTCCCATGCACTTCCTAATCTGTGTTGCCTAGACCTTTATCAAACGAGGCTTCT
The DNA here is from genome assembly GCA_947561395.2 of Buxus sempervirens. Lineage (NCBI taxonomy): Eukaryota > Viridiplantae > Streptophyta > Magnoliopsida > Buxales > Buxaceae > Buxus > Buxus sempervirens. The sequence goes on along the minus strand of OX387183.1, from coordinate 3,484,214 downwards.
AATTTACCATTGATGGAGAGTACTAGCCCAATAGTCTAGCTCCTTTTAGATTTGGAAATATTCAGTTTACTCATCCATTCTTCAGAGATCAACTATAAATTTTTGGGCTTGATGTGAAATGGTGTGGTTGGGTTTGTCAGATTTTAAGTTCATGCACCCAATGGGGTTTGTAAATGGAATGGTGATGTTTTTGCCTTGAGTGAAAATGACAACTTCCGGATAGTTGCAGATATTGACAAGGATGAACTTAATAAACTTGAAATGGGGGAGATTAAAAATCAGGGAAGGATGAAAGGGAGTTAGATATGATAATTTCCAAATAAGTGATTAGTTGGAGGCAAAAAAATGGGGCAAAAATTGGATGCCAAAGTTGAAGAAGGTCTCGCCTGGAAGTGTTGCGGAGCTTAACACCGGCTGCTATTCTATGGACATTGTGGAGAGAGAGGAACAACAAAATTTTCAATGATAGATCAAGACCTTGAAAGGCTTTGTTCCATTCAGTCCTTAGATGTATTCCCTTTTGGGAATCTGTTAGCACCTCTTGTAAAGGGCTGGATATCCAGGATGTACTAGTTTGTGAAAATTTTCAGAATTTGTAGGAGATTAGATCTTTTATTTCCTGTACACTGTTGGTGTACATTTATCCCTTGATGATTCTACTTTAATATAATTTTCTCTATTACCTATTAAAAAAAAATCTGGGGCTATATGGATAGATGAGTGTAATGCAAGTGCTGCCATCTATTTCCACCAGCTAGTGGAATATAAGAAAGAATAATGAGAATTCTAGACTCGCATTTCATGGAGAAAGTCTGGAGAACAATGAGGATGTAGGATGCATTATATTATTTTATTTACATCTATATCCATTGGGACAAGGGTTGACCTTCAATATTGAAAAGGTGGGAGGCCCTACGATTCAGTTGGAACACTTAGGGTGGTTAGAAAGTAACTTGAAGATGCTGACTAGAAAATAGCTACTGGTGAGTTGGATAGGGATAAAGCACCTCTTTCTAATTGATCTATGAGTGAATTTTTTCAAGATCATCGGGATGTGATAGAACTTATGGAATTGTTCAAGGAATATTTTTTATTTTTGTTGTTAGGAAATCAATAGTGTAACAAGAAAGAAAGTAACAAAAATTGAGGACTTCGGATCAATTAGTTTGACATCGAATTTGCAAGCAAAGTTGCTATAGTCTCTGGTAAGTCCATTATTTCCTAATGTGAAAGCTCTTTATTAATGTTAGACAAATTTGCACAAACAACTATGATTGAGTGAATTGCAAAATGATTTAGGAGTAAGAGGATGGGCCTTGTTTGTAAGTTAGGTATTGAAAACACTTGTTGTAAAGTTGAATGGGTTTCCTAGATGTTATGCTACAATTAAAAGGTCTTGAATTTAGCTAAATGATGCTTATAACCAGAAACTTTGGCTGTACAAGTTGGGTTTGCACAACTAAATGACTAGTGTGAAGGAATTCTAGCTGAGGGGAACTGTGAAGCAAAGCTTTAGAGGATGCAATTGCAGGCTGAATTGGTTTGTTTGACTGAATGTCTCTATGTTAGGTAGGGTTGGTTGTGCTAGAGAGCTGATTGATGTATATTTGAGCGACACTCATTTGAAGCTAATATCATTTTATTAGTGCATTGACAAACATGATACAAATGTTCCCTAAAGGTGCTTAGCAACTGGTATTTATTGATCAAAACAAATGAAATTATGTCATGCTTAAATTGCACCTATTGATTGATATAAATACAATTGCTCATTGACTTAAATGCATTGGATTAGCCTTTCTATCACATGATTGTCATAACAGATGTATGGCAAGACTAAGTTAGATATAGCAAGGAATAAGCATATCTGTGAGTCATCAGGTGTTGCAAAAATAGGTGGTAAGATAGAAGAAAATTGGTTAAGATAATATGGGCATGTAAAGGGAGGCATTTTTGAGAAAGTGTGAGGGAGGAGTCATTGAAAGATTTGAGACAGTGAGGGGATGACTAAAAAGAGCAAGGCTCAAATACTCAGACTCATGCTTGGCATCGGCCAGGCCCAAGTCCGAGTTAACTTGGGTGATACGGGTAGTAGTGGTCGAGTTTGTGGTGGGTTGGTTGGCCAAGAAAATTTGAAGCATAAAACAGTTGTCCTTGTTCTTTCGTTTTGTTTATGGGAGGGAAAAAAAGAGGGGTGCCCCGCGGGCGGGGGGTGGGGGTGGAGGGAAGTCCAGCTCCAGAAGAAGAAGGGGATGACTTCATGGAGCTGTTGTAATCACACACACAGGTATGTCTCCTTGGCTTTTACTTCTTGTTCTTTTCTTCTGTGCTTTTTTTTAGTTCTTTCTCTGTTTATATTTTCCTTGTTTGAGAAATTGGAAAACTAGGTTCTTCTTCTTCTCTCCTGCTTTATTTTTTGCTTGTTTCAGATTTCCGAAATTAGAAAAAAAAAACTAGATCTCCTCCTTCTCCTCTGTTTTTTGGTTTTTACTCGTTTCAGAATCAAAAAACCAGATCTGTTTTTTTCTGATTTCTGATCTGATTTTTTCTACATCAGAAATTGGAGAAACCAGAATCTGGTTTTTCCGATTTCTTGTTCTTCCTTTTTTTGTTCTTTAGTTTTTTTTCTTCTTCTTTCTATCATTTTTTACTAGTTTTCCTTCCTCTTCTGTTTTTTTAATTTCTTTTCTGATTCTCTGAACAGACGGGTATCGCTTGAGTCATATCTTTCTCAATCAAACTCAAAGATACCCCTTGCTTCTTTTCCAAGGCATAAGAACCTGACTTATTCTCTAGGTTTCACCCATAACGTTCCAAATAATTTTTGATAAGTTTTTTTAATAATTGGGATGGAAGGATAGGATTCGTGTTGCCAACTCCAATAATTCATGATAAGTTTTTTTTTTTGGTTTTTTATTGTTTCCTGACCGTATATGTTATGTGTTCATAGTATGTGATCGTTTGTGAAGGTTTTTTAATTTTTGTTTTGGTTGTTGTCTTTTTTTTTTCTCTGATAAATGATGTTGGTTTTGGTAATAGGTCGACACTATGCTTTTGAGAAAGCTCACAGATTGGATCTGACATCTAGTGGACGTGGAGTTCGTCAGTTTAAAACTGCACTTCTTCAGCGTCTAGAAAGGGTTAGTATTATGGTCTATTTACATGTGTTGCTGTCTGGCTTATCTCTTTTTCATAATAATTCTTGTTATCTTATCCTGTATTTATATGATTGTTTAAGATTAATAAAACCAAGCAATATGTGTATTATGTAGAAAATGAACTCGTGATGAATGTAGACTTGTGCATATCATATGCTCTCTAACAATCTCATTTTTTCATGTCTATCGTTTCTTAGTATCTCTTCTTAACTGTATGGGAGAATCCTATTTTGCGAAAGGGGAGGGTAAGGACACAAAATAACAAATTAAAAAAGGTGGAAGGAAAAGCCATATCAAATGGATAAAAAGAAGAGAAGAGTGGAAGGAAAGCAATTCTACTTTCTTTTTAAAAAAAATAGGAAAAGAAAAGACAATTCTATTGTACCTTACTTACAGTGTCTATTTTGTCATCAAGATGAACTTATCTTCTTTACGGAGAATATAAGCCTTCTATTAGATTATCTTGATAAACCCTCATGCTGATTTTAGGTGTGGAGCCCTCTTCTTTTGACCAACTGTTAAAATACATCCACACCTTGAATCAACTTTTAACTAATATTTTTTCTGTTTTACGTGACCTTTGATCAATGATTTTTGGATATTTCAACTACAGTCTATCAGTTTGGATTTGGAGAACAAAATTTGTTGCGTGGCTATTATCTAGGGAATGTTTTGGTATCCTCCTTTTGATGAGATTATGCATTGTAGATATAGTGTATTATATTTGACAATATTTGTACAATAAATATGAGCAAAAGGATCTTCATTGCATAAAAAGTGCCTAAAGGAGAACAAGGTTGGAAATTTTGGATTCCGAAAAATTTCTCTAGACATGACAAGCGAAATTTCGGGGGCATGCCGAGAAATCTAGGGAAAATAAATTCCCCATAATCTCTCTACCCTAGGGAAATCTGTGGAAATTTCGTTAGATTTTGCCGGCATGCCGTTACATTTCCTTAAAATTTCCCCAATTTGGGATGATTTGGGGAAGAAATTCCTATATTTTGTGGACATGCTGCTAGATTTCACCGGCATGCCTTGGGAAAAAAACGAAAATCGTCTGCCACCCCCCCCGGTTTCGTGTCTCCATACCTAAAAAAGGAAATTTTGCCAGCATGCTGGCAAAATTGCAAACCATGACAAAGAGTATCTACCAGTGGGGAGGGGAACAGAAGTGCCAACACCATTTAAAAGTTGAACGTTGTTGACTGAGATGGAGGAGGGAGTTTGGATGATTGTGGATTTCTGGAGGCGTCTAGGGACCAAATCTTGTGGTTAAAGAGCATATTGCACACTTTTCATATGGTATCGAGGTTAAAAGTCAATTGGGGAAAGAGTGCCTTAGTGGTTTTTAATGTAGGAGAGTTGGTTGTGTCATGTTTCAACAGAGTGTTGGGTTGTCAGGTTGGGGCTTTACCTCTCATATCTCGGTTTGCCTCTCGAGGCTTCACCTAGGTCTATTAGATTTTGGAATCCGATCATAGAAAGGTTTGAGAAAAGATTGGCTAGATGGAAGAGGAGCTACTTATCTGTGGGGGATAGGATCACATTAATAAAGTCCGTCCTAGCAAACCTTCCAGTGTATTACATGTCCTTATTTAGGATGCCTAAAAGGGTGGTGGACATTTTGTAGAAAGTACAAAGAGATTTTTGTGGGAAGGGGGAGGGTCTAGGAAGACTCATTTGGTTGAGTGGAAAAAAGGTATGTATGGAGAAGATTGGGGGTGGAGTGGATATTGGCAATCTGGCTTCTCAGAACTCATAACTTTTGGCCAAGTGGCTGTGGCGTTTCAGTAGCGAGCAGAAGTGTCTTTGGCACCAAGTGATAGTCTCAAAATACGGAAGAAGGGCTAATTGGTGGTCCATTAATTCTAGGGCTTGACCTAGGGAGAATTGCCTTTGTAAGGCCGTGCTTAGGCTAGTAGATTCCTTCTACCCCCCATTTACGCTTATGTGTCGGATCTGGTTCATCTATTTGTTTTTGGCATGATTTATGGTGGGGGAACTCTACCCTATGCATTATATACCCGTCTCTTTTCTCCGTTGTTTCTAGTCCTGATGCTCTTGTTTCTAAGACCCTATCTTCGTCTCCTACGGGGCTAGTTTGGAATCTCCCTTTTAGGAGGGATTTATGTTCACAAGAGCTTGAAGAGTTAGCTTCCCTTATTGCATTTCTACAAGACTGCTTTTTGGTCCCTTCATGTAGAGATAGAGTTGTTTGGTCTCCTTCTTCCTCGGGAGTCTTTTTGTGTAAATCCTTTTTTAGTTTATGCCGGCCAGATCGTTTTGCCCCCTTTGCAGCCTTTCCCAAATCTAAGCTTTGGAAACTGAGGGCCCCCAAAGATAAAGGCTTTTTTCTCTGGACTAATTTTTTGTACAGAATTAATACAACAGATCTTATTTAGAGGAGGTGGAAGAGGTATGCATTATTACCTTATATTTGCTTTTTGTGTAGGGTGGAAGGAGAGAGTATTGATCATCTATTCCTTCATTGTCATTTCACGACGGGAATACGGATGCATTTTATTGAGATGATTGGTGTTTCGTGGGTAGCACCAGTGTCTTTCGGCGAATGGCATGAGCAGTGGTGGATACCGGGCCTTGGGAGAAAGGGCTGATCCTATATAGAAAGACAGTCCATAAAAAGGCCTTAACCTTAAGGGGATCCCTATGCTTCCATAACCAAGACACAGAAAAGGAAGCATTATGATGTGATGAATTTTGACTGAACATATTGAAAAAAGATTTACATGTGTAAGAATCAGAGTAAGATGGGGACCAAATAACCTTATCAAGACCTAATGGATCAAGAAACACATCCTTTAGGTTATTCAGAAGCAAGGCTATCTTTTCCATCTTAGTCGGACGAGGATCTCTTCTGAAAGGTAGATTCCAAGATGTACCAGATGGGGACCATGATAGGATGTCGACCATGAAAGCATTAGGCTGGAGAACCAAGGATAATAGACGAGGAAATTGGCTTGACAACACATTTTTACCCCACCACCAATCAGGCAAAAAGAGCAGCGGAACCAGTCCTATCACATGGCACAAGGATAAAAGGAAGGTGCCTGACTCATAATGGCTTTCAATGGGCATGCCCTCAAATTGATCGACCACCCACTATCATCACCTGTATTTGCTTGTTGTCACTTGGTGCTACGGACTTTCCTTTTTTGTGTTTACAACCATTTGGCTAGAAGAAAGGAGTTTCGGGAAACTACCTTGCCCAATCCTCTTCCTCCTTTTTCTCTGCCCAAACAAACCTTTTCCTAGCCCACCAAATGTATCTTTTTTTCTCCCCCTCCACTCCCTTCCATATGAAGTCCATTTGTGTTGTTTTTAATGAATGCCATTACCCCCCTATGCATCCGAAACAAAGACATAAAGTAAACCGGTAAATTAGCAAGCATAGCCTTGATTGAGGTGATTCGACCCTCGGAGATAGGTAATTCCTTTTCCATATCGCTAATCTCCTCCCTCCCCTATCTATCAGTGGTTCCCAAAATCTCACGTTACGTGGAGACACGCCACGAGGGAGCCTTGAGTACGACATTGGCGAAGAAGCAACCTAACACTCTAAAGTTTATCTAAAGGACAAAGATTCCTCCTCCCTAAGATTCAGACCTGCTATTGAAATCTTTCCCCAATTAACCCACAACCCTGAAACCTTATGAAATGCATGTAGAATACTCTTCAGCTTTAATATTTGAACTCTGTGTGCCCCAAGGAAAGCTAAGGTGTCATCTACAAATTGTACGTGGGATATCCTTAGCTCATTTTTTTTTTTTGAGGCTAATAGGCTTAAAGTCCTTGATTCCTATCACCCTTGCTCTATTGGGAATGAGAATTAGGAAGGTCTCATTTGTAGACTTGTGAATAATGCCATTTGAATAAAACTCCTTAAAACACTTTAAACAAATCATCCTTGAGAATCTCCCAGTTTCTCTTAAAGAATTAAATTGTAAAGCCATCAGGTCCAGTTGCCTTATCACCTTCCATGTCCCACACTGCTGATTTGATCTCCTCTATCTCAAATTCTTTTTTATTCCAATCATTCATCAAACCACTTACGTGCAATTGGTCATTCTCCTTTAACTTGAACCAATACTTTTACTCAGATTTATAAAGATTGGCGTAAAACTGACATAAGCACACCACTATCCTTGACCACCCTTCCTTCCACCTTCAACCTCATGATTGTGTTTTTGATTCTTCTGCCATTATCAATCTTATGAAAGTAGGTTGTATTCCCATCTCCCTTGTCCAACCATTTAATCCTGGACTTTTGCCTCCAATGAATTTCTACATTTTTTTAATATTTTATCCAAAGATTCTTTAATCTCCAACTGTCTTCTCCTATCTTGCAGTCTCCAATACCAGCTTCCTTCCTTGATATCTAAAACAGCTAATTCGTCCAGAGCCTCCTTTTTCATAATTTTCAACCTTCCAAAGCTTCACTTTTTCCAAGGCTTGATTTATATTTGACCTCTCTTAAACATCTTTTTTTTGGATGAATAAACCTCTTTTAAACATCTTATGAATGAAAAATCTGCCCACCTTGATATAGGCTTCCTTCCTTTACACCACCATTCCTCCGCTAGTTTTGGGAAAGAGGGATGGTGTAGCCACATGTTTTCAAAACGGAATGGGATTGGACCTCCATGTGTAGGCTAATTTGTCAGAAACACTGGAGAATGGTATGAAACAAGTCTAGGAAGTAAAATTTGGGCAATCGACATAGAATGACCATTCTAAGACCCCATCGCCGAACACCTACCTAACCTAGAACGTGAGGGAGGGAATTGTTGGTTAGACCAAGTAAACTGACCGCCCTACTGAGGATATCCAATTAGATCAGATTGCTGAATCCAATTCAAAAAATCCCTCACACTCCTAGTGACTCTGATCCTTGCTTTATTAGTCTCATGGCAAAATATATATACATTAAAATCCCCCAAGACCAGCTATGGAAGGTTATTCCTTGATTCTGCTCGAGCAACTCTTGCCAAAACTGTTCGCTATCCCTAGCCCAACATGGGCCATATATTGTTGTCATTGCTTGTCTAAAGTTACCACTCAATGAATCAAAGTGCACTGTGACTGAAAAAACACCCAACTAGCTCTCAACCTTGCGCAAACACATGGAATCCCACATAAACATAATCCCACCAATCTACCCAAAGGGGCAAAAATACGCACTCAATACCGGTTTCCATTGCTTACACATCTCTCTAAGTTCCCGCCATTTATCACTTCTGCTCAGCCCCTGAATATTCTTACCATAAAACTTTCATGGATCACCTAAACTTGACTTAAAAGCCATCAACAACCATAGAGATTGGCATCAAGTCCCCTCAGGGGGAAACTACCTCATCAATAACCATCACTCAGAAAGAACGTGCTTTGTCCCAAATATGACTCGACTCCACACCCTCACTCACTCCCCTTTTATTTTCCTTTTTCCCTTCTCCACTTCCTTGGGCGTCGGAAGTCCCCAACCTCCCATCCTCCTTACCCATCAATTGTGGACCTTCAGCACTTCCATTCTTGTTATCTTGACACCTAGGGATTATAGTATTTGGAAGAGATGATAATAAGCAGTCATTCATAGAAGGGCACTCCTCAAAACACATAGTTGTTTTGGACCCACTATGAGAAAGGAGAGAGGTGACTGTGACAAGGAGCGAAAGTTTGATGAATGATGAAAGGAAGCAAACGAGGACAAAGCTATGTTGATCCCCGGGATGCCTCCTAAGACCTCAGCCTCTAGATTGGATTCTGCCTTCAGCCAGCTGATCTTCTCCAGAGTCGACGGGTCTCATTCTTTCCCTCTCACTTTTGATCTCCTTGAATACACCTGAACAAAATGCATCATGGAATAACCATTGATAGCTTGCTCCTTCTTGCTGGAAATGTTCACAACCCTTGCAATAAAATTCTCTTCCACTTGACTGACCCCAAAATGTGAAGCTTTATGCATCAATATAGCTTTGTTCCTCAAATTTGACGTTGGCGATATAGGAAACGGACTCGATTTCCCCATTCTTTTCTCACAAGCACATGATGGAACTCCTATCTCACTCCTGAAGTGGCACCCTCACCCATAGTATTAACCTCTGCTTGAATTGATTGAACCCTTTCAGCCATGTTCTGAGTTGTTACACTGACATCTGGTAACTTGGGAAGACGACCAAATCCAAAGCATGACGTGGAGGCTTCAAGTACACCAAAGAGAATGGTGATTTGCCAGTGGCACTAGATACAGAATTATTATATGCAAACTTTGCTTGAGGTAAAGCATGATCCCACTATTTCGGCTTACCCCCACAAATACACCAAATCAAATTACCAAGCGTCCGATTCACCACCTCTGTCTGTCTTTCGGTCTGTGGGTATGCTGTGCTACTAAACTTCAAGGAAGTATCAAACATCTTCCACAAAGTAATCCAAAAGTGGCTAAGAATTTTAGAATCCCTGTCAAAAGTAATAGATTGTGGAACGCCATGTAATCGAACGATCTCACAAAAGTACAAACTAGCAATGTGAGATGCATCCGATGTCTTTCGGCAAAGAATAAAGTGAGCCATTTTGGAGAATCGGTCAACAACAACTAACATCGAATCCACACCAGTTGCGTAGGAGGCAAACCAAGAACAAAATCCATGGACAAATCTTCCCAAATAGAATTAGGAACAGGTAAAGGATTATAAAGACTTGTGTTCTGTGATTGTCACTTTGATGTTTGACAAATATAGCACTTCCGAACAAAATTCCGAGCGTCTTTCTTCAATTGTGGTCAATAATATCTGTCTTCAAGTAAAACCACTATCTTATCTTGACCAAAGTGACCCCTAAGTCCACTTTCGTGAAGGTCACGAATGAGTTTTTCTTGCAAAGAAACCAGTGGAATACACAAACGATTTCCTCAAAATAAATAACCATCCATCACATTGAAATCATCTGTAGGCTGGTGTGCCACACACTTTGCCCACAAATCTACAAAATCATCATCAGTAGCATATAATTCTTTCAAACAACCAAACCCAACTATCTCACGGCTCATGGTGACCAGCAAATTAGCTTTTCGACTAAGAGCATCAGCAACCCGATTAAGAGCACCTGATTTATGCCGAATGAAAAAAGGAAACTTCTGCAAAAAGTGGACAACCTGGCATGTGTATTTGTCAAGTGCTCCTGGCTGTTCCAAAATTTCAACGCTTGGTGATCAGAATAGCATAAAATTCTTGATTGTTCATAAGTGGACCACTTTTGCCTTGCATCATTGAGTTTCTCTCTGAAATATGCAACCGGCCTGCCTTCTTGAGAGAGAACTGCCCCAATGCCTACCCCACAAGCATCCACCTCAACTTTAAATAGCTTCTCAAAGCTAGGTAGTGTCAATATAGGGGCGCTGCATAGTTTTTCTTTGATTAAGGGCCTCTCCCCAATTAAACCTTCCCTTCTTCAAACATTCAGTGATAAGGGCAACAATGGAGCTGAAGTTCTTAATAAATTGGCTATAAAAAGTAGCCAAACCAAATAAACTACGTATCTCAGTTATAGTTTTTGGTGTGGGCCAATCACGAATTGCTCTCACCTTCTCTTCATCAACATGATTACCATCAGAACACACCACATAGCCCAAAAACAGCAAGCGATTGGTCATGAAAATACAATTCCTCAAGTTAATAAATAACTTGTTTTGCATCAATACTTCCAACACTTAAGTGGTGTAGATGATCCCCTTCGATTTGGCTATATATCAAGATATCATCAAAGTAAACGACTACAAACTTGCTAGTGAAAGGTTGCAATACCTGATTCATCACTCTCATGAAGGTGCTAGGTGCATTCAACAAACCAAAAGGCATAACCAGCCATTCAAACAAACCATCCTTGGTTTTAAAAGCTGTTTTCCATTGATCTCCAGACCGAATTCTGATTTGGTGATATCCACTCCTCAAATCAATATTTGAAAATAACTTGGATATAGGGGATCTGTATCTTATTGTGATTTTATTGATGGCCCGGTAGTCAACACACATACGCTAATTCGCATCCTTCTTTGATATCAACAAAACTAGAACCGCACATGGGCTCATGCTTTCTCGAATAAATCCCTTTTGCAACAGTTCTTCCACCTTTTCTCGCAGAATTTCATAGTCCTTTGGGCTGATGCGATAGTCTAGAAGATTAGGAAGGCTTGCTCCTGGTACCAAATCTATGTGATGATGAATATCTTGCACAGGTGGTAGTTGATTAGGCAAATCATCGGCAACAAACTTACTAAATTCTTGCAACAAAGGTTGAACCTGATCGGGTACTGCCTTCACATCATTGGTAGTCTTCACCATGCGGGCCTTAACGACCATGATGTGCACTCCTTGGGACCCCCTGACGTCATCCTGAAAGTCTCTATTTGAACTGGTGATTGTAAGGAGACTTACTATCCACTTTAGCAGCTTTCAGAGTCTTACTAGAAGCTTTGGTTGGTACCATGGCAATGTTGTAACCCTTCCAAGTGAATAAATACACGTTGTCCCTCGCCTTATAAGTTGCACTCACATCATATTGCCAAGGCATTCCTAATAAAACATGACTGGCATTCATGCCAATCACATCACAAGTAATCTCCCCCTTGTAGTGCTTTCCCATAGAAATTGGTATGGTGCAAATTTAGGTTACCTTCACTGTGGGGCCTTTCTTCACCCAACCAATCGAGTAAGGTGAAGGGTGCAGTTTGGTTGGCAACTGCAAATAATCAACCAACTTCTTTGTCAAAAAAATTATCACGACTTCAATTATCAACAATCAAATCGCATACCTTGTTGGAGAGGGAACACAATGATTGAAAAACATTGTAGCTTTGAGAGAAGTCTTCTTGCTTTTCTGAACATAAAACCCATTGCAAAACCAGGTTGAGACGTTCACTTTCTTCTTCTTCCCCCACTTTATACACATTATTATCATATGTGACCAATCCATCATCTTCTTTTTCCTACTGAATCAAATTCATAGGCTTTCTAGCTAGACATTCATTAAACCTATGTCCCCTTTTGACCACATCTGTAACGCTAGCACTAGCGTCCCCCTTGTCCTTGGCGCTAACTGGAGTAGACAAAGCTGCTGTTTGGGGTGCCTTGCCCTCGCCAGAAAAATTTCCAGCATCATAATAAGACTTCCAAGAGTACTCCAATCGCCCAACTTATTTCTCCATCAATTTTGCTTTCAACGCCATGTTGTGGGCTTCGTCTTTCGACCACAAAACCTGCAACCCGATCTTTTCACGAATAAAAGGCTTCAAACCAGCTAGATGATGGCAACTTGTTGTGACTCTATTTAATTCAAATTATTGCATGCAAAAAGTCTAGAAAATTCAAGAATATAATCAATAATAGATTTATTTCCCCTCAAACAATTCTGGTAAAGCTGAAAGAGATGCTGATCGTAATCTGGTGGTAAAAATCTCTACATAAGCAACTGCTTCATTCGTCTCCATGTATGGATTAGAACTCTACGTTGTTGTCGCCTATTATTTTGTAGAGTACCGCACAGGACAGCCGCACCACTTTTGAGTTTGAAGGCTACCAGTTTGACCTGTCGCTTCTCCAAAACCTCCATCATCTCAAAAAATCTCTCCATCTCAAATACAGAATCGAGGAAATCTTCAATGTTCATATTCCCATTAAAAGTAGGAATATCTGCCTTTATAAGATAATCCTTGAACCTTTGATTTCGTCGTTCGGTCTCCCATGGTTTAGGGCTACTTCTTCCTCGTGAAGATCTAAATCATCATCTCTGAACAGAGGTCTGTGAGTCTCTCAAATGCCAACGCCCTGGTGTCTATCGCGGTGTCTCCTTGCTCTAGCGACATGGTGGCCTCGAGCAAATCCCCCGGCTCCTCTACCAATGGCGTTTTGATCACGGTTGGCATTGACTGCTATATCCGCAAGCATCTGACGAATCTCCACCATCTGTTGCCGTTGTTCTTCAATGGCCACCCATATCGCTTCTTGCCCACGAGTAATGTCTAAGGGATTGTCACCGTCACCTCCGTTGTTGACTATCTCGTCAGGCAAAACCTGCTTTGATAACAATTGATGCAGTGAAAGTTACGAAAACAAGGATTAATCTTCGTTAATCCTAGAAAACAGGAATCTACTAACAAATAACCTTGAATCCACAAGGAAGATGAGAAAATTTCTTGAAAACATAACCCTCTTATTAACGATTTGATGAAAAGTCGTCTACAAAGTAATTCCAACGCCTTATAGAGGCTTTCCTAACTTAACCCTAAAACATTAAGAAACAATGAGAAATTACAAAACTAACCCAACTTAAATAAGAAAACACCTAACAAGAATAACTCAAATAGTAACTCGCCAACTGCTGGTAACGTTAATTTTAAAGCAGGAATTAAACTCCAACTTGTCAGTTCTTGGTTTTCTTCATGTCATGCTGCTCCAAATACATCAATGCTAGATGTTCGACATCAAAACGCAAAGTATGGGATACCTCCATAGTTTGCCTGCTATGAACTCGTCCTAGCGCATATACATTGGCGATGCAAGAGAGGCAGCTTGTATGGTTGCCGCTAAACGATGGCTTCTTTATAAATTCTATCAATAAATATGACCCCATTTGCGTTAATAACAGCCTGCACCCCTGCAATACATAGTCCCAAACCACAAGAGCATTTTCCTTTGGGAAGACAATAGTTACGTTCCTTTTGTGCCAAGAGAAAGACAACTGTAGATATTTGCTCATAGCATTAAACCGTAGCTCCATAATGAACAAAACACTAGCCTCTCGGAACGACCCTTGTAGCCCACTTTTCTCTTTGATTTGCAGCCCTTGAACCTCCTCCTCAGCTCAGTGATACTCAACGTCATCCAATTAGAAAGATTCGCATACGCAAACATGAACAGCTTATTCAAAATCCTCACATCCCTTGAGTGCGTCTCAATCTCGCTTTCGCATTTGCCGGAGATAGATTATTGTTCACCCATCTAACAGAACTTTTCAAGCACAAAGACCCATCATGCTTGCCTCCAACCTCACCTGAAGAATCACCCATGCTTTCCTCCCACAGGACCTTTTCTGATTTATCCCTTTCTCTCTTTTGTTCAAGCATTGGTTGGACTTGATTAATTTTTTAGATGTTGAGGAGAGGGGTGCTTGGTTATTGGTTCAAGTTGAAGGCACCTCAAGGCGGTTGACTATTGACTAAGGTAGAGATTGTTGGAGCATGGCTTATACTTACATCAAGTCTAATAATCTTGTTTGTGATTGGAACCAATGTGCGAGGGGATTTCAGGCGGCTTTGTACGGCATGGGTACATTTGTAAATTTATGTGATATACTAGGGTAAGGTTTTACTAAGGGTCTGGATATAAGATAGAAGTTGTTATCCTACTGATATAATCTCTAGATCTAAATAGAAAATTTTCTCTCTCTTGATCTTTCTTTGCTTAGGATTCATAACTCAATAGTTTAGTTTGTTCAGGAAACACTGGATTTGGTGCAATATGTAGAGCTACTTGATTCTCACAGAATAGAGGCATTGGAGTAGTTGGAGAGCCAATCTCATGAAGTGTTGTAGCCATGTTAACTCACTAGCAGTTTGACCCATAGATCTACTTTGCTTTTTCACTAGATCAATTTCTGTTGTCCGCCATACACCTCTTGAACCAAATCATGATGGAGGAAATCATTCTTGGCATCCAACTGATAAAAAGGGCGTCGTAGGAGAGACTAATATGTTGACAGAAGCAATCTTAGTGACGGGTGAAAATGCCTCATCGTAGTCAATTTTACGAGTCTAAGTATAACCTTTTGCCACCAACCTGGCCTTAAATTGCTCAAAAATACCATCAAGGGTATACTTTATAGTGTATATTGATTACAGCCATCAACATGTTTCCAAGTTGGAAGAGGGACCAAGTCTGAAGTCCCATTTTAATGAAGAGCCTCCATCTCAACTTGCATGGTTGATTGCCACCTAGGATCAGATAATGCATCTTGTACAAAATTAGGAATTGATAAAGTAGTGATGAAGATCAGGACTATAATATTGATAACCTTTTTGAGTATGAGAATAACTAAAAGAAGATACACTTAATGGCACGAGAATGAAGATTATGAACATGGAGACCTATAGAGTGAACCAAGTAGATACATCCTTTCTAACATGGAAATTTAAGCAGATATTGGTGCTCTCTGTACTTGATGATTGTTCAACTCTTATTTATACGGTATTTGGTTTTTGTTGAATGTTGGAACTAGTGACCTTGGGAGGGAAGCTTGTGATAAGTTCAAGAAATGGCTCTAATTATGAATCTTTGAAATATTGTCATGCTTCTTGATTTTTTCAACATATTTTTCTTTTGATTTCTGGTCATTTTTTCTCTACATGTTAAAGGGAATATCAATGATCTTTGCCAAGTGAGAGGAAAAAATATTTGTTAAGCTTTATCATATGTAGATGTTATATTCAAGAGATATTTCTTAGGCCAATTTTATGCAATTAGAAAGCAACATATGCATAGGATAAGCATTATTGAGACGTGGAAATAAGATGGGTGTGTGGGCAGACTATGAAAGATGAGGAACGAGCATATTCGAGAAAGTTTATTTGTCCCCCAAACATGTGATGGCATGGAACATGGTAGGTTAAGATGGTTTGGGCTTATAAAGTGAAGACCTAAAGAGGTAGCTATGAGAAGTTGTGAGAGGGTGTTCATTGAAATGTCTAAGATGGCATAGGGAATAAAAGGAACATAAATGGAGTTTGTTAGAATGGATATGAAGACCCATAGGTTGATTGAATGTATGGTATCTAATAAATTGGGATGGACGAATATGATTCATCTCATCAACCCTGATCAGTAGGGATTAGGTATAAATGTTTTGGAAAAAAATTTTCCATGCCAATGAAACGCAACACAAAAACCACTTAAGTTTGGTGAACCGCCTTTTTTTTTTAAGGAAATGGATGACATGGATAAAGCTTGCCGTTGTTGCTGCCCATTCAGTAAGCGATTTAAGTCGCACATCTTGCGTATCATTGGGATCTGGAAAAGAAAAAGATAGGGAGGGGATAGGGGCGCTTTTAATAATCAGGGGAGGGAAGGAGGGGGGAGAGAGAGAGAGAGAGAGAGAGAGAGAGAGAGAGAGAGAGAGAGATGGGAGAGAAGATGGATAGGGGAGACAGAGCAGAGACGAGAAGAGAGAGAGAGGGTGGGAGAGAGGGAGAGACATGGGAAGGCATACCTGTTGCGGTTTTGCCTCCTCTTCTCCTCTCTTCGTTTGTAGGTAGGGAGCCAATAGAGAGGACTGAAGTGCGATAGAGGAGAAAGAGGGAAGAGAGGTGAGAGAGATGAAAAGGGGAGGGCGAGGGGGAAGACACCATTGCAAGAAACGGGTAGGAGTTGGTGGGGGAAAAAAGGAGTGGTGGAAGAGAGAGGGAGGGGGAGGTGTCATTGGTAACCTGGCTGTACTCTTTCTAAGTCAACTTAGAGAGGGGGGAATGAGTGTACATATATTTATGTGTATATATTTATCTGAGATATAGATATATTTAATTATCTGATCAGAACATGAATTTTTTTATTATATGAAATATATTATTTATTTTTATCGTCAGTAAATTATACATAAACATGCAATATATTCTGTATATAGTATAAAATAGAAAATATGTGTATATAAATATACAATATAATTAAATATGCTTATATTATGTTGATACATGCACACACACACACACATATTCGGATTTATAAAAAATACTTCGTTTCTTCTATTTTATTTTGAAGAAATTTTCAGCAAGACAGTACAATCTGCATGCCCATTGAAAAGACACAGCAGGCCCCTAGCGAAACGGTTTTGAAACCGGCACGGAAAACTTTGTTGGGATAATGCTTTGGCACTTTATGCATAATACCATTGCTTAGATAAGATTAATGACTTCAGTAAAGGAATTGTACTTCTGTATTTGTGTTCTTTATGTTACGACTGTTAATATCTGTATGTATTTTTGCCTGTGTTCTCTAAGAGTTCCCTCTACTGATTTTCAGGAACATGATCCAACATTAAAGGGAAGAGTGAAAAAAAGTGATGCACGTGAAATGCAGATGTTTTATCAACAGTATTACAAAAAATATATTCAGGCTTTGCAGAATTCTGCTGATAAAGCTGATTGGTGAGTTTGCTATGTGCTAGTAATTGCATTTTGGTCTTTGGCTTGGTAACTTGCCTTAGTGTACATCATGATGATTTAATCTTTTTTTCTTCAATTTTATGCAGTGCGCAGCTTACTAAAGCCTATCAAACTGCTGCTCTCCTTTTTGAGGTTTTGAAGGCTGTCAATTTGACACACCCTATGGAAGTTAATCATGAGGTGAAACTAGTCATTGGTTCTTGACTTGATACCATATTATTCTGAATGTTGTCACTTCTTTTGGTCACACAAGTTTAAAAGTGTTGCTAGCATTTTGTTTAATAGCCATTGATATGTTGTGCTTATGACTTTTGTGATGTCATGATTTGTCTTTTTTGAAGATTTCGGAGGCTCACAATAAGGTAGCAGAGAAAACAGAGATATATATTCCGTACAATATTCTTCCTCTTGATCCTGATAGTGCAAATCAAGAAATCATGCGATATCCTGAGGTTGTTATTTTGTCATGTATGTTACATGTTCGCTTTATGTTCATGCTTCAGTTCTTCAGGTTTTTATGTTATATGTAGATTCATGCGGCTGTCTTTGCACTCCGGAATACAAGGGGTCTACCTTGGCCCAAGGACTACAAAAAGAAGGTTGATGAAGATATTTTAGACTGGCTACAGGCCATGTTTGGATTTCAGGTGGTCTTCTACCCGTAGAATTGTTTTGTTAGAGGTATTTAGTTTCTTGCGTAATTTTAATTATGTTCCCTTGGATGTGATTAACTGTTGGTTCCTTTTGTTTTCATGAATCTTGTCGCCACCACTTCAATTCGTATATATATATTCAGAAGTATAACGTGTCTAATCAGAGGGAGCACTTGATTTTATTACTTGCAAATGTGCACATACGGCAAGTTCCAAAGCCTGATCAGCAACCAAAGGTTCTATCCCATTCTTGAATTGCTTTTGTTTCTTCAGGTACTGTTTATTCACTCATGACATGTATCTGCATATTTCCTGTGCAGTTGGACGAGTGTGCTTTGACTGAAGTGATGGAGAAGCTATTCAAGAACTATAAGAAGTGGTGTAAATACTTGGATCGCAAGAGTAGTCTTTGGTAATTTTTCTCATATTGGTTCTTTTACATCATTGACTATATGATAGTCCTCTAACCATTGACTTTAATAGTCAAGATAGTTATCTTGATTTATTACATCGTTATGGTCATTGACTATATGATACTCCTCTAACCATTGGTCGTGAGATTACTGCTGGATCTCCAATCATTTCTGAAACTCCAAAAGCTGTGTTGAGCAGTGTTATGGGGGTTTTGGGTTATGAGATTGAAGAGGTGATGGGTGAGGTATCAGAGTCATGGGTTAAATTGTCGAGAGGAAGAGGGTGTGTGGGAAAGGGTTGAGAGTTTTGCCAATATAGTGATTGATAGGGTGGAAAATTCGAACGGTGGGAGTATCTCATTGCATAGAGTTATACAAAGAAGTAGTGAAAGATCGGAGGAAAAAAGAAGGTGTTCCCAATGAAGATAGTGTGTTGGAATATTAGGGGGTTGGGGTGTGAGAATAAAAAAATGAGCTGTAAAGGACATATGTCTTGGTGTTAAGCCTGATATACTAGTTGTTCAAGGAACTAAGAAAGAATCCATTGAGAGGAGGTTAGTGAGAAGTTTGTGGGGAGATAGAGATAAGGAGTGGAATTAAGAAAGAATCCATTGAGAGGAGGTTAGTGAGAAGTTTGTGGGGAGATTGAGATAAGGAGTGGGACTTTCTTCCATCGGTAGGTTCAGCTGGTGGTATTTTGATTATATGTGATACTTTGATTGTGAGAAAAGAGGAGAGGAAAATGGGGGTCTAGACTCCTTTTATCAAATTTACATCCCTTAACGACCAATTTGGGTGGGGTTTACGGGAGTTTATGGTCCATCTCGAGCTAGAGGATGGGTTCATTTTTGGAATGAGTTGGAAAAGATTTGTCCAAGGTCAAGT
Organism: Buxus sempervirens; assembly: GCA_947561395.2. Taxonomy (NCBI): domain Eukaryota; kingdom Viridiplantae; phylum Streptophyta; class Magnoliopsida; order Buxales; family Buxaceae; genus Buxus; species Buxus sempervirens. The sequence goes on along the minus strand of OX387183.1, from coordinate 3,464,881 downwards.
TTCCCATGGCTCATTATATGGGATTTCAATGTGATTAGATATTCTTATGAAAAAAGTAGTGGGATGATGACGGTTAATAGGAGCATGCGGAATTTTCGTAATTGGATTCAGAATAATGATCTTATTGATTATCCATTAAGTGGAGGTCTATTCACTTGGTCAAATTTTCAAGATCCTCCCCTATGTTCTAGGATTGATAGAGCCCTAGCTTCTAATGCATGGGATTCCCATTTCCAGTTTGTGGTTCAGTCTTCGCTATCAAGATCTATTTCGGATCATTATCCCTTGTTGTTGGCTAGTGGAATGGAGTCTAGAGGGCCATCCCCGTTTAGATTTTTGAATATGTGGCTTGAATACCCAAATTTGGCCCAACTAATGAATGATTGGTTGTTTGAGGTAGCTGAGGGAGTTCAGGGGTGGGCAGGCTTCAAGTTCATGAGAAGCCTTAGAGGTATTAAATTCTAGCGGAAACAATGGAATAAGGAATGTTTTGGAAGTCTTGAGGAGAAAAGGAAAAAAAATTTACAGGTTCTTAATGATTTGGATAAGAAGAAAGAAGAGGGGTTGCTCATGGAGGCTGATCGAGTTAGGAGGAAAGAGGTTAAATTGGAGTTTCTTGAGGTTCTTAAGATGGAGGAGATCTCGTGGAGACAGATATCTAGGGTAACATGGATGGAGGAGGGGGACGGAAATACAAAGTTTTTCCATAAAATAGCTTCTGGTTGTAAAGTGAAGAATAATATTTCAAAATTGGTGATTGATGGAAGGGAAACAGAAGATTCAATAGAGATCCTCCATGGGCTAACCGATTTTTATTCTAATCTTTATAAGGCAGATCAGGAGTTCAAATTTTTCTCGAAGGAGGAAAATACTTTCAGATTGGATAGAGAATTGTCTGAATGGGTGGAAAGGCCCTTTGTTGAAGAGGTGGTGGAAAGGGGCGATAAATGAGTTGGATGGAAGTAAACCACGAGGCCTTGATGGATTTTCTTTGGCTTTCTATCAAAAGAATTTGGGCACTATTAAGGGACAGTTGATGCTGGTTTTTAGTGAATTCTACTTATCTGGTATTATTAATAAAGGTACGAATGCGACATTCTTTTCATTGGTCCCAAAGAGAGTTGGGGTGTTGGAGATTAAAGGCTTTAGATCAATTGGCTATGCCAGAGAAGGTTATTGATTTGCTAAATCAATGGAGCTTTCCATGATTTGGTAAGAGGGGAAAGATTTTTTATAAAATCTTGTTTCATGCAATGTTGTGGTTTATTTGGAAGGAGAGAAATAGTAGAATCTTTGAGGATGAAAGAGTCTCCAGAAGCTCGGTGATTGAAGCTATCATCAGACTATTAGTTGTTCTATGGCCTACCAGGTATCTTGAGTTCCATGGTATTTCTGGCAATGATATTATGAGGTGTTGGGATACAGTTTGATTTTCCTCTCCAACAATGGTAGTATGTTCTTGTGTTTGATCACTGCCTACAGAAGGGATCATTAAATTAAACTTTGATGGATGCTCTTTGGGTTATCCTGGATAAACAAGGGTAGGAGGTGTGTTTAGGAATCACATGGTTCAAGTCATATTTGCTTATTGTGGCCCTATTGGTATGAGAAATTCTACTCGGGATGAGTCATTGGCACTCGTCACAGGTATTCGACATATACATACCTTGGGGATTTAAGAGGTTGTGATTTAGGGGGATGCCGCCAACATTTTGGGATGGATGAGTATAGAGGATTCTGGTCTATGGAGATATTTGGAGTTGATCAGATTAGCTTGGTCTTTGATGCAGTGTTTGAACGTCTCATTCAAGCATGTATCAAGGCAAACTAATGATGTTGCCGATAGACTAGCTAAGGCTGGAGCGACTAGTAGTTCTCTAGTGTTTGGAGAGTAGTCTTATTGCATAGAGATTTAGATTGTTCTTGATTGTTGGGGTACCCTTTGGCTAGTGGCACCTTCTACTTTTGTTTTTATCTTCTCTTTGTACTTTCTCCTTCTTTTTACTAAAATTTCATCAATTGTAAGAAAAAAAAATTCTTATGGTCTTTTCTTGTAGGTTTTTTAGATATTGTATTCTGGCCCTCCTATATACATACATCTTCGCTTATTAGCTGAAGCTTTTAGGTGTAACGGTTGTTTAACATGGTATCAGAGCAGGAGGTATTGTGTTTGACCCCTGGCGGCGAGTTTGCCTTGTTATTTACTTATATCCTGGGTACGTATGCCATTTGTGTGTCCTCCCATAAATGTTCTCGTGCAAAGTCGCACTCGGGGAGTGTTGAGAACTGGAGATATTGCGTTCGGGCTCTCTTATATACATGGTTACATCTTCACATATCAACCTAAGCTTATAGGTGCAACGGTTGTTTATCATAGTTAAATAAGAATTTATGCACAATTAATATATTCTCTCTCTCCCTCCCCCTCTTCCCTTCTCTTTTTACCTTAATCATGTTTCAAATATATTTCAGGTTGCCAACCATCCAACAGGAAGTGCAGCAGTGTAAACTCTTATACATAGGTCTATATCTTCTTATATGGGGGGAGGCCGCAAACTTGAGATTCATGCCTGAATGCCTCTGCTATATATACCATCATGTATGCATTGAGACATTTTTTTTTTTTACTTTTCACTGCTGTAAAATTATGATGATTTCTTCATTATTTTTGAAGTTTTCTGTAGCGCTGATAATATTCTTTTCTTTAATTTTCCCAAATGTTCATTTTGAATGTTCTAAATTTCTCTGTTGATGCATGCAATCTTATTTTGTTTGATTGTGGATTCAAATTATTTATACCCATTTTACTAGATTTTAAATGATTAGACAAGAAAAATGTCAAAGTATATTTTAAGGGGAATTTGAACCTTGACAGTATCTGTAGTATAAGTTACAACAAGGGAGATATCAGTAGACTGGATCCTTTTTCCCCCTTTAAATTGGAAATTTGCAGAACATTTTCCAAATTTCATCAAATAATTCCTATGCCTGTTTTCACATTTGAAGTATTGTTCTTAGTACCTTTTGTACATAAACTAAGTAGTACTAAGAAAAATAACAAAGCTTTGTCCAGTCTCTTTTGGTCATTGGTGTAGTCATGTTCACCTATTTGATGTTAGGGCAAGCATTTAGTGCTAGATGGTGCTAGTGACGCTCCTGATTCCTTTTACTGGAAGTAATTCCAACAGTTCAGTTGACCCCCCTAAGATCCAAATTGTTGTTCTCCGTTTTATGTCAATTGAGTGGATCTTTTTTTCCTCCTAAAATTGTAAATTTTGGAGAAGACTTGCCAAATTTCATCAAATAATTTCTGTGCTTGTTTTCACATTTGAAGGATAGTTTTTAGCACCTATTATGTATAAACTAAGCAGTTCCACAAAAAATATCAAAGTTCTGTCCAACCTCTTTTGGTCACTAGTGTACCATGTTAACCTATGTGATCGTATGGTATGCATTCATTGCCAGGAGGAGTTAGTGATACCGCCTCGTTGCTTTTGTTGCTCATAATCTCGACAATTCAACTAACTTTCATAAGATCCAATTTGTTGTTATCTGGTGTGTGAGTAAAGAGACAGAATCAAGTCGTCAAACACGAGACCAGAAATTACTAATGATTTTAAACCCATGAAAATGTCAATATTTTTGGACAACTCATTTTGATGTTTATTGCTGTCTCCATATCGACAATTAGTTCCCATTGCATCTTTAATCATAATAACAAATCAGACTTGTTTTGTTGGAAATTATTATTGTTATTTTTTTTTAATTTCTTGACATGTTTTTTTACTGTTTTTGAGAATTGCTCCATTTATGAGGTTTATTGGTTCATTTTTGAAATTTTCTTTTATTCATTTTATTTAGAGAAAAAGAAAAAAAAATCTGCATATCATTTTTGCTAGTTTGGATAAATCATATGATAGGGTTCTGTGAGAATTGATTTGGTGGACTTTGTATTAAAATGGTCTACCACTGAAATATATTGATGCAATTTAGAATAGGTATGAGAAAGTAAAGTATGAAATATACTTAGGCAATTAAGTATATGAAATATATTAAAGTTAAGATTGTTGGTGGTGTGACAACTAAGTTTTAAGCTAACATATGCTTGCAACAAGGGTCAGATATTAGCCTTTATCTGTTTGCTTTAGTTATGAATTAGTTGACGAGTCATATTCAAGACAAGAGACCTTGGTTTATGTTATTTGCAAATAATGTATTCTTGGTAGGTCACACTAGAGAAGAAGTAAATGTTAAGTTAAAATTATGAAGAGATACCTTTGAATGAAAGGCTATTATAAACTTATAATAAGTTGTGTACAAACTGAGTATATGAAATGACTTTTTAATATTAATAACAATATAAGTAATGAAACTATTAGAATCTAATAGTCACAATAAACCTTTAAGCAATAAATTCTGATACCCTTGGATCAGTAGTACAAAAAGATTGAGAAATTGGTTGTTGGAGTGTGGTTCATACTTACATCTAGGTATAGTGAGAGTACGTTGGTAAAGTATTCTGATATATTAGGGTTAGGATTGTAACAGTTTTCTGGGTATAAGATATAAATTGTAATGTTGCTGATATAATCTCTCTCTGAATAGTGAATTGCTCTCTTTCGTGGACACAGGCACAAAGCCAAGCTATATTAAATTTTTTTTTTTGCACGGTTTCTACTTGATGCTTATTCGCTATCAAAAGGTTTAATATTCAAACATTAATGAAGATGTAGCAAATAGGATTACAGTTGGTTGGCTTGGTTGGAGGGATGCTTTTATGATATTGTGTGATTAGTGTGTTAAACTTAAGGCTTAAGTTTTATAAAACCGCAATTAAAATAGTTACATGGTATGCTACGGAATGTTGGTTGGCAAAGAAATAACATGTTTAGAAGATAAGTGTTATCAAGAAGGGATGCTAAGATGGATGTGTGGTAAAACTAGAAAAGCCAAAGTAAGAAATGGGGATTGGCATAGCTTGAATTGTGTATACAATTAAGGAGAGTAGGTTAAGGTGGTTTGGACATATAAAGTGAAGACATAGAGGTGGAACTGTAAAAAGGAATGAGAAGTTTCATAAGGAAGGGCCTAATAGCAATTAAGGAGAGTAGGTTAAGGTGGTTTGGACATATAAAGCGAAGCCATAGAGGTGCAACATGGGCACTTGACCCTCTGCTTGAGCGTCGTAATTGAAAATCTCAGTTGCGACAAACTGAGAATTCTTCTGATTTTTAATTTGCCCTTCACCTTAGTTTTAAACTACTCTAAATCGTTTGAAACACATTCAGAATCATTCAAGGACCATAACCTAATAAAATAAGACTCAAATTTCACACATTATTTCATTCGATCTAGAAATCCCTTGCTAAACTCAGAATAATTGTTTCAACTAGAATTCGTTGTTCAATCCCTTTTAAAATCGAAATCATGCTTCTAAATCTTAATTGAAGGGTGCTACTTACCTGATTCAAGCTCCTATTCGACTTCTTCTTCCTCTGATCTATCCAGCCTTGAACAAAGAGGCTGGTCTTGAAAGTTAGACCAAGTGAAGAGACCATCTTGAAGAGGGTAATCGATAAGTTCATTGTGTTGGATCCAATTTGAGAAGTTCCTCATGCTTCTAGTGACCCTAGATTCTACCACGACTATAGGATCAGCTTCCTCCCGAAAAGCTCTTGACAATTCCTAGCGAGATAGCTTTAGACCCAAGCTAACTGAGTTATCGTCAACTGGATTTGATGTAGGAGATGCCTTTCTCTGCTTATTCGACAATTCCCTTGCTTCATCTCTCTCCGGTAAGGTCAACAGCTCCTCCCCTGCCGCGATAGGCATGTCGCAATGCCCCTTGCCTTTTGAAAGGGAACAAAGGGTTGGCGGATGTGACAGGCCCCTCTCAATCGACTTGATCCTGGTTTCTGGAGGAACATGTCTGTTGATTTTATGAACTTGGTGACAGGGGAAGACGAAGAAGGAATATGTAAGTTGACATTCGGAATTGAAGAAGTCGACGCCTATCTCTGCTGAAAAGAAGCCTTCGATGGCTCCTTGATGAAGATGCCGTTTCTCCGTCGAGGGATGAAGTTCTTCCCCCCTTTGGTATTGTCCTTCACCTTGTGCGATGCTTGAGCCGGCCGAGGAAACCTTGTCGCCAGATGCTTAGAAATGAGATTAGAGGAGTCAATAGACGCCCGACCCTATTTATTCCAAGAGTCCTTACCTTGATAACCAAAGGATCCAAAATCAAGATTAGTGGGCCTAGGGATCAGCTGCTCCAAAATACTAGTATTGGACCGACCCAATAGAGATGGTAAATGGTCGCTAGAGGGAGGCCCTTGGCGTTGATCAAAGTTTGAATTTGAAAATGACTTTTGCCATGCAAGTCATCTTCCATCTTTGAAGCTTGGAAGTCTACATCCCAAAACGAAGAAGGTGAAGGTTTACGTTCCAGCACTTCGACAAAAACATCAGACCACCATCTGCCTTCCTTGATATCAATACATCTCGGAATTCTTCTCTTTAGAGTTTCAGCCACCTGGAAGGAAACAACATCATTCTTCAGTAGGCCCCCAGTTCTTTGAAGCCCCCCATTGAATCCCCCAGATATTTGAACGTTGAAACCCTGAGAAGGTGAGGAGGAATTCCTTCAACCTGAACCCACCAACCCTCCTGCGAAAATGGCCCCTACCGGCGACTCCCTTGCATCGAACCATCTATCCAAGGATAAAATAGTGTTATCCTCCAGCACAATTGGGCTATCGCCCACCAATCGGTTTGCCTGCAATTTGCATTCCACAAATAGCAAAGCTGTTGAATGACCCAATGGAAGTAGGTGCTGATTAATAGATGATGAGAGCCCAACCCCAACTTCAGACAGTCTCCTCCAATCGAACGGACATGAAGTCTGGCAAAGAACAGGAAAATCCCATTCTAGGTGGCGAAGCAGGGACACCAATTGAATGTCTATTGCTCTGTCTGCCCTTCCTTTAGCAACTGGCTTTCAGTTTTAATACTTTTGCTCATGATGGAGGACAGGCTTTGATTTCTGCTATCTTCCAATTCAGGTGAAGAAGAATCTGAGGTGCTTGGCCCTCCTTTGACGTGCTAGTTCGATTTAGCACCAGAATAGAGAGGAGGGACCAGCGAATTCAATGCACGCAGGATGTAGTCCCAACTATTGTCGTTACTGTTGATCGGAAAGATGAGGGACTGGCTTCAACCACCATTCCAGATGGCCGAGACTTGAAGGAAGATGCCTCTCCAATTAGACTTTACGTCCATGATGTACCTATATGATCTCCGTCAGTGGGAAGCAATAATGCCCCTGAAGTTGTAGTTGTGCTTCAGGTTTCCCACTAAGTTAATCAGGCAATGGACACTGCTATTAGAGAATCTTATCGATTTTGAAAGATTGTTAACCTTTCTGTAATTTTTAGGAAAGGTCCTTCTCCGATTTTCTTCCCTTCAAAGGTGAACTCCTTCCTTTCGACCTTGACAAATGATCTGAAAATCTTTGCCCTGTTTATCCTCCTTGAGATTGAACTGTGCAAAGGAATATTGGGAGCAAAACGAGCGGCCTCTGCATAAGATTTTTTGATATCCCTCTGACAAGAACCTGAACCTTGTCCTTCTAGATGAAATCTTTTGTCCTCTTCTGCCTTTTCCCCTGACGAGCCTCCCTGGTGATTATCTCCTTTACCCAAAGCCCCAAGAAGAAACGATAAAATCTCTTCCAAACTGTAACCAGCACTCTTTAGGTCGTTGCAGACGACATGAAAATCAGGTGAAATAACTGAGTTCCCGCGGTCCATGAGAAGATCAACACCTTCAAATTAGGCCGCCGAGGTGAGCTCCGTCGCCTTGCTATCTCCTTGAAACCCCCGATGTGGATGCCTTGATGACAAGCCATGTAAAGTCGCGATACTCTCACCTTGCCATCGCCTTGCCTTCAGTAGAAGATTCTACGATCAAGTTGGTTCCGAAACTGACAAGGTAGAAAGATACAGACATTGACGATGTTGCTGAGCCGCTATCGACGTTGAATCGATTCCCCAGCGTTGTCGTAGAACTATTGTTGTCTTGCTTTCGCCTAGCTAGCGACGTCAAGACGCCGTCGAACTGTCGTTGCCTTGCTATCGCCGTCAAACAATCGCCTTGCTATCGCTGTCGAATAATCACCGTATAGATTTTGCTGTTGAAAATTATTGAACTAATAGATTGACCTCCCTATTTATAGTTGCCGCCAACTCTAGCTTTGAACCTCTTGAGATTTGCTATGTGCTCCACCACAATACACACTCTACATGATCACCATGAATAAACTGTGTTTGCATGCATTACCCCTCCAATAAATTCATGCTCACACAATAGAATAAAATAAAATAAACTAATTAATTTACCTATTTTTTAATATTTTTCTATTAGAAATTTAAACAATTCACTTATCTTATTGGTTCAATCTCTTGCATTTGATTTTTGAAGAATTCCCAAAATAACCTTTTTCCTTATTTCCAGTATTTTCCACCAATAAAAGAATTATTAATTATAAAATCCAATTTAAAATTAGTATTTAAAATTCCGGGATATTACCCCTATGCACCTTAAATTAGGTTTTTGGGACCTTATGGGTTATCAGACAGAATGTGGAATGAATGGGCAATTGCATCACAAGACTTGGAAAAGAAGTATTTGGAGAATTATGATGTGCATTATGATGTAGTATTCTAGCTCATAGGGACACTTGGTGGTTGAGTGATGTTATTTTAAAGTTTGGCAAAAGGATAAAACTAACTTAGAAAGATAAAAAAATGTTAGAAAAGAAACAATGGGGAAAGCTAGTGAAACTAATAACCATGCCTATAACAAATTATATGATAATTTTGGTTTTTATAGAAGGTGAAAACTTTATCTATAAACATTAAGAGAAATTAAAACGAGGGACTTAGATTAGGTTAGATGTATTAAAAGTGAAAATTCTTGAGTTTTTGTAAAAGATGAGGAGATTAAGGAAAGGTGGAAAGAATATTTTATAAAATTATTAAATGGGGACGATACAAAGAGATCTAGATTGTGTATGGACAGTGGCATTAATGGAACTGGAGAACAAACCTATATTCGTATGGTTCGAGTTGTAAAAGTTAAAGATGCTCTAGATAAAATGAAAACATGAAAAGCCTTGGGCCTTGATGTCATCCCTATTGATGTGTGGAAGTGCCTGAGGGATATTGTTGTATGGTTTAAGTTGTAAAAGTTAAAGATGCTTTAGATAAAATGAAAATAAGAAAAGCCTTGGGCCTAGTTGTCATCCCTATAGATGTAGGAAAATGCCAAATGCTTTGAGGATTAGTACAAAATACAAAGTTATTAGAATAAGGGAAATGTACAAGAGTGTGCAAATTACCGTGGCATTAAACATATGAGTCACACTATGAAATTATGGGAACGTGTTATTGAGCACAAATTAAGGCTAATAACTAGGGTGACTAAAAACCAATTTGGATTTATGCTTAGAAGATTCACTACTGAAGCTATATTTTGACTTAAACATTTAATAGAAAAGTCTACAGAAAAGAAAAAGGATTTGCATATGGTTTTTATTGATTTAGAAAATGCATGTGATAGGGTTCCAAGAGAATTAATTTGGTGAAATATGTTGATGCAGTGAAGGATATTTATCAGGGAGTCTTAACTAAGAGAAAATTGTTAGCGGTGAAACACCTAATTTCCGAGTTAATATAGGTTTGCATCAAGGGTCATCTATTAATGCCTTTATCTTTTTTTTGATAGGTAATAAAGGATATGTATTAATCAATCAAGAGATCAAGAAACAAGTACACGATAGGTGTACACACATAAAAAACCCAGCACCTACAACTCCAAGAAACTTTAACAAGAAAAAAAGTCTTGACTATCTAAGCCTCTTCTGAACTTTGTGTTAGAAATCCACCCAAGAAGATAGCTAAGTGCCGCTCGAATCAGATCTGTTATGGGAGTGGAAGAATCCTTAAATATTCTTCTATTAGCCTTTATCTTTTCACTTTAGTTATAAGTGAGTTGGAGTTATATTCGAGATGGGGTGCCTTGGTGTATAATTTTTTTGATCGATATCAATGAGGATTATATTAATTTATAAGAGCAATAATATAGGACTTACAAGTACACAGAGTGTACTAGGTGGACCTTACAAAACACAAAAGCTCCCACACTCTAAAAATTCCTTACGATCTATCCCCTTACATGATTCTTTACTAGATGCCCAATACAGTAGATAGCTGAGTGAGTATTCTAATAAAACCCATGAGGACTTGGCAGAGTCATTAAAAATTCTCTTATTCCTCTCCTTCCATAATGCCCATAGAATTGTTGCTGTGGCAAAGTTCCCCAAAACCTCATACCTCGAGACTCCTCTGTTGTAATTCCAAGATAGTAACACTTGATGCAAGTCCTAGGGCTGCACCCATAGCTTCCCAAATCTCAATAGAAAAGCTGTACACAAATCATGAGCTACCTTATAGTGGACGATTAAATGATTAGCAGATTCCAAGTCAAATTTGCACATTACACATCTGTTGGGGGTTTGCCATGCTCTTTTCACGAGATTATCAATTGTTAATACTCTTCCCAACACTGCTGTCCGTGTGAAGAAATTGATTTTTGATGGAAGACCCGTTTGCCTTGGTGTATATTATTCGCACATGATGTAGTATTGGTTGGTCAAACTAGATAAGAAATAAATTTTTAGCTATAATTTTGGAGAGACACTTTAGAATCAAATGGTTTTAAAATAAGCCGTGCAAGCATTGAATATATGAAATGTCATCTTTGTACAAATAACAATATAACTAATGGAACTATTAGAATTCAATATCATGATATCTTTTTAAGTAATAAGTTCATATTTTAGGATACACGGAGATCGGTAGATCAGGTCATTGACACTATATTGGTAGCAATCGCATCATGGGTATCGGTCCTACCCGATTTTCTGGGGGTTGGTGTCATTGAGATAGTGGGTGTGTGGTATAAGTGGTGTTTCTCGAATTCTTTGGTAGGGGTGGGTCGGTGAGAGGGACGGTGTGGTTTTAGATTTTGTTGATGATACTTGATTAGGTGAGTGACAGTCTTGGAAGTAGTGGAACTTCTTGTTCTATTACGTTCTAATGTTGTTTGATTCTGGGTTGAATTGAGTCTGGATCTGTTGCCATATGTTTTTTTGCTGGGGTGTCAAAAGTGTTTCTGTGGTCTCAGGTGGTAGGTTTGGTGGTAGGCCTATGTCTCTTTCCACATAGGATTATTGTATGTTCTTCTCCATTATATATATATATATATATATACATACTCATTACTCATAAAAAAGAATTGATGAAGATGTTGCATATAGAATTAAAGCTGGTTGGCTTAAGCGGAGGGGTGATTCTTGCATTTTGTGTGATCAGCGTGTTCCAATTAAGTTAAATGGTAAGTTTTATAAGACAACAATTGGACTAGCTATGTTGCATACTGCAGAATGTCGGGCAGTAAAGAATAAACATCTTCAAGAGATGAGTGTTGTCGAGATGAGGATGCTAAGATGGACTTAAGGCAAAATTAAGAAATAAAAAATAAGAAATGAAGATATTTGAAAGTGGTTAGGCATAGTATGCATTAGGGATAAAATGGAGGAGAGTAGGTTAAGATAGTTTGGTCATGTAAAGTGGAGACCTAGAGACGTGCCTATAGAAGTTGTGAGAGTTTGCATATTGAAGGGCCTAAGAGTGTAAGAGGAAGCCCTAAAAATACATTGATGGAGTGCATAAAACAAGACTTGAAAAACGTAAGTTAACTAAATATATGATTTTTGATAAAGCAGGATGGAGAGACAAGATTCTATCGCAAACCCACTTTGGTGGGATCTGGCTTATGATGACAATGACGATGATGATTGAAATGACTTTGTATTTATTGTGCAAATTATTGTCGAGGATTAGTAGAAGGAAATAGTTATATAAGAGTAGGGGAGATGTATTGCAAGGTGTGCAAATTTCCGTCGTATTAAATTTGTGAGTCATACTATGAAATTGTGGAAAAGAGTTGTTGAACATAGACTAAGACTAATAACTTGAGTGACAGAAAACCAATTTGGATTTATGCCTGAAGATCATTTACTAAAGCTATACTTTTATTAGACAATTAATAGAAAAGTCTAGAGAAAAGAAAAAAGATTTGTATACGGTTTTGATTGATTTAAAAAAAAGCATATGATTGGGTTCCATGACAACTAATTTGGTGGACTTTGTATAAAAAAGGTGCACCAATAAAATATATTGATTTATGGAAGGATATATATGAGGGAGCCTTTAACTAAAGTGAAAATAGTTGGCGGTGAGACAAATTATTTTCCGGTTAAGATAGGTTTGCATCAAAGTTAGTCAAACCAGAGAAGTAAATATTATGCTAGAATTATGGAGAAATACCTTAGAATCAAAGGTTTTTAAAATAAGCTGTGCAAAGACTGAATATATATGAAATGCCCTTTTAATATGTTCATGTTGGATCAATGGTACAAAACGATAGGGAAATTGATGAATATGTTGCATATAGGATTAGAGTTGGCTGGCTTTAGTGGAGATGTGCTTCTAGGGTTTTGTGTGATAAGCGTGTTCCATGTAGAAGGGTAAGTTATATAAGACAATAATTAGAAGACCAATTATATTGTATGGTACAGAATGTTGGGCGGCAAAGAATCAACATGTTCAAAAAGATGAATGTTACTGAGATGGTGATGCTAAGATTGGCTTTTGGCAAAACTAATAAAATGGAGGAGAGTAGGTTAAAATGGTTTTTGGTCAGGTAAAGTGGTGGCCAAGAGATGCATCTGTGAGAAGGTGTGAGAGTATGCAAATTGAAGGGTATTAGTAAGAGGCAGACCTAAAAAGACATTGATGGAGTGTATAGCAAGACCTACAAAAATGTAGATTAACTGAACATTTGAATTTTATGGAGCGGGATAGATAGACAAGATTCATGTTGCTGACCAGACTTCTGTGGGAACTGGCTTATGATGATGATGATGATGATGATGACTTTGTATTTGTTGTGACAAGTCATCCATGTGTGAAATTTTATTGGTTATTTCTTGGAATTTATTTCTTCATTATATCATTCACACAACTTCAAACCTATTCATTCATTTGTGAAGAACTTCAGTTCTGATGGACAAGGATCTTATTTTCTAGGTGTAGGTGGATAAAATATGCTGAAGAGTAGTGGCAGGCTATATGTAAATAGAGAATATATTGGATGCCCAACATTGCCAAAAAGACTTTACCAATGTTAGTGTGTGGGAGGACAAAACCGCTTTAGAGAAGAGCATTGTAGTAGGAAATGATCTTCTAATCTGTCAGGTTTCTTGTATTGAACTTGCATACCATACTGAAAATGTCTGGTAATGTCTTTTGAGGTTCAGAACCAATAGTGATGGATTTATCATTTATTTCATTTCTTGAATTGTATGTGGTTGTCTATACTGGGTTTGTGGACTGGTATTTGGTGATATTTTGTTTTATTTTTTTAAACTCCCTTTGGATCGTTGCCTAGTACGATTCCAGTCCCTAACGGTGCCCTTATGTACAGCCAATACATGAAACCATGGATTTGGCACCAGAATTACATGACATACTTGATGGTTATGATTTTGTTGGGAGATGCAGTCTACATAAAGGTCACCTTAGTGGGACGTGAAAGTTTCATATTGAATCGTTGTTTGATGGAATTATTGCTGAGTATGTGAATATAGTGAAGGACCACGTGGGCCCACTGTAAACTATCTGTCTTGTAGATGCATGTCAGAAGTCTATCTGCTGTGTGTTGCTTTGTTATTAGTGAATGGGAGCATTTTTGTCCTTTAAAACAATAATAATAATAATAATATAAAATATAGGGACACATAACCAGATCTGATTTTCATGTGGTTACTTTTGTCTCTCTTCTCCCTTCAACATCCTTCTTCTCTTTTATGCAGTTATACCTTTTCTCATGCTTATTCTCCATCATTTTTTCTCCTTCATTAAGTGCTTCTATTTACAATATTTGTACATGTTATTAGTGTAGGTTGTGTGAAACCTGGTTATTTCTTCTCTACTTGGATTTTCTCTGCTACACATCATTAGGCTGTGTTTGGAACATTGGATTTGGGGAGAAAAGAAAAGAAACCTAAAAATAAGAGAATATAAAATAGTGATTTTCTTGTCTTTTTCCGGTGTTTGGGTGAGATGAGAAATAGGAAGAAAAGAAAACTATGTTTTAATAAGATGATGGGTGGAAATGGTTGTGGGTGAGTGGTGGTGGGGTGGCAATGGGAGTGGTGGGGGAATGATGGTGGTGGTGGTGACGGGTGATGATGTTGGGTAGTGGGGTGATGGGTAAGATAATTCTAGACTTGCTAGTGCACAATGGTGGGGTGGTGCGTAGTGATGGTGGTGGTGGTAGTGTGATGTGCAGTTGTGGGTGATGATGGTGATGGTGGATGGTTGTGGTGGTAGGAGTGGTGGGGCTAGGGGTGGCGGTGGCAAAGGTGGTGGTGGGGAGGTAATAATGGTTATGGTGGTGTGTGATGTGGGAGTGGTGTGTTTTGGTGGTGGTTGTTGGGTGACTGGTGTTGTGTTACTAGCAATGTTTTCAGTTTCGGCGTGCCGCCGAAAAATCGAATTTATTTTGCTAGCGGTACGTTTCACTAGCCAAAATGCCGCTAACCTTAGTTTCCCGAGAGGTGCTGATGCATTTCGTTGAAACGCCTTTTTTTTTTTTAGTCGCACGCACGTGCGCGCCAAACCGAGACTTCAAGTCGTTGATTTGGGCGAAAATTTCGCCCAAATGGGGGAGTTTTCGATAGAAACGGAAGGGGATTGAGATTTTGATATTTTTTCTTCGAATCTCAACGATTTCTTGTGAAATCTGTCCCAAACTTCATCTTTTCTCTGGATCTTCATTCTAGAAGCAAGCTAGGCACGATTTGGAGTTGGATTGGAGATCATACGACATTCGTGCTCAATCCTAAGAAGGTAAACATCTATTTCTTCTATTTTATAGGCTTAAACGTATTAGATTAAGCTGAAATTAGAATATGTTATGCATAGGCACTCAATCTATCGATGGGTGTTGTTACCTATAATTTTTTTTTAATTATTTGTGACGAAAATTATTTTAAAATAGGGAAAGATATACAAAAAAAACAAAAAATTATGTTATAAATTAGTAAAAATTACTGTGAATGCCATGTATAATTATCTATAATTATTTGTGTGAAAATAATTTTTTTTAATTATTTGTGACGAAAATTAATTAAAATAGGGAAAAATATTAAAAATACAAAAATCATGTTATAAATTAATAAAAATAACTATGAATGCCATGTTTAATTATTTATAATTATTTGTCTGAAAATTAATTTTTTTAAATATTTCTCACGAAAATTAATTAAAAATAGGGAAAAGTATAAAAATACAAAAATCATGTTATAAATTAATAAAAATTACTATGAATGCCATGTATAATTATCTATAAATATTTGTATGAAAATTAAATTTTTTTATTATTTCTCACGAAAATTAATTAAAAATAGGGAAAAATAAAAAAATCATGTTATAAATTAATAAAAAGTACTGATCATGTTATAAATTAATAAAAATTTCTATGAATGCCATGTATAATTATCTATAAATATTTGTATGAAAATTAACTTTTTTTAATTATTACTCACTAAAATTAATTAAAAATAGGGAAAAATATAAAAAAATCATGTTATAAATTAATAAAAAGTACTGATCATATTATAAATTAATAAAAATTACTATAAATGCCATGTATAATTATCTATAATTATTTGTATGAAAATTAATTTTTTAATTATTTCTCACGAAAGTTAACTATTAATTATTAATTTTGTTTTGTATTGTATTTATATCTAGCATTATAAGTTTGTTTTGTAACTAAACTGTTGTTGATATTTTATTTGTATATTGTGCAAGTGATTGTTAATTGTTGATTGTTACTGTATTGATCTGGTATGGCTTCTGGTTCTAGCAGTGGAGGTGACCTACAGGGTTATAGGCAGGTAGATATTGGTTGGAGGCACTATAAGAAAGTTGATGAGGACAGAAATAAAACGGAATGCAATTATTGTGGCCAACAATTTAAGGGTGGTGGGATTTCATGCTTGAAGCTACACCTAGCATATGACTATAGGAACGTAGTTAACTGTCCAAGATTACCTCCAGAAGTAAAAGAAACAAATGCAAGAACATCCACATGTAGGGACGACTAGCCGGCAAGAGAAAAGAGCCATAGAGCTTGAAATCAGACGCAGGCTAGAGAAGCCTGCATGACCACCAGCTAGGGGTGAGGATTCGGACGATGACATTGTCTACCCTGCTAATATGGTAACTGAGATAGAGAGAGCCGCATTTCAAGCCGGTGTTCGAGATTCTTTACGAGATGAGTATGAGAGAAAGGGGAGCCACAGATTGGGCTTGGAGAGGGGCGGTTACTCTGGAGGTGATCATGGTAGTCGTGCTCAAGGTTCAAGGCATCGGGCTGAGCCTGAGTTAAGGCAAACACAGAGTACGAGGACATTGGACTACCCTACGGAGCCCCATTTATATCGTTATTCTGGATCGAGACAGAAGAGACTTAGGGATTTTTGGAGCAAAGGATCACTGAAGGAGAGAATAGGAAGTACATATTGAAGTTTTTCATCTTTAATCACATCCTAGCAAATGCAGCGGCATTTCCCCACTTCACGAACATGGTAGACACTATTCAGGAGGCCGGTCCAGGAGTGCAACTGCCTACACCCCGTGACATTATGGGCAAATATTTAGATGAGGAGGAGCAGGAGATGAGAAATTTTATTGCATCCCTACAACCTCATGGGGAGCAGTTCGGGGTGAATATTATGTGTGATGGTTGAACAGGCCCTACTAAACTGTCCATCATCAATTTCATGGTATACTGTAGAGGGAAAGCAGTGTTCTTGAAGTCAATGGACGTATCAAATAAAATAAAGGATGCAGACTATATAGCACAGCTACTTGAGGGGATCATAGTTGATGTTGTGTACAGTATGTGGTGCAAATTGTCACAAATAATGGAAGAAACTATAAGAAGGCTGGGAATATCATACAGGAGAAATATAGTATATATTTGATGCCGTGTGCGGCACATTGCATCGACTTGATGTTGGAGGTGATTGCATAGAGGAGCACATTAGTCAGTATTATACGAGATGCCCGAGCCCTGACGACATTTGTCTACAACCACAACTTTGTACTAGCAAAGATAAGAGAGATGTGGTGGAGACATAGTTCGGCATATTTTATTTTATTGTTGCTTGTCTCTTAGTTCCTCTACAAAGTGTTGGTGAACTTTCTGTCATCAAGAAACTCTAGTGATGAATTCTATGGATTTGAAATCTAAGATTGTGGTGTCAAATGACTTAATTTCAAGGTAGTCACTTTTATTAAACTTAAGGGAATAACTATATTCCTTAGACAAAATGCGTTGAAGTTTATCTTTTAGGAAAAGTAAATTGAATAGTTGACTCAAGACAAGCTTGCTCGTATTGAAAGAAATTGTGAAGATTTGATATGGGAGAATGCTCAAGGTATGATATGTTTGCAGTACAATGTGGAGCTCAAGTTCGGTTGTACTCTAATGTATTTGAATATTGCTAAGGAAATTTGGGAGGATGTAAGAACAACATATTCTCAAAAATGCAATACCACTTGTGTGTGCATTATCTCAATCTCAAATGATATTTTTTTTTTTTTTTACCTAAAAGTAATCGAGGCCTCCCTAAGTATTTTGCCTTTTTGGTGAGTTTAAGGGAAGTGTTGTGGATGCGTCGTCCATTGTCTACAGATCTTGCAAAGATGCAAGAGCAATGAGAATATCTTCTAGTGGTGGAATTTCTTTTTGGACTAAAGGTGGACTATGAACCAACAAAATAAAAACTATTCTTTGAAGTAGTGAGTATTGAATGTAGTGTTTTATATATTGGACCATGCCTCTCTTCCAGAGTGTCCAGAAAATAAAGAAATGCATATATCAGCTTTAAGTGCTCAAGATAACGCTCAATATGGTGGTAGATGCAGTGGAGACTGATATTCGATTAGTACTAGAATAGGTCATGGTAGAGAAATAGACAGAGGCAGGTAGACAACATGGTAGTATTAGTCTTGTACACACACACTGGGGGAAGGAACGCCACTGTTAGTTGGTTTTGGTGTTTACTTACACATCTTGCAACCTCATCTAACCATGCAAGTTATGTTATGAAATCAGATGGTTGTATAGATGGTTCATCTTCTTCTACTACTTGTGGGAAGGCAGTTTTTTAATCAGAGGAATACACTGGATTTCTCAACTCCTCAAGTGTTGTACAATGTTTGCACTCCATTGTTACATTTGCTCAAAGTTCAGGTACTAATTATAGTGTCTTGTCCTTTTAAGTCTACTCCTTGTACACTAGCTTCAAACAAATATGATCATATGTCAAGGTGTCATTCTATTTTCACTAATTTTCGAACCGCATTAGAAAATAGATTTTTGTGACTTTTGCTGATGGTACATCATCTGTGGTAATAGTTGGTATTGGTGATATCAAATGTAACTCTTACATGTTGTAGTTTATTGTGGAGCTCTTCAGAGTTCTCTTTCTCCTTTTGGGTGGCATCTTCATCATGTATCTCTCCAAAATATGGTCTCATCATTATTGCCTATTCATTGGTTTGAGTGTAAAGCATGTTAGCTTCTAAAGTGTCATTTGTCCCTTGCATAGAGCGTGCATCATCTCCTGTCTGAATTGAAGGCATCTCAGTTACTACTGAAGGCCTCTTCAACCTTTGTTATGTCTGATTCCATTCTCCCTTTCTTGAGCTTTCTTCCTTCCTCCACTTTGTTGTACTTACTTTTGTCTGTCATGTGTAATTTTCGCCCATCTTCCTTCTATTCCTGGTCCTTTCACAAGCTTGTGGAATAAGTTCTGTTGATTTTCTTTCAATAAAGCTTGTTCAGTCACTCTCTTAGAGTGCTTATTACTGACAAATGAGAATGCATTAATTTGCTTTCTTTTGGGCCTGGTCTAACCACTCCAGTTTTCTCAAATCTAATCATCAGGTTTGGCAATTCTCTCAATCAACTTGGATCTCTCCCTTGCTCCTTTATTTCTTCACCTAATCTTTTTGATTTGTTATTGAAGTACTGGTTGCCTTTAGCTTTGCGTTCTTGTCTATCTATATGTATTGGCCATACCTAATCGTGTTTCATTTCCATCACTCCAGAGTTGTATGTTGAGTCCTTTTGAGTTAGTTCCTTCAAATATATGCAGTCAATAAAGTTCCATCTTGAGCATTTTCATTAAAAGTAAAATGAAAAATACATTAAAAATGACCTGCCCTTTTTAATAAATGGGAACATGTCATTTTTGAGCATTTTTAATTAAAAATGACCTGCTCAAATAAATTCATATATGAAGAAATTAATATTTGAGTTGGCTTTTTTTTTTATTATATATTTGAACATTTTTCATTGATATTGCTTTCATTAAAAAGGGCAAGTCAATAAATAATGATTTGCCCTTTTTTATTCTATGCATTCTCAAACAAACTCTTATTTGAGCATTTCTCGTTAAAAATGACCTCCATGTGTGTTCACGTGCACACGTGTGGGTTGGTGCGTACCTGTGTGCATGTGTACATGCGCCGCGTGCGCGCGTGTTTGCTCGCATTTCATCTTTGTATGTGTGTGTTTGCTCGCATTTCATCTTTATCTGATATCAGCTTGTTCTTGGTGGTTGATATGCCTTCTCGTGGTAAATGTATAAAAAAACTTGGTTATTAATTACTGAATTCTTAGGAAATCCTAAGATTATGCATTCACCTGAATTAATCCCAACTGCGCTGGTACGAAAAATCTTTTCCTTTTAAAATTGTATTTCATTTTCTTTTTGAAGTCTGTGATTCCTGAGTCATTGGTTTATACACATTTTGCGATTTGTTTAGTGATTATTCATCTATTTCATTTTTTTTATACATTATTCAGCCATTTAATTATTTTTCTGTAAGTTATTCTGTCATTTTGATATTTTTTATATGATGTTAGCTGGTATTTCTATTTGTGCTTGTTGGATATGTTCAGTTGCTTCTTTGTCTCTCTTGTTTTAGATGGCATTTGAACTGTATGGCATGCTAGCTGGGATGGTAAGCCCCATGACAGGCGAGAATATCAAGCCATCCTATGGGGGTGATGAGGAGGCTTTTCTGAGAAAAGTTGTTACTCCAATTAATGAAGTAATAGCTAAGGTGTAGAGTCTGCCTTATTTCCTTTTAGATGGAGATATGTTTTTATTTATTATTTGTATCATTTTATACTTTCATTTTTCTTAGCTATGATGGCATCTACTTCTCAGGAAGCTGAAAGGAGCAAAAGGGGAAAATCAAAGCATTCCCAGTGGAGATACTATGATGATTTAAATGAATACTTTTGGTAATGCGTTTTTGTTTGATTGGTTAATATTTTTGAACTTTGGTTCATAATTGCCTTTTTTTTTTCTATTCTTTTAATTTGGTTTCTAAAATTATAGGTCAGTTGATTGTTTCCGGCTAGGGTGGCCAATGCATACAGATGCTGATTTCTTTTGTCAGCCTCCCGGACAGGTTCTTACTAACAAAAATTGGGTAAGTACTGTTAGGCAACATATTTGCTATCTTCTGTTTTTTCATTTTGTGTTTCTACAATCAATCAGGATAGTATTTTTAATTTGGCATTAGTTATTATTCTTTCCCTAAATTTCTCTTTTTCGAATGTTGATGGTTGGAATCTCATATTAACATAACTAGGGTGTTTCTCTTTCTATTTTTCTTTTTTTTTTTTTATGTGAGGTAACTCATATGTCTTTATGCATTAAATGTGATAATTAAATAAACATGACGTTCTGCTTGTCTCATGTCTTGGACTAATTTTACCTTGTGTATTTATAGCTGATTAGCAGGTGTTGGAGGAGTTTTTGGAGACCACGTGGGTCAGGTCATTTCTGCTTATCGTGTTCCTATAGGAGTAGCGGATTCTACTCGGGCGAAGTCATCGGCACTTATAATAGGGATTCGCTATATTCATACTATGGGGCTTCAGGGGGTTGTAATTGAGGGGGACGCCACCAATATATTGGGATGGATGAGAGAGGATTCTGGCCCATGGAGATATTTGAAGCTGAGTAGCATGTCTTAAAATGTTAAAGTTCAGTAAGATACCAAGATTCTGTTCTCAGAGATTTTAGCAGCATGTCTCCCCATTTTTTTCCTATGATTAACATTTTATTATTCTTGTGAAGTATCATCTTGATCCTTTATTTCAAATATTAGAGAAGGAGAAGATTTAAAAGGGTAGAATACCATTGCAAACTTTTAAACTTTGTAAAAATGGCATGCCATTTCAGTGTTTGTTTATGCATCCGGTGCCTAGCACCAAAGAACAAATAATTCTTAAAACTGCAGTTGTTGAAACAGGCAACATGGCAAATTCATTTACTATAGTAACAAGAAAGTCTAAATTATCTTTAAACAATACAAATAGAATTACCATTTGTTGATCTGAGGGTTAAGGACACTATCTACAACAGGATCCCAAAACTTTTACAGTTTAACTAAATGGTTCCTTAATTAAATAATGCTAATAAAACATTTACCCGAGGTTCAAATAAGACAGGAATGGATTTTCTTAGAATGAGATCAAAAGACAGTATATGCTTAAAAAATGATCAACAGACACTATAAATCACACTTGATTCATCTGAAGTACAAGAAAATTATAACTTGATCTACAACTTTTTATCTTTTGCTTCTGGACCCCTTGGACATGTACTTGGTCAAAGCTTTCAAATGGCTGACAAGGTATCTTATGAAACGAAATGGAGATAAATGGATAAATGAAGCAGCTATCAAATGTAAAAGATATTAACCATAAAAGAAATATATCAAATACTCATGTAAAAAGCATACCAGAAGGTCAAAATGTAACAAAAGGAAAGAGAAGGAATGTTAGGGGATTCAACTCCCTCTGCAAGCCAGTCCTTGTAGTAAGTTGCAAATTGGCGAGTACCCGAATCTAATATTTCACTGTAAAATTTTTCAAGAAGTTTCAATTTCCTTGTCCTGCTTGATGTATCTGGTATTGCCTCCTTTTCTTGATTGTACGACACCTCAAAGGCGAGAGATTGGGAAGAACAATATGGTCCCATAGATGAGGAGCCAATATTGTCCATGCTTCAAACGGTGAGTCACAAAAAACTTGGAGAAGATGCTTAGCCGATATCCTATCCCTCTTCTTCAGCTTATAGACCACCCTGAGATAGAGATGAGCACAAGCTGACAATTTGGAATTTGAAAACCCTGATGTAAATTTGTTCTGTAACTCACTTGAGTTCAGCCCCGTAATCACACTCAGCTGTAAAGAAGCTTTCTTTAATTCTTTTGGGCTTCCAAATTCCTCAACAACTCTTTCTACCGTTTCCATAGCCTCTTCAAGATTGGCTATGACTGTGCTGTCAATTTTATTGCCTTCCTCCGGATTTGTTAAGCCAAGAGAAGAAAAACAATTTTGGCGAAGTAATGTTCGAAAATCCTTATCTTTGATAAAACGTCTGGCGTAACCACTTAGGATTGAAACTATGGCTAGGATCGCGACTTCATCAAGTGCAGGTTCAGCAAATGTCTGTTTATCACCCAGATTCCATCCACTCCCAATATCTTTGGAGCTTCTTTTGTGATGTGAACTTCTATTAGATATGCTGTAAGAGGTAGCAGGTTCCTTCAAGCTTTGTCGAGAACTGTCACTAAAACCCATGTGCCCAGACAAATGTTTGTCAGAATTTCTGCGATATTTATCTCTGTATTTTTTCTTTTCAAACTGAGAATGCTTGGTCTTCCTCTCCTTTTCTTCTGCCTCATTTGAAAACATATCTTTAAAGCTCTCACCTTCGTGCACATCACTGTGCCTTCTTCCATGGTCAAATGCATCAATTCCTTGAAAATCTTTAGACGTGACCTGAGGTTTAGAAGCTCCTCCTCCAAAATTTTCAGCTCTCTTCAAATCTCTTTCCCGCGTATCTGACGAGCTTTCACCTTTAACCAGGTTATCTCTGGGCCTCCTACCCCTGGTCCTCTGACTTGTTGCAAATTCATTTCTCTGCCTAGACCTCGTGATCTCAGATCTAGTCCTCTCTGTTCTAGCTCTGGCCTCCGATGCAGAAACTATATGGCCTTGCTCCCGACAGAGATGAGCCATGCTTAGGGGCATACTTACTGCTCTAGATAGCAAAGAAGCTCCAAGTCCGGTCTTCTCTTTCCTTCCCTTAAAACCTTCCTCTGTAAGAAGCTTCTCCAAAGATGAGGCCATATCTCCTTCAAAACTCCTTCCAGGCCGTCTCCATCGATCTGAACCCGATGAAAGGGCTCATTTATGATTCAGCAACAAGAAGGGTCTGGATGAAAAGCTAGAGTTGGAAAATTTTCATCTAGAATCTATATGATGTCGAATTCTTTCTCCTTAGTGCAATCCAAGCATATATAGTTTTAGAGCTTTTGATATGCTGTTTGATATCGGAGGACCACCGGTGGAAGAAAAGACTTGTGTACGAGTGGATCTTCGACAGAAAAGGAGAAGAAGAGAAGGTAATGGAGACACTCGAAAACGAAATGCCATTGAGAATGCGAAACCCGCAACGAACAAGAGGAAAAACAAAGGAGGACGATGAGGACGAGAAGGATGCGACCAAAATGCATAGGGAAAGAGAGAGACACGGAGAAACAAATGAAAGCAGACAAATGCAAACGACGCTCGAAGCCGAATCGGGATTTCATGGTCTGTTGCATATTCGTTTCTCTTGCTGGCAATTGGGCTTTTCGTCGTTCCAACCGTCTTCAACTGTCTCTTATGTATCCATCTTCACCCCACTCTCTCGCGCTCTCTTTCAACTCTCTTTGACCTTTTCTTTTCTTTTTCTTTTTTTTCAACTCTCCTTTGACCTCTTCTTCACCTTTGCTGGCGAGATGAAATCTGCTGCAGTTTGAGCGTGCATTGATCCGTTGAGTGGGATGCTGCCATGTGTGGAGCATTCTATTGTTAATCTTTTTTTCAAGTGGACTCTACATAAAACATTTACAATAACCAAAAGTCACTAACCTTACGATGTTCCAAATTGTAGTAGTTTTCCTATTACCATGGAAATGTGACTGTGTTTTTACATGGACTACACCATCGAAAACACTAGATGAGTACCTCTCCAAGTATGCATGTGGCTTGTTTCTATAAGTTGGAGCTACAACAAAATTCTTAATACCAAGGTTTACTATTTCGGTATCGTTGGGCATGTAACACACGGCACAAAACAAAATTTTTTTAAGAAATCAACAAAGACAAAAGTTGCAAGTTCTTTTTTATTTTGTCCAAATTTCACTAGGACAGAATCTTGTTTTATCAGCATGCCGCGAAAAATTACCAATTAAAATGAATAAAAAGATATTTTTTTTCCAAAAAGAAGTTTTGTTTCCCTCATTTCATCCAGCATACAGAAAATCATAAAAAAATGCAAGTCAATTATTTTCCTCCTACCGCTAGGGGCCTTCTAGGGAAAACATAGCATGAGACTACCTACAGCAAGGCATATTGCTATGTAGGCCACGAAGTAAATATTCTGTAAGCCCCACAACTTTGTGTCTTGCTGTAAGGCTGCATCAAGTAAGGGATCTAGATAAAGGATCCACAGGATTTCAATTGGTGTCTATGCCACACCCATCTGTGTTTGTTATCACGTGTACAGTACGTAGTACATACTACAATGCACGCTCCACTAGGTCATAGCCGCAGGAAACAAAATCGGCCCGATGAACTTGGTCAAACTTGGGATATGAATTCAAGTATTCAACTACCGACAATAACATACTCCGTTCCGTATGCTGACACGAAAATCGGGACAATTAGATTGTTTTCATGGGGTCACTTTAAGCAATAAGCAAGAGAGCTCCATTGCAGCAGTGCTGTCGACTACTGTTTGTTCTCTTGAAGGATGACTATGAGTCCTATATACAGTGGCGGAACCAGCCTTTAGCTAGGGGGGGCAATTGTCCCCCCTAAATTTTTATTTTTTAATTAAATATACATATTTTTCTATATTTTTTAATTGAAATTTATGTTTTGCCCCCCCTAAAATTTTTGGTTTGCCCCTCTAATTCCTTGAAATTTTTATATTTCATGTATAAGTGTTAATTGAAATTTTTTTTTGCCCCCTCCAATTTGGACTCCTGGTTCCGCCACTGCCTATATATGCAACGTCAAATCTTGCTGGCTAAATTCCATAACTCCTCCAGAAACTCCATACCCCATACACTCCTCCAGGTTTTGTTTGGATTTGTTTCCTAAAATTTGCTGTCAAAAGCATTAAAAAAAACATTTTTATTTTATTATATTAAGAGAAAAAGGTGAAAGAAAGGTTTATTGATTTTATTAAAAGATATTCTTATAGGTGTTCACCTGAACTTGTTCCAGTTTGCATTCACTGGGTTAATTTGAAAAGAACTCATGTGGCTGCAGCTTAAGTTATTCAAGCTTTATGTGGAGCGATTCAATTCATACCAGTCCTGTAATCTCAATATCAATGGTTCCACCAGTTCAACCAGCTATTCTATTTCGATCCTAAACATATTGATTCTTTTGTTTTTTTTTTTTTCTATCATACATGTTCAGTAAGGTGCTGTTTGGAATCCTAGATTCCTGGAGAACTCTTTCTCCGGGAAATAATCTCCTTTCGGCCTTTGGGCTATGTTGATTATGTGGAAACAGTATTTACCAATGGGCCCATAATTTCTATAAATTAACCAAACACATAAATTCCTAATTCCGTGCATATGTGCGAGAGTTGATTTCAACAAGTTTACGTCCTATACAATGCGAGATAGTGCAAGACAGGTTACCCACTTTTCACTACAAAATTTCGGGTGAATTAGAGGCTAAGTTTTACCGGCGGTTTATAAAAACCGCCGGTAATATAACATATGGGGGCGCCCCCGACCCGAGCGCCCCAAAAAACTGTGGTGGGTTCGTTTTTTATACTTATTAACGGCGTTTATTCTTATAAGCGCCGTAAATGGTTTTAAGTGGCCGCCGCTAATAAATGGAAACCCTTTCTTCCATCGCGTTTCTCTCTCTCTCTGCCATTTCAATCTCTCCGAGCGTCTTTGCGTTTCACTCTCTACCGTTTTCATTTGCAGCTTTCATCGGGATCTTCTTCTGTCTGTGAGGATTTGTTCAGGTACGAATCATTTGTTCTTCTTCTTTCTTCTAAATGATTTAATATTTTGTTTGAATTTGCTGAGAGAGTTCCGATGTTTATTTTGAAATTTATATTGAAATTAGGGTTTTAATTGTTATCATTGCTTGATGCATAGTAGTTGTCATTTGTTGCTCTTGTTTTGATGATCTGTGCCGGTTCTGTTTGATTTGGTTTAGATGTGATTACTGTGCTATCTCGTACGACTGTTAGATTGGTCAATGTAGATGTAATTCTTCGGTACGAGTTGTTAGAAGATATAACATCAGATTTGTTGTGGATTTGGTGATTGGATGTTGGATTTATTTAATTCCTTTATCCGAATCAAAGATCTTTGTGTGTTAGTTTTGTGTGTCTTTTGATCTTGTTTTATTGGCGTGGAAACTGGAAGTGATTGAGTGTTGATATATGAGAAACAAACAAAAGCAAAACCTAAGAAGGATTAGTCTCGTTCTCATAGGCGATAAGATTGTTTCCTTGCTACTTTATTGGCTAAGGATTGTATTATCACAATAACCTGAATACCTATAATCATCCAGTCCTCATTAAGAAATGAACAAGATTTTGACATGTGTGTTGACTGCATTGCAATTCTTTCCTTATTGGAGAGATTCCTGCTTATTAATATAAAGAGATTTTCTAAACTGTTGGCTTGATTTGCTTGCTGTAATTGTTACATTATGATCATGATCTCCATATGA
Organism: Buxus sempervirens; assembly: GCA_947561395.2. Lineage (NCBI taxonomy): Eukaryota > Viridiplantae > Streptophyta > Magnoliopsida > Buxales > Buxaceae > Buxus > Buxus sempervirens. The sequence goes on along the minus strand of OX387183.1, from coordinate 3,437,827 downwards.
ATGAGTGATGCACATCAGAGAAATCAGTTGTGAGAAAAGAAGAAAAGGCTTTAATTCAGTGGATGTAGACTTATAAGCTGAACCACATTAAATCAGTCTCAAATTCTCTGTTTTCTACTTCATTTATTAGTGTTTCTATTAGGCTGATTTCATGGTATCAGGGCAGGTTGGGTGTCTCCTATGGGTTGGATACTCCCTATGGGTAGTTTGTCCAATTAGATTACCTACCCAAAAAAGAAAAAGAAAATAGCATTATCAGGGGCCTATGGCCCTATGTATCAAGATGAGGTAGGCTAAGGGTGAGTTTTGATAACATACTAATATACCCCTACAAGGGTCTAGCCTTATTAAACCCAGACCTAACTCTATCAAGTTGGTAATGAGACATTGAGACAAGTTGGGTTGACTTCTCTTAGATGTTGTTTTAGTAGTTTCTATTTTTGTGGTTGCTGTCACTGTCTTGATCCCATGCCTGCCTTTGTGCATATTATATTTTACTGTTTAACTTTTACCGTATATAACTTGAATCAGAAGTTACTGGCATTTTAATTTGCTATGGATGCTACATATCTATAGGTAAAGTGGGGGTGTGATTTGCAGAGTGAACATGAACGATAGATCACTGAAGAGGCCTTTTCTGGATACCCTGTTATAATAAGAGACTATCCAAAGGCATGTCCTTTTTTTTTCCTTCTTTAAATTATTATTTTATTTCCAGGATGATTGCCTCTTTCCATGTTGAGATGGTGTAAGCAAAACTAATATTTCTAAATGTCTAATAGTAAAATCTTCAGGATATCAAGGCTTTTTATATGCGGCAAGGATTGCTTTCTGATTTCTAAAACCAAAATTTTCGTTTCAGATTTCCAATACAGGCTCTCTCACCTTTTACCATTAATTCTTCTTATCTTTTTACTGGTTCTTAATTATTATGCAATTTCATCATCTAGTTTTCAATCTTCTCTCACAAAATATTGACTAGAATATATGCTTATTATACCCAACTGAGTTTCTGCTTCATATGCCCTATTGACTGCATTCAACTTTCACTTTTAAAGCTTATTCAACTAGTTTGATTAGTTTAGATTCTTGTTTTTAGTAGCTACACTACTTGAGCCATCAAATTTCTCTAATTCTGGTCTTAATGTGACCAAATATTGGGCTCTAAATATAGTTAAGTTATTGTGGATCTGATTCCAAAGCATGTCTCTGTTATCTGAACTTGATGCAGAAGTAACTTTTATATTTATGTGCCCAAATTAATTAAAATCTGCTTTTTATTGGGTTTTATCAAATGAGATGGGATTAGTATTGGATTTATTGCCTATGATAGAGGTCTCAGATTCAGCATTTGCTCGTGAGAGAACATTTTCTTTTCTTCTGTATGCGCTATGTATCTTCAGGAGTACTCTATATAATTCCCACAAAACAGTAGGGGTTTGGGGAAACTTTTTTACCAGCAGTAAGCAATTGATCTCACAGCCCCAAATTGTGACTGCCCAAACCGTGGATTGCCACCGGTTAAAGTCACTCAGTAAATCTCTTACATCGATGCATAGGTTTTTTCTCTTACACCGTTTATGTATATGTTACTTGTTAAGTGAAAATGGTTTCCTTCTCTTTGAGATGATTCTATGTGTTTCTGTCCCTATTGACTTAGAAAATATCAAGGATAGAAGCAATGGAGATGTCACGGACAATCATTACTATCTTTACATGGTATAATGTCTTTTCATCAGCTTTACTTTGCTTAAAAATAGATTAATAGTTTTCTCAAGATATAGAACACAGTGCTGATTTCATATCATGGAAACTCAAAAGTCTTCCATGATTAAGCACAAACAAATAGGCTAATGGTGTAAGTTCTGTGTGGTTAGGAATATACACTTACCTTCAATGCATGCGGGAACATTCTTGACAACAATGAGTTACACTTACCTTTAATGCACTGTCTGCAGCTATTATTTGTTGGACAAGAGCTTTGATGTTGCTAACTACATATAAGAAGTGTGAATTACAGTATTTTATTTGAAGCCTAGATGTTACTTTTCTTATCCTTTTAAATGCTTGTCTTTTACAGCTATTATTTCATTGGCATCACAGGTTTACTTTTCTTTTTCAGATAATACGAACAGCAACAAGTGGAGGCATGGCTTGAATACACATCCTTGGTTGGATACCCTGGAAGGAGAAGGTTATGTGATATTTTACCTGTTAAAAATTCCTTTATCCTCAGCAGGGTCATTTTTTCTGGTATCCCAAAATTGGGAAATTGTAGTGTTATTACCTGTTAAATGTCTATGAATGTGACATGAGTGGATATGGTGCGATGAAAAACTTGATGAATAAATAAATTTTCATTGTGTTCCTGTTAAATGTCTTTTTGTTTCTAAAGTAATATTGTAATCATCTGTTTTAAAAAGTTGCAAGTTTTAGTTGATTATATGAAGAGCCAAATTAGGACCTCTTGCTGTTAGTGGTATGCTTTTAGTTGGTGATGGTTTACTGCATTTTACATGCTTTTAGTAAACCTGTGATGCCAATGAAATTTAACTGTTCTTATTGCATGGTAAATCTGTCTCTCTTCATGGGGTAAGGGCCGGCCACTTTGTGTTGCTAGCCAAACATAGGTAGGCATTCTTGGGAAATGAAGAACTGATATTCAAGAACAAGTCTCATGCACAGGCAGCACAGGCATTCTTGGGAAATGAAGAACTGATATTCAAGAACAAGTCTCGAGGTAACAAGTCTTGTGCGACGGACCGAACCACCATGAACGTAGCTGCCACAGAGGCTGCACTTGATAAAATTGATTTTGCTGAAGGCATTTTGGGTTAGCTCTTTTATGTGCCTATTCCTCCACCGTCTCCTCCTCCTCCGCAAGTGAGATGTTAGGAGGGTAGAAAGAAAGGAAATCAGGCGTTGCAAATGCTGATGATAGAGTATTTCGTGGTGTATGGTTATATATTACCAGCGTCTTGCTCTGGTTTGTGAAGTTGATTTGTTGACTTTGGAACCGCATGGTCATCTTTCCATGCGTATTCAGCAAGTCTCGGTGCAAGGGTTGTGGGGGTTCCAAGGGAAAGCCCAGGTGTAAAATTCATCTTGGGGAAGCTGGGATGGTTGTGGGGGTTCCAAGGGAAAGCCCAAAGTGTAAAATTCATTTTTAATAACTTGGGTAACGAAGATAATGGGCCTCCAAGTCGAGGGAAGGGAGCCCCCCAAACGGGGAAAAAAAACATTTAAATGGGCAATTAGCGGCGGTTTATAACCGCCGGTAATAGTCTAAACACACCAATCACAAACAGCAGCGTCGAACGCCGGTAAAAGAATTTTTTATTACCGGCGCTTATAAAAACGCCGTGTAAAGCGCCGCAGATACCATCTGCGACGCTTGATTTAGTGGCATTCGTGAAAATGCCGGCAAATTAATTACCAGCGGTTTTTTATTTTTACCGGCGGTTTTAAAACCGCCGGTAAAAGTCAATTAGTTAGTAGTGTTTCCGGTCGCCGGTATTTCGCTTGTCAATACAAGGTGAGGGAGATAGTGGTGACTGAAGAAACGGATCACTCATTCCCATGATGTCTTCTATTGTCGGAGACATTGCAGGTTGAGATCATAGAGGATTTCTGCACGAATTAAACAAACGAGTAAGGTGCATGTGCATAGAAAGGGAAGGGACGAGGGAGATGTGGAAGGGAACATTTGCAAAACTAATTGTTAGGTTTTAGAAACTGAAGCAGTTTTAACCATTGTACCATTTTATCAATGAATCTTTACAATATGATGTGTAAACACTTTTGAAAATTCAGCACATTTTGGTTGGTACAATTTCCAAGGGGGCTCATCCCATATAGATATAGATAGATTGGTTGTTCTTAGATGCATTGAGACTATAACATGAAATTTCGACCGTCCAGTTACAGAAGATCTGGTCGTCCAAAAATCTTACCCATTGAGTGTAGCTATTCATAACTAAAGCTTTTGTAGAAGCCTCTCATCACACTTACGTAGATGGTAGGGTGCAACTTGGATTGGGTAAAATTGGAAACTGCCGAAACCAAACCAACTTTATTACTTTCGGTTTAGTTTTGATTCCAAAAGTAATAAACTGAATTAGTTATGTTCAGTTTTAGATTGGGGGCTCGATTAAACCGTACCAAACCAAAATATACTATATAATATATATGTATTAGCTATATATATATATATATATATATATTAGTAATATTAGTTTATAATATATATAACATATGTCATATACATAATAATGAACTAATGACTGATATTAGATGATAGTTACGATTTATTGTGTTTATATTTGTTGATTAAAAGTAATGAAAATAAGTGAAATTAATCCGAACCAAAGCAGACCAAATGTGCAATTTGGATGGATTGGTATGGGTTTAGGGTTTTATTTATTTATTTATTTTCTGGTTGGTTTTTAAGTTAGGATAATCGGTTCTCGACTCTAGTTGGTTCGGTTTTGGGTTGACAGTCGTATACTTCGGTTCAATCTTGGGTTGAGGTCAACTTGAACCAAATCAAACCAAGTTGCACCCCTAATAGATAAAACGAGGCTGCCGAGAGATGCTACCTGGTTAGTCATTTGGAACCTTATTCGTTTCCCAACTATGTACCAAAAGGATTTGGATTAAAAGTTCACTTTCACGATTGAAAGCGATAACAATTAGAATAAGCAGTGTAGGTTGGTGGAAATTCTTCTTCTTCTACGCATTCGATATAGAAAAGTTGCATTGATTGTAATATTATCTTGAGGGTTTGCGTGTTCGAGAGTTAAACCATTGGATGCCTTTGGAGCGTCATCCTCTTTATTTTCCCTTTTGAAAATAGATAAGAGGATAGTTGATTTGACCCGCGAATCTTAAGCTTTCCGAAACATTATCATTATATTATCTTTGCGCCCTTATATTATCAAATGTTTACATAAGATACGAAATATAAAGAAAAAAAAACCGTAAATTTTATAATTTTCCAAGTAAATTTTCATCAATTTATCCTGACAAGTTTAATTTATGAAAACAACAAAATGATTGAAAGGAAGTTATGATCTCTCCATTTTCTTGCAAGAATTTTAGTTTTGGGAGAGAAAGGTTTCGATAGTAAAAGAAAAAAAAATTTTCTTCTAAAATTCCTACACCGAGTTACCACAAAAAAAAAAAAAAAAGAAACTAACGGCAGTTGATACTGGTAAATAGGAAGATATAAACTCAAACATCTTGGGTTCCGTCTCTTGCTGGTGCTCTCTAGGGTGGGTCCAAAGGGCTGCTTAGGATAGGTTCTACGTCAGCAAAAAAAAAAAAAAAACAGTGACAGACAAACAAGAGACAGAGATTTCCTACATTATTTTTTTTTCTTTCCAATCAAAAGGTCCAAAAACAACCTTAAGAGTGAAGATTCCTCTTCTATGTCTATGGTTCTTTAACTTTCTATAGTTCTTAAACTTGGAACAAATATTTTTTTTCTTTCCAATCAAAATCTAGGTCCAAAAACAACCTTAAGAGTGAAGATTCCTCTTCAATTTCTATGGTTCTTTGACTTTCTATAGTTCTTAAACTTGGAACAAGCCTAGTCCTACAATAGTTTAGCCTACAATACTCTATAGTTATTGCAAGAGTTTGTACAGCTAAAATTCAAGTTGTATTTCTGAAGTTCAAGTTGATTCGGGCAATAACTCGAGATATAGTATATAGTTATATACCACTTGAGATTTTGTCATCTCTAGTTTATATGTGCAAATCTAAATGGGGCAGATCTTTACTCGGAGTAGGCCCATTCAAGAACAAGAAAATTACATCATGATTTGGATAAAGGCTGCAGGAGCATAGAGAACCCCTTCCCAAATTCAAAAAGCTCACACCTTCATATTTTGGATGTCATAAATGCGTCTACAACACTCATTGCTCAAATCTATGTCTCTTTTTGCAGATTTGAAGTTTTAAAGCTAAGAAGACATTTTTAGGAAAATCCCAAAAACAATAGTTTCTCATTATTTTATTCATTTCAATGCTTTAAATAAGGTTAAAATGGTCTTACAAGCTAATGAAGTTAATAGAAGCTTGAAAGTTGTAAAATTTTTAATTTTATGAGTATTTATAATCTTTTTTATATATTTTTTGAAAATTATATATTTATGCCTTCTAATATTGAAAAATGATTAAATTGTTTATCCTTAAAAAAATAAGAGGTAAAATAAATTTTAAAAAAAATTTTGTACAAGAATTTAAGTTTAGATATAGGCTTTTTTTTTTCTTTTTTAATTCTAAGAATGTCTTTCTATTTTTTGCAGCCAAATGAATCAAGTTGATGATACCACTATAGTTTGAACCCAAAAGGAGGTTTAAACCTAGGACATATAGGTTTACAGTTCATCCCAAGTTTCTCCCATCTCCAACTGGGCAACCCTAGCATATTAGACCTTCAGTTTACGAGACTCCCACTCTAACACTGAGCTATTGGGACATTGCTAATGATTTACATCCTGTGGAGCCTTTATTTACACCCTTATTTGGAGCTTTTTATAGGATTGTGTCAAATGTACGTAATTAAGAATTTACAATTATACCATTCAAGTAGTTTTTAATACACATGGCATGATCCTACGAAGGCTCCAAATAAAAGTGCAGATGGAGGTTCCATAGGATTTCAATTACGTTGCTAAAGGGTTTTGAGGTGCAAGAGACTAGTTTCATCCCGGCACCAACAACCTCTCTTGCTTTAGCAAACAGTTAATCAATGACTAGAAATAAGGGGTCACTTATTAGTAACATAGTAATGTCTTCAAAAAAAGATTGGTAACATAGTAACATGTCTCGGACTCCCACGTCGTAAGCTTACATGGCAGAAAGGATGTAAGTCTCAGAATTGGGATAACAATAACCGGATGAGTCAAATTAAATGAGCCGCAATGATTTATTGATAACGATGTGTTGCTAAAATCAATTTAAACTCCTTCAATGTACGTGGTCCCCGGATTGCCTTTTGCGTTCTTGGTAAGCTAGAATTCGATCCATTGATTCTTTTGGTCTTAAAACTAAAGTGAAAAAAAAGGAGTTAGAATTCCAATTTCAATTCTCACTTGTTCACAACGCTTCAAAAATTAAAATTACTAGCTAATTTTCAAAGGATTAGTTGGCTGAGCATAAACGGACTCGGATACCCTAAGTTCCCCATAAAAAAAATTTACTTGAATTCAACTTAGTATGATAAGCTTATCTCTCTCCAACTTAAGAATTATCTTTCATAACTCTTCTTCCCTTAAAGTTGATTTAAACAAATAGAGTTAGAATTCTAAATTAAATCATCTCTTGTTCATTAAATTAAAGGGAAATTTAATTTTTAGTAATACTTTATCAAACTATTCAAGATTTAGTTGGCAAAGTTTTGAGTTTTAATTTTTAATACACTTTTATCAAAATAATTAATATTTAGTGTCATTTAACTGTTACGGATAAATTCTTCCAAAAAAAAAAACCCTTATACAACTTACTTTCGAGACTTATACAAGCAATAAATTAACTTGTATAAGCCATTTTAGACTTGTACAAGTAATAAAATGACTTGTACAAGTCAATAAATTAACTTGTACAAGTCAATAAAGTGACTTGTACAAGTCATTTGGATAAGTGATGTAAGGGCATTTTTGGAATAGTTGATTTGTAATAGTGAAATGACACTAAAAATTAATTATTTTGATAAAGGTGTATAAAAAGTTAAAACTCAAAACTTTGCAGACTAAATCTTAAATAGTTTTATAAAGTACCACTAAAAATTAATTTTCCCTAAATTAAAAGCCTAAAATTATTCCACCTAACATAAATCTCATCATAATTCCTCACATCAATCGCAATAAATAAGCTCTAATCATTAATGATAAACGTACAAAACTGCAATCAAACGGAAATGAACGCGCATCCTCTACAATAAGAACTGTGCTAGGGTACATATAATATCAAGGATTGTGCAACGATACATTAGGCATGTGATCAGGGAGACTGTTTCATTTGATGCCACTCCATAGTACCAAAGTGAAACGGACGGATGGATGCCCATGTCAATAGAGGGCGCACACCAACTAACCCCATCCCAACCAATGATAGCACGGTACCACCAACTGAAGCGCTCTAGGGGAAACGCATTTGTGGTTGGGTTATTTTAAAAATAATTTATTATTTTGAAATGATTTAAAAAAAACAATTAATGGGTTCTTGGTTGTTACAATTGAAGGGGCCAATCAAAAAGAACTTGAAACCGGTTGAAGTCCTTGACTAAAAGATCTGCTGATCCTACGGTGAAATGTGTGTTCACATAAGTGCATCAAGCATATGTGTACACAACTACACATCCTCTATCGTTGGACTAGCAGATATTCCAACGAAAGGACCGGCGGACATGGCCCCATCAAAAAGCAATTGAAGTATTATATTTCTTGAACTCGGAATAAAGGAAAGAAACAAAGCCGAGAGAATTGACCCGACACGGTCTTTTTATTCCGTCCCTTTCCCCCTCAGTATGGTCACTGCGCCTGTTGAGTGTGGACGAGTGTCAAATCCACACAAAAAAAAGTGGACGAGTGTCAAGTGTCAACAACTGAGTGGGTCCCACCATCCCACTACCAAAAGCAAGAAAAGGGAAAATGCGTGTAGAGTTTGGACAACGCAAAGGAAACCGACATTTGCTCCTTATCTCAGGATTTTTGCCAGGGGAGCTGTACGGCTTCAAATGACCCTGGTTTTAGCTTTAAATACACGAACAGCCCCAAAGAGTGTTATTTACTAAAACGCCCCTCTGTGGTGAACCAATGGTGCTCTAGCGGTTCAAAACGGATTAACCTGAGGATAAAGTCGTCTTTTCAGTTTTAACCAGTTGAGCCGCAACGTCTTCCACGGTATTCTTCATGTACGCGTATAAAACGCCTCATAAATCCGGAAGGTCTCATTTTTTTAAATTTGAATTTTTTTCTATAAAATGCCCATGGTTATCTCTTCTTTTACATTGTTACCTCCGTATATTGCCATAATAAATCCAGTTGCTTGACATAAAAGCCCTTTCACTAAAATGCTATTGCCATGGTAATGCTGAGATTGACATCAACTCAAGACCGAAGCGAAGTTTATGATTGTTAATACAAAACTGAACCAAATCAAATTGACAACGGATTAATCTCTTAAAAACCGAACCAAATACTTGTGTATGTATAGATTTTGTTCGGTTGAGATTAGTTCAGTTTCATGCATATTTTTGAGTTGAGTTTCAGTTCACTTTAACCGAATCATAAACCCGCAACTGAAACAAAATTAATTCGGTTTCCATATTTTAAAACAAAAATCTAATTATAGAATTTAAAACCCAACCCAAACTGGTACAAAGTTGGTTTTCACGGTTCTTGATTTTAATTGAACCAAGTTGCATCCCTCCTTTAATTGCTTTCAAGTTGCCTGCCGCTCTTTCTATTTCCATATCTAATTCTCTCGGACGGTGCAAGTGAGAAGGATGTGAAATTAACTAATTCTAATTGACTAATGTAATTTTGGACCTGGCAACTATTTACGGTCGGGGTACTTGGGTAATTGCGGTTCAGTCTGATTTGAAATTTGAATGGCACGTTAGTAATAATTCTGGAAACTGGGGCGTTGGTGAATTTAATATCCACGTACTGGCCCACTAGAGCAGTAAAACCAGAATGCGAACAAGAATCTTTTTCTTCATTTTTCCGCATGTTAACTTCCATTTGCTTTCCTGGGTTCAGTTCCGGGTAGCTCTCACTGCTGTTTTTTTTCTTTCTTCTTTCCGTTAGGTTTACGCTCATAGAGTACGCTTTTCTCTGCGCAGATCTATTCAGATCTATGAACTGTTCGCTCTTTATTTCACTGAGTTCTCTTCCTGTGTTCATGAGCTGAATAGGTTTGTGGTTTGAACTGTGATTTCTTTTGCATGTTGAAGATGCCTGATTCAAAGGCGTAACTGTTTGCAGCAGCTGGTAATCGTTTTCTCCGTTTCTTCTTTGCGATTGTTTTGTTTCTGCATATGTATATATGCTTATCTGTTGATCATATTTTGTTTATTTGATTTGGTTTTTATTTTCTTTCCTGCGTCTCAGCAGGAAAACAAAGTGGTTGAAGTTGGTTTTTAGGGCTTAAAAATGTCTTCTAGAAGAGGGTCTGAGCAGCCGCCGGCGAGGCGGATTATTCGGACTCAGACAGCGGGAAACCTGGGAGAGTCGATATTTGATAGTGAGGTTGTACCGTCTTCACTCGTTGAGATAGCTCCGATCCTCCGTGTTGCTAATGAAGTAGAATCTAGCAACCCGAGGGTTGCTTATCTGTGTAAGTTCTATATTTATCTCTTTACCTGCGTTATCTTCTTCATTTTTCACGTGCTGTTTTGTTTTTTGTGTACTAATGCTTCTCCCCTTTATTCATCGTGGTTTAATTTGAGTTGCTTTTACTTTTTATAATTTTCCTTTTTTGTTTTTGCCGTTTTATTTAAGCTTTTCATTTGAACGATCTTGTCAAGGCAGAGCTTCAATGCTTGTTAGATGTGGGGGCAACAAGAAGACTAAATTTAGATTTGATCTTCCATGGCGGGGGAACATTCATATACGTATATTATGTAATTCTTTTTAAAGTATAATTTGAGATGTTTCTGGTTCAAATCGATGAACCCTCCTTCGCTTTGATCATTGGACTCCCTTGCTTCTTGCAACCGACATTTATCCTAAGACGAACAAGAGCTTAGTGAAGTGTAAGCTTTAAGCATCTTGTACCGACTTTGTTTTGGAGTGGGGATGCATGGCTAGTCGTGCAAAAGTTCGGATCAAATAGTTTTTGGTTGATTTTGTTGTAAATGTGACGCTGGACAAAGTACTAAGTCTGAGAACTAAGCTTGTCATAAAAATAAACTGCAGGTTTCAAGAAAATCAGACGAATCAAGCTTCTTTTGGAGTAAAGTTAAGCAAACATGAACTGCTGGTTTTGGAAGCTCTAGATTTTCGAGCAAGCTTGAACCAAAATGTTATTGATAACTAGGTTTAGAAGCAGTGATTCAGTGAATGGAAATAAAAGCAATTGAGTTTTGAAGGGAACTAGAGAAATTGGTAATGATTAAATAGATAAAGAAGACTGGTAGATAATTAGGATCTCAATTGAGATTTATTGGGAACCTCCCCAGTTTCTAATTGTCATGTCATCTATTTATGAAGACAAGAATGTCTCATTCTTCTGTTGAAATAAAAGCTGATTGCAGCTTGTATTTCTTAATCCAGGGAGGTAATATTGAGGTTCTTTGTTCTGTGGTAAAACCAGATGTTCTAATTCTATAGGTTAAAAAGAAAGCAGTCTCTGTAGGCTTATTAGAAATTTGCTATGAGGGGTTTTCCTATCCTTGGTAGTATCTGTGTGTCTCTTTATGATATGGAAAGAGGATAGGCTAGAGCAAGTGGAAACCAAGGATGAGAAATATGCTTTATCCCAAAAGTTCAAGTTTTTTTTGAAATACTTGATTCTGTTGGGTGCCAAATTTTGTGTATGACCCAAATAAATCTTGCATTAGTGACACTTTTGGAAAGACTTTAGGAGATCATTTTGTGATTGGATGTATTATTGGAGATACTAATTTGACTAAATTCGCTTATAAAAGCAAAGACAGGAGTAGATGAAAAGTTGCATGAGGGAATTTTTTTGGGCTTCATTAACAAGTTTGAGATGTTCAATTTTCCATGAGAAATGCCCTTGGTCAAATATGCAACATCCAATGTGTGTATATCGGATAGGATTCTGTTATCATTGGTGATAGAAATTCAGTTCCCATGCACTTCCTAATCTGTGTTGCCTAGACCTTTATCAAACCAGGCTTCTAATTTACTATTGATGGAGAGTACTAGCCCAATAGTCTAGCTCCTTTTAGATTTGGAAATATTCAGTTTACTCATCCATTCTTCAGAGATCAACTATAAATTTTTGGGCTGGATGTGAAATGGTGTGGTTGGGTTTGTCAGATTTTAAGTTCATGCACCCAATGGGGTTTCTAAATGGAATGGTGATGTTTTTGCGTTGAGTGAAAATGAAAACTTCCGGATAGTTGCAGATATTGATAAGGATTAACTTAATAAAATTGAAATGGGGGAGATAGAAAATCAGGGAAGGATGAAAGGGAGTTAGAAATGATAATTTCCAAATAAGTGATTAGTTGGAGGCAAAAATCTGGGGCAAAAATTGGATGCAAAAGTTGAAGAAGGTCTCGCCCACAAGTGTTGCGGAACTTAACACCGGCTACTATTCTATGGACATTGTGGAGAGAGAGGAACAATAGAATTTTCAATGATAGATCAAGACCTTCAAAGGCTTTGTTCCATTCAGTCCTTAGATGTATTCTCTTTTGGGCATCTGTTAGCACCTCTTGTAAAGGGCTGGATATCCAGGATGTACTAGTTTGTGAAAATTTTCAGAATTTGTAGGAGATTAGATCTTTTATTTCCTGTACACTTGTTGGTGTAAATGTATCTCTTGATGATTCTACTTTAATATAATTTTCTCTGTTACCTATTAAAAAAAAAATCTGGGGCTATATGGATAGATGAGTGTAATGCAAGTGCTGCCATTTATTTCCACCAGCTAGTGAACTATAAGAAGGAATAATGAGAATTCTAGACTCGCATTGTATGGAGAAAGTCTGGAGAACAATGAGGATGTAGGATGCGTTATATTATTTTATTTACATCTATATCCATTGGGACAAGGGTTGACCTTCAATATTGAAAAGGTGGGAGGCCCTATAATTCAGTTGGAACATTTAGGGTGGTTAGAAAGTAACTAGAAGATGCTGACTATAAAATAGCAACTCGTGAGTTGGATAGGGATAAAGCGCCTCTTTCTAATTGATTCATGATTGAATTTTTTCAAGATCATTGGGATGTGATAGAACTTATGGAATTGTTCAAGGAATATTTTTTATTTTTGTTGTTAGGAAATCAATAGTGTAACAAGAAAGAAAGTTGCAAAAATTGAGGACTTTGGATCAATTAGTTTGACATCGAATTTGCAAAAAATAGTTGCTATAGACTTTGATAAGTCCATTATTTCCTAATGTGAAAGCTCTTTATTAATTTTAGACAAATTTGCAGAAACAACTATGATTGAGTGAATTGCAAAACGATTTAGGAGTAAGAGGGCGGGCCTTGTTTGTAAGTTAGGTATTGAAAAGGCTTGTTGTAATGTTGAATGGGTTTCCTAGATGTAGTGCTACCATTTAAAGGTCTTGAATTTAGATGATGCAAATATATTAGATGGTGTACCAGGAACATGCCATTTTCCTTGTTTTGATTACTCTATGAAAGGGCGCTTTTCATCTTTTAGGGGCCTCAAGAAGGGAAAATCTCTTTTATCTTACCGCTTCATCTTGGTTAAGATATATTGAATTACTTTCTCTTGAAGGCTGAATACTTTGGTATCGTATTTTGGGATTTTTGGGAGGGGAATCATTTGCCAATTTCTTATATTTAGTTTGCTTGTTAGACAATGTTTTTGCTTGAAGCTTCTAGTGAACATGTGTTTCAGACAAAAAAAATATATCTGTAAATGTTTTGAAGTGGTGAATTTGAAAAATTTTATTTTAAGTTTTTGCATTGACATTAATTTGCTTCAAACATCTTGTCTCCACCCAAGTTTGTGGTTTAGATGAGTCACCTTGGTTTCCTTGGGTTTACCCTTTGGTAAACATCATTGTAGCCTTCATTTTTGGAGATGAACGATGGAGAAATCGAGACTAGCCACATGGAGGAGGAAATATTTATCTTAGGTTGGAGGATTGCACTTATTCACGCTAACTCCTTATATATCTCCTGTTGTAATTTTTGTTTGTTTGCACCTAGGAATCCATTGGCGGCTAAATATTCAGTCATGGTTTCTTAATGGCCTAGTCTAATGTCTTACTCTTAGACATCCCATACTGAAATGGAGAGAGAAATCCCCTTGCATACATTAGTGAGAGGCTTAGTGGACCATGCCGAGATTATCCGTCATGTGATGTCGAGCTATGTGCAGTTATATGTGATTTGCACCAAATTCTTCCAGATATGTTTTTATTATTGTTTTTATATAACGAAGAAGGATAATAATGCATCGATTTATGTAAGTTTGTCTTTGCTTGGTATACAAAGTGGATATCCCTTTTTAGGAGTAAGGAATTTTTCACAAATTTGGTAGTCTAATGAGATGATAGTTGTGCTTAGCTAATAGATGCTTATAACCAGAAACCTTGGCTGTACAAGTTGGGTTTGCACAACTAAGTGACTAGTGTGAAAGGATTCTCGCTGAGGGAAACTGTTAAGCAAAGCTTCAGAGGATGCAATTGCAGGTTGAATTGGTTTGTATGACTTAATGTCTCTTTGTTAGGTAGGGTTGGTTGTGCTAGAGAGCTGATTGATATATATCTGAGCGACACTCATTCTATTTGCCATTTTTTATCTGCTTGGTAGTTTATTTTTTTTTTTATGCTAAAGCTATTATAACAACGATTTGAAGCTAATATCATTTTATTAGTGCATTGACAAACATGATACAAATGTTCCCTAAAGGTGCATAGCAACTGGTATTTATTGATCAAAACAAATGAAATTATGTCATCCTTAAATTGCACCTATTGATTGTTATGAATACAATTGCTCCTTGATTTTCTGCTTTTTGGGCAACTAAGAATTGACAGATGCATTATTTGCTTACTGATAAAAAAAAAATGAATTGACAAATGCAGTGGATTAGCCTTTCTATCACATGATTGTCAAAACAGATGTTGGATCCACTCGGATCTATCACATGATCGTTTGTGAATTTTTTTTAAAATTTTTGTTTTGGTTGTCTTTTTTTTTTTTCCTCTGATAAATGATGTTGGTTTTGGTAATAGGTCGATTCTATGCTTTTGAGAAAGCTCACAGATTGGATCCGACATCTAGTGGACGTGGAGTTCGTCAGTTTAAAACCGCACTTCTTCAGCGTCTAGAAAGGGTTAGTATTATGGTCTATTTACATGTGTTGCTGTCTGGCTTATCTCTTTTTCATAATAATTCTTGTTATCTTATCCTGTATTTATATGATTGTTTAAGATTAATAAAACCAAGGAATATGTGTATTATGTAGAAAATGAACTCGTGATGAATGTAGACTTGTGCATATCATATGCTCTCTAACAATCTCATTTTTTCATGTCTATCGTTTCTTAGTACCTCTTCTTAACTGTATGGGAAAATCCTATTTTGCCGAAGGGGAGGGTAAGGACACACAATAACAAATTGAAAAAGGTGGAAGGAAAAGCCATATCAAATGGATAAAAAGAAGATAAGAGTGGAAGGAAAGCAATTCTAGTTTTTTTTTAAAAAAAAAAATAGGAAAATAAAAGACAATTCTATTGTACCTTACTTACAGTGTCTATTTTGTCATCAAGATGAACGTATCTTCTTTACGGAGAATATAAGCCTTCTATTAGATCATCTTGATAAACCCTCACGCTGATTTTAGGTGTGGAGCCCTCTTCTTTTGACCAACTGTTAACATACATCCACACCTTGAATCAACTGTTAACTAATATTTTTTCTGTTTTACATAACCTTTGATCAATGATTTTTGGATATTTCAACTCCAGTCTATCAGTTTGGATTTGGAGAACAAAACTTGTTGCATGGCTTTTATTGAGGGAACAAAATTTTTTGCGTGGCTATTATCTAGGGAATGTTTTGGTATCCTCCTTTTGATGAGAGTATGCATTGTAGATATAGTATAATATATTTTTTTTTGATAATTAATGATGTGTGTATATATATAGTATAATATATTTGACAATATTTGTACAACAAATATGAACAAAAGGATCTTCATTGCATAGAAAGTGCCTAAAGGAGAACAAGGTTGGAAAAGATGTTATATCATCTAATCAAAATGCATTTATAGGGGGGAGGCAAACTTTGGATGGTGTCTTGATTGTTAGTGAATGCGTGGATTCCATTCAAAGAGAGGGTGTTGATGGGATACCATGCAAGTTGGATATTGAGAAGGCATACGATCATGTGAATTGGAGGTTTTTATGGTACATTATGAGGAGGATGGGTTTTGGGGCCAAATGGAGATCTTGGATGGAAACCTGTGTCTCTTCAGCATCTTTCTCTGTTTTGGTTAATGGAGTGGCGGCTGGTTTCTTTCGGTCATCATGGGGCTTGAGACAAGGGGATCCCCTTTCCCCCTTACTTTTCTTGTTGGTTATGGAGCCTCTAAATCGATTGGTGGCAAGGGTGGAAAATTTGGGGCTTATTGAAGGGGTGAAGGTGGGAGGAGGCTCTTTATCTATTTCTCATTTACTTTTCGCGGATGATGCTATGCTATTTTGCAAGGTGCAAGCCTCCCAAGTTCTTGTGGTAAGATCAATCTTGACTTGCTTTGAAGCTCTTTCGGGCTTGAGAGTTAATCTTCAGAAAAGCGAGCTTTTTGATGTTGGAGGAAGTGGAAATTCTTCTTTTTTCTGTGATCTTTTGGGGTGTCGTTTGGGGTCCTTTCCTATTTCTTATCTCGGAATTCCTATTGGGGCATCTTTTAAATCTAAATCAATTTGGGAACCAACTTTATCGAGGTTGAAAAAAAAGTTGTCGGCTTGAAAAGGGAGTCTTTTATCTAAAGGTGGTAAGATGGTCTTGATTAAGAGTTCTTTGTCTAACCACCCAACTTATATGCTCTCTGTTTTATTAGCTCCGATATCAATGTTAGAGGCAATTGAGAAGTTGCAGAAGAATTTCTTATGGGCAGGAGGGGAGGAGTCCAATAAATATCATCTGGTTTCTTGGAAGGAGGTTTGTAATCCAAAGGAGGATGGTGGCTTGGGTATAAGGAATTTGCGACTTTTCAATAGAGCACTTTTGGAGAAGTGGAGTTGGAGGTTTGGCCAGGAGGTAAATAGTCTTTGGAGGAAATTAATTGTTGCTAAGTATGGCTATGATGTGACAAGGTGGCTTCCAGATCAGGTGAATGGGAGAATCGGTTGCAGCTTATGGAGGCCCATATGCAGATTGTCTCCCCTGGTTGAGGCAGGTGTGAAGTTTCAGGTGGGGAGGGGAGATAGGGTTAAGTTTTGGTCGGATCCTTGGTGATTTGGTGGAGCTCTCAAGGATCAATATCCTACGCTTTATATTATATCCATAGCCCCACATGCCTTTGTTGCAGATTTGTATTCCCAAGGAGTGGGAGGCACACAATGGAACCTGCAGTTCAGAAGATGTATGTATGATTGGGAGTTGGAAGGTTTGTCCCAGTTTCTGGAGTGCATCAATGTGAAGGATTTTGATTCTTATCAAGACTTCATGAGCTGGTCCAAGAGCAGTGATGGGGTTTTCTCAGTGAAGAGCCTGTATGGGTTTATTAGCAAGCAGAATCTCAATTTCAAGGTCCATAATCTGTTATGGCAACCCTTACTCCCATCAAAGGTAGGTTTCTTTTTGTGGACAGCGGTGCTGGAGAAAATCTTGACTTTGGATAATTTGATGAAGATAGGATGGCAACTTCCAAATAGATGTAGTCTTTGCAAAGCAGATGCGGAGTCAGTCAACCACCTCCTCATTCATTGCCCAATCACAAGTGGAGTTTGGAATGAGTTCTTAGCTAGATTTGGAGTAGCTTGGGTCCAGCCTAAAGACGTTTCTCAACTTCTTTTATGTTGGAAGATCTCAAAAGGAGATTCTCCTTTCAAGGTCTTCTGGAGGTTAACACTGAGGGCAGTGATGTGGGCAGTTTGGAAGGAACGAAATAACAGGATCTTTGAGAATAAGGAAAGATCTCGGGATGCTTTTTTCAAATACTCACTTAGTTTTATCCTTTATTGAGCGTCTGTTGTGGAATCTTGTAAGGGATTGAAATGTCATGATGTATTAATGTGTGAGGATTTCAATGACTTGTAGAGGATGGGGAGGGGATGAGGATTCTGTACACCAAAGGTGTACAGCAATGTATTCTGTTTTCAGCTTCTTTTTAATATAATTTTTCATTACCGATCAAAAAGAAAGGGCAGTATAGTTGTAGGTGGAGTTGCAGCCATGACTTCTGTAGAATTTGGTGAAGATGAGAAACATTTGTGGCATATTTGATTGGGGCGTATGAGTGGGATGGGCTTGATGGAGCTTCATAATAAGAATGTGGTGAAGAGTGAAGGCATTTTACAAATGCTACACAAGAGTGAAGGCTTTTTGGATTGTGTACTCAAAGGGTGGAGCTTGGTATCTTCTCAAAGAAGATTTGGGTTTCCTTCATGAAGCACAAGTCTGAAACTTTTGCTAAGTTCAAATTGTGGAAGGAGGAAGTGGAGAAGCAGACAGGGAGGCAGTTTAAGTGCCTTGGGACAGACAATGGGACTGAATATAATGATGCAGCATTTCTAAAATTCTGTGGGCAGTATGGGATCAAACGGCACTTTATAGTGCAAAGGATATCATTGCAAAATGTCATAGCAGAAATGATGAACGGAACAATTGCAGATAGAGCAAGGTGTTTGAGATTGAGTTTTGATTTGCCAAAGAACATCTGGGCCGAGGCAATGAATATGGCTTGCTATGTCATCAACAAATCACCAACTCTTGATGGCAAAGTTGTAGAAGTATAAATGGGAAAGGAAGTGGATTAGTTTGTTGTGAGAAAATTTGTGTCTTGCTTATATCCATATTCCTGGTGAGGAATGATCAAAACTTGATGTAAAATCTAGAAGGTATTTGTAGTGATTCCGTCTTGTTGTGATAATTAGTCTATGAAATAAGAAGAAGGTCAATGAGAAATTGCAGATAGATATACGTGGTTCGGCAGTATGCCTATGTCCATGGGAGAGAGGAGTTTTCCACTATCATGGGGAAAGATTAGACTTATAACATATATCTCTCCAGATCCCCGTTACAACTCTGGCCCATGTATTGGCCAAAATTCATAAGATATAGCCTAGGTCTTTACCCCCTTGGATCTAGAAAATGAGCTATTTTTTCCAACCGCATATCTTTCTCGGATATGAGAAACATATTCAAGGATATAAGCTTTTGGGATTCGGAAAAATAGAAATTTGTGATTATTAGGGTTGTGCACATGCTTAAAACTTTGAAGGAGAGTGAGGAACAACATGCACAAGAATATGGCAGCAAGAAACAAGTGGTAAGGTGGAGCTAGATGATTCATAATACAAGGAGAACGGGTCTCAATCTGAAGGGAATTCTAGCACGGATCAAAAGCACCATAGTATAGCTTGAGGATGATCCAAATGCGCCTTGAAACCACTAGTTGAGTATGATTTCGATTACCTTGTTTCATTTGCACTTGTTACTAGTAGAGGTGAACTGTCTACCTATGAGGATGTACTTAACTATGATTTTCAAACCCCAAGTCAGCTTTGGTTTTACTGTTTTATTGGAAGACGTCAAGCCCATAAGCTTATTGTAGTGCTTCCCATGCTGATAACTCGGGAGATATGGCGTGCCAAGTTTCTTACCAGGTTTGAAGGAATGCTTATTTGTCATACTCTTGTCAACCATAGTATTCTTTTTCATATAACTAACATCCTTCCATTAATTCCTAATAAACAAGCGTCTTCAAGGATTTTGAGAGATTCTATCTCAGATTGGTTTTCAACTTGATCGACTAAATCAACCTTCCATCATAGGGTCCTATTAGCCTCACAACCAGCTTGTACAAAATCATTGCGAAAGTGCTATCCCATAGGCTTATGTTGGTGTTACCTGGCATCTTAGGGTCCTCCGAAAGTGCTTTTGTTCAGGGGTGCCAAATATTGGATTGTACAATGATTGCCAATGAATGTGTTGAGAGTAAAATTCAATTGGGTGACCCAGGAGTTCTATGTAAGTTGGATTTGGAAAAGGCATATGATGAGGTGGAATGGCAATTTTTGGATCCAGTCTTGGAGTGGAAAGGTTTTGGAGGTAGTTGGAGGAGATGGATTAAAGGTTGTTTGGATTAAAGTACAATTCTCATTTCTCTTAAATGGCTCGGTGGTAGGTTTGTTTGAATCCTCTAGGGGTCTAAGGCTAGGGTATCCACTTTCTCCCTTTCTTTTTTCACTAGTGGTGGAGGTGTTGAATTGGTTCTTAAAGAGTGCAGTTAATGAGGGCTTAATTCAAGGCTTCAGGATAGGTAGAGATGATCTTGTAGTGTCCCATCTTCAATTTGCTAATGACATCATGGTATTTCTGGAGCATCTATCGACCAAATCTCGTGGTTAAAGAGCATATTGCACACTTTTTATATGGTATCGTGGTTAAAAGTCAATTGGGGAAAGAGTACCTTAGTGGGTTTTAATGTAGGAGAGGCGGTTGTGTCATGTTTGAACAGAGCGTTGGGTTGTCAGGTTGGGGCTTTACCTATGTCATTTCTCGGTTTGCCTCTCGGGGCGTCGCCTAGGTCTATTAGCTTTTGGGATCCGATTTTAGAGAGGTTTGAGAAAAGATTGGCTATATGGAAGAGGAACTACTTATCTTTGGGGGGTAGGATCACATTAATAAAGTCTGTACTAGCGAACCTTCCAGTGTATTACATGTCCTTATTTAGGATGCCTAAAAGAGTGGTGGACATTTTGGAGAAAGTATAAAGAGATTTTTGTGGGAAGGGGGAGGGTCTAGGAAGACTCATTTGGTTGAGTGGAAAAAAGGTATGTATGGAGAAGATTGGGGGTGGAGTGGATATTGGCAACTGGCTTCTCAGAACTCATCCCTTTTGGCCAAGTGGTTGTGGCGTTTTAGTAGTGAGCAGGGGTGTCTTTGGCACCAAGTGATAGTCTCCAAATAAGGAAGAAGGGCTAATTGGTGGTCCATTAATTTGAAGGCTCGACCTATGGAGAATTGCCTTTGGAAGGCCGTTCTTAGGCTGGTGGATTCATTCTACCCCCATTTATGTTTATGTGTCGGATTTGGTTCATCTATTCGTTTCAGGCATGATTTATGGTGGGGGAACTCTACCCTTTGCATTATATACCCATCTCTTTTCTTTGTTGTTTCCTGTTCTGCTGCTTTTGTTTCTAAAACCCATTCTTGGTCTCCTATGGGGCTTGTTTGGAATCTCCCTTTTAGGAGGGATTTACGTTCACACTTGAAGAGTTAGCTTCCCTTATTGTATCTCTACAAGACTGCTTTTTGGTCCTTTCATCTAGAGATAGTGTCGTTTGGTCTCCTTCTTCCTCGGGAGTCTTTTTTGTGTAAATCCTTTTTTAGTTTATGCCGCCCAGATTGTTTTGTCCCCTTTGCAGCCTTTCCCACATCTAAGCTTTGGAAACCGAGGGTGCCGCCAAAGATAAATGCTTTTTTCTCTGGATTGCTTTGTTGTAAAGGATTATTACGGCAAATCTTATTTAGAGGAGGTGGAGGAGGTATGCATTACTACCTTATATTTGCGTTTCGTGCAGGGAGGAAGTAGAGAGTATTGATCACTTATTCCTTCATTGTCGTTTCACGACGGAAATATGGATGCATTTTATTGAGATGATTGGTGTTTCGTGGGTAGCACCAGTGTCTTTCGGCGAATGGTATGAGCCGTGGTGGATATCGGGCCTTGGGAGAAAGGGCTGTATCTTGTATGGGATGCTTTTTCATGTTGTGGTATGACACGTTTGGATGGAGAGAAATCTTCAGTTTTTCATGATGAATCCTTGTCAAGGGAGTAGGTGATTGATAAGATATTGATTGACGTAATCTTTTGGGCATCTGTTAGACCAAAATTTGAGGGTGGAGTTGCTCACTGGTGGTGAGAGAGTGGAGTTTGTGTTGTGTATCTTCAGGAGGGACAATGAGGAGGAGTGATGTCTTATGGAGTCCACCGGCATTTGGTTCAATGAAGATGAATGTTGATGGAAGTTCTTTTGGTAATCCCGAATCTTCTAGCATTTGAGGAGTGGTGAGATATTGTAGGGGTAGAATATTGAGCATCTTTTGTGGACTGGTGGGTTGTGGTGATTCCATTGGTGCAGAGATCATGGCCCTCGTGTTTGGGCTTTCAAAGGCTCAAAAGATGGGGATTAGGGACTTCACCATTGAAGGGGACTCCATTACAGTTATGAGTTGGATGCGTGGAGATACTTTTTGATCTTGGAGGCTAGCACATTTCATTTGCAGAGCTAGCGCATTGGCACTTGTGTTGAATGTCTCGTTCAATCATGCTCATAGAGAGGCTAATGGGATTGCTGATCGGCTTGCAAAAATTAGAGCCTTGAGAGATGACATATAGATGGGGCTAGTTGCGGAGAAATGTGTAGGGGCATGCGTAGAGTAGGGTCCATTTTGTATGGCGATTTTTTGTACATGTATTTTGTCCATATCTACACCGTTATATGTTTTTGAGGGGTATCCCTGTCAGTGCTCTTGGGGATTAGGGATTGGAAATCATATATTCTTGTATTTACTATATAACTATTTTTCTTAATCTACATCATTAATCATCAAAAAAAAAAAAAAAAGGTAAATCAACCTTGCTTTGAACTTGTGAGATGGCTTCGTCCCAGGCATATTCCAGTTATTGTTAATGTGGATGGGGCTTCCAAGGGCAATCCAGGCATAAGTGTCGAAGGGGGAATTTTTTGGACTCCCATGGGTGTGTTTTTTTTATTTGTATTTTTATCTAAGCTCTTATTATGATTTTGCATCTAATGTTGTTGCTAAATTGAAAGCTTTTTGTGAAGGGATCAAATGGGCTAAAAATCTTCACTTTTATTCCATTAAATGGGCTTTTTCTCAACTTTTAGTTGATTCTTGGAATCAAGGTCATACTATATCTTGGAAGTCCACTTATGAATGGTGTCAAGCTCTACTCCTCTCAGCTGATAGTCAACTTCAAGTTCAGCATATTTTTCAAAAGGAAGCTAACACGGTTGTTGATGCCCTTGCCAATCTTGCTTGTTCTAAGGAGACTGATTTAACTTTTAGGGGTAAAAACTCTTATTCTAGAAGTGAAGGGATAGTTGCGACTTGATAAACCTGGTTTGTATGCATCCAGAGAGTAACATACATCTTTTTCATATATCATTTATTTTTTATCTCATGTTGATGTATGGATTTTCTTTGATGGGTAAGGCTTTCTACGTCCCCTTGGTTAGGTGTATTTGTGCTTCATTTACATTTTAATCTGCAAGTTGGGGTTTGCCTCAACCCCCCCTTGCCATGGAGTGCCTGCCACGGGGTTTTCACTGAAAGAAAGAAAGGCTACGGTGGAGGAAATAGAATCATTAAAAAAGAACAATACTTGAGAGTTGGTTGAGCTGCCTAAGGGAAAGAAGGGAGTTGGGCTCAAAACCTATGCAATAGCTTGAAAAGTAAGGGAAGAATTCAAGGCTCAGTGGTAAAGTGGTACCAATAGAAGAAAGGGATAGACTACAATGATGCATATTTCTGGTTGTAAGACACTTCTATCAGGGAAATGTGGGCTGTAGTAGCCAATCATGATATGGAATTGGAACAGCTTGATGTAAAGACCACAGTGCTTCATGAAGGTGGTAGATATTGGAGTAGCCAGAAAGGTTTATACAATTTGACAAGGAGCATCTTGTCTTTAGATTGAAGAAGTCTCTTTATGGGCTGAAGTAGTGTCCACAACAATGGTACAAGAAGTTTGATTCCTACATGGTGCTGATTTTCTAGACAACGTGTGAGTATGATTGTTGTGTTTAAGAGTTATTCAGGAAGGTTCCCATATTTTCTTGATACTTTATGTTGATTATATGTTGATTGTTGCTAAGAACATGGAAGATGGTTTGGAATTGAAGTCATTGTTGAGCAAGACATTTGACATGAAGGATTTATGTGCTGCCAAGAAGTTACTTGGCATGGAAATGCGCACTGATAGGAAGGCTGGAATGTTATGAGTGTTCCAACAAAAATATGTAGAGACAGTCTTGGAATGGATCAGCGTGGGTAATGCTAAGCCGATGAGTCCTTTGTTTGCGAATCACTTGAGGTTGTTGGCTGACCTATGCCCAAAGATAGGGGTGGAACTGACAGACATGTTAGGAGTGCCATATGCAAGTGCAGTGAGTTGTTTAATATTTATTTTTCTAATGGTTTGCACCAAACGAGATTTGGCAAATGCAGTGAGCACGGTTAGTAAGTACATGGAAAATCCATGTAGAGAGAATTGGAAATTGGTCAAGTGGATTTTAAGGTACATGAAGGGCGCAACAAGTTATGTCATATTATTTGAAGGGCCACAAGCTTCTCTTTGGGTCATCGGATAATGTGGTTTTTGACTATGCAGGAGATATGGATGTGTTTACACTAGTAGGTGGGCACCAATATCTTGGAGATCCATGGTGCAATTTGTGATAGCCTTATCAACAAGAGAAGCAAGTATATGGCAGTGATTGGGGATGCTAAAGATGTATTATGGTTGAAGGGACTATTGTAGGATCTTGGTTGTTGTAGCATAAAGCCCAATTGTATTTTGATAGTTAGAGTGTCATTTATTTGGCAAAGAATTAGGTTTACCATGCGAGAACCAAACACATAGATATGAGGTTTCACAAAGGAGCTGATTGCTACGGAGTGATTGAGGAGGTTATACTTAAAAAATGCAGCTGATATATTGATGAAGATTGTTCCTTCAGACAAGTTCAAGCTTTTGATAAATAATGATGCTGTATATATATATATATATAAATGGAATATGGGATGTACAACAAAACCTATGCAATAGCCGACATGTTACTAGCACCGTACACCGTACAACCAAGGTTTTAACTATCGGCTGATACCAAACTCGAAACCAAGTTTTTAAACCTTGCATACAACCCACCCTAAAGGAGAACTTTTGGACCCCACAAAATTCTTACTATAAAAGTCATCCTCAGTCCCAATTCCTCCATGCACTCTCCCTCTGTAGTGGCAATTAAACTATTCCCTCCCTCCCTCCCCCCCACCCAAATAGCTTGACTTGGACTGTAACTGAACAAGCTGTTCAGCTTTGTACCAAGGACCTTGCACATCTATTGAAATTATCCATCTTCCATGATTGCGATTGGAGCTTGTCCTCTCATCCTACCTACCTTCATGGCAGGTGTAGAGTGGCACCACCTATACCACTCTCTCCCTATCTCTGTAGAGTAGACACCCTAAAACTTTGGAAGAGTTGATAACCATGAAGCTTCAGGTACCAATATATCGTCAATCACATGATCCACCTATGATTTAGTATCCTAAATATCTTGTTGTTACGCTCTAACAAAATATATCGGACAACTGCATGGAATAGGAGACTATACATGACGTTTCCCCTCTTTCCCAACCCCTAACTCTGCACTGGTCGAACCACGTAGGAAACTTTAATCATCTGAAGCAGCTGCATCCAAATAGCTCTCATATAATGGCACTGAGAAAAAAGGTGATCAGTGCTATCTCCTGCCTCCATGCACATAAAACACACATGTGGGATAAAGCAATCGTCTTCGATCTTTTCTGGATATGATCAGCCGTATTTATCGTGTATAGAAAGACAGTACATAAAAAGGCCTTAACCTTAAGGGGAACCCTAGGCTTCCATAACCAAGACAAAGAAAAGGAAGCATTATGATGTGATGAATTTTGATTGACCATATTGAAAAAAGATTTACATGTGTAAGAATCAGAGTAAGATGGGGACCAAATAACCTTATCAAGACCGAATGGATCAAGAAACACATCCTTTAGGTTATCTAGAAGCAAGGCTATCTCTTCCATCTTAGTCGAACGAGGATCTCTTCTGAAAGTAGATTCCAAGATGTACCAGATGGGGACCACGATAGGATGTCGACCATGAAAGCATTAGGATGGAGAACCAAGGATAATAGACGAGGAAATTGGTTTGACAACACATTTTTACCCCACCATCGATCATGCAAAAATCGAGCAGAGGAACCAAACCTGACACACGACATGAGGATAAAAGGAAGGTGCCTGACTCATAATGGCTTTCAATGGGCATGTCCTCAAATTGATCGACCACCCATTATCATCACCTGTATTTGCTTGTAATCACTTCGTGCTATAGACTTTTCTTTTTTGTGTTTACAGCCATTTGGCTAGAAGAGAGGAGTTTCAGGAAACTACCTTGCACAATCCTCTTACTCCTTTCTCCTCTCCCCAAACAAACCTTTTCCTAGCCCACCAAATGTATCTTTTTTTCTCCCCCTCCCCTCCCTTCCATGTGAAGTCCCTTTGTGTTGTTTTTAATGAATGCCACTACCCCCCATGCATCTGAAACAAAGACAAAGTAAACCGGTAAATTAGCAAGCACTGCCTTGATTGAGGTGATTCGACCTTCGGAGATAGGTAATTCCTTTTCCATATTGCTAATCTCCTCTCTACCCTATCTATCAGTGGTTCCCAAAAGCTCACGTTATGTGGAGACGCGCCAAGGGGGAGCCCTAAGTACGACATTGGCCAAGAAGCAACCTAACACTCTAAAGTCTATTTGAAGGACAAAGATTCCTCCTCCCTAAGATTCAGACCCGCTATTGAACTCTTTCCCCAATTAACCCTCAACCCTGAAACCTTATGAAATGCATGTAGAATACTCTTCAGCTTTAATATCTGAGCTCTGTATGCCCCTAGGAAAGCTAAGGTGTCATCTACTAAGTGTAGGTGGGATATCCTTGGCTCATTTCCTTTTTTTTTTTTTTGTGAGGCTAATAGGCTTAAAGTCCTTGATTCCTATCGTCCTTGCTCTATTGGGAATGAGAATTAGGAAGGTCGCATTTGTAGACTTGTGAATAATGCCGTTTGAATAAAACTCCTTAAACACTTTAAACAAATCATCCTTGAGAATCTCCCAATTTCTCTTAAAGAATTCAATTGTAAAGCCATCAGGCCCAGGCGCCTTATCGCCTTCCATGTCCCACACCGCTGATTTGATCTCCTCCATCTCAAATTCTTTTTTATTCCAATCATTCATCAAATCACTTACCTCCGATTGGCCATTCTCTTTTAGACACAGCAGGCCCCTAGTGAAACGGTTTTGAGACTGGCACGGAAAACCTTGTTGGGATAATGCTTTGGCACTTTGTGCATAATACCATTGCTTAGATAAGATTAATGACTTCAGTAAAGGAATTGTACTTCTGTATTTGTGTTCTTTATGTTACGACTGTTAATATCTGTATGTATTTTTGCCTGTGTTCTCTAAGAGTTCCCTCTACTGATTTTCAGGAAAATGATCCAACATTAAAGGGAAGAGTGAAAAAAAGTGATGCACGTGAAATGCAGATGTTTTATCAACAGTATTACAAAAAATATATTGATGCTTTGCAGAATGCTGCTGATAAAGCTGATCGGTAAGTTTGCTGGGTGCTAGTAATTGCATTTTGGTCTTTGGCTTGGTAACTTGCCTTAGTGTACATCATGATGATTTAATCTTTCTTCTTTTTTTTTTCTTCAATTTTATGCAGTGCACAGCTTACTAAAGCCTATCAAACTGCTGCTGTCCTTTTTGAGGTTTTGAAGGCTGTCAATTTGACACACGCTATGGAAGTTGATCATGAGGTGAAACTAGTCATTGGTTCTTGACTTGATACCATATTATTCTGAATGTTGTCACTTCTTTTGGTCACACAAGTTTGAAAGTGTTGCTAACATTTTGTTTAATAGCCATTGATATGTTGTGCTTATGAGTTTTGTGATGTTATGATTTGTCTTTTGTGAAGATTTTGGAGGCTCACAATAAGGTAGCAGCGAAAACAGAGATATATGTTCCGTACAATATTCTTCCTCTTGATCCTGATAGTGCAAATCAAGCAATCATGCGATATCCTGAGGTTGTTGTTTTATCTTGTATGTGTCGTGTTCACTCTATGTTCATGCTTCAGTTCTTCAGGTTTTTATGTTATATGTAGATTCAAGCGGCTGTCTTTGCACTCCGGAATACAAGGGGTCTACCTTGGCCCAAGGACTACAAAAAGAAGGTTGATGAAGATATTTTAGACTGGCTACAGGCCATGTTTGGATTTCAGGTGGTCTTCTACCCGTAGAATTGTTTTGTTAGAGGTATTTAGTTTCTTGCATGATTTTAATTATGTTCCCTTGGATGTGATTAACTGTTGGTTGCTTTTGTTTTCGTGAATCTTGTCGCCACCACTTCAATTCGTATATATATATTCAGAAGGATAATGTGTCTAATCAAAGGGAGCACATGATTTTATTAATTGCAAATGTGCACATACGGCAAGTTCCAAAGCCTGATCAGCAACCAAAGGTTCTATCCTTTTCTTGAATTGCTTTTGTTTCTTCAGGTACTGTTTATTCACTCATGACATGTATCTGCATATTTCCTGTGCAGTTGGACGAGCGTGCTTTGACTGAAGTGATGAAGAAACTATTCAAGAACTATAAGAAGTGGTGTAAATACTTGGATCGCAAGAGTAGTCTTTGGTAATTTTCTCGTATTGGTTCTTTTACATCATTGACTATATGATAGTCCTCTAACCATTGGCTTTAATAGTCAAGATAGTTATCTTGATTTATTACATTCTTATGGTCATTGACTATATGAGACTCCTCTAACCATTGATCATGAGATTACTACGGGATCTCCAATCATCGCTGAAACTCCAAAAGCTGTGTTGAGCAGTGTTATGGGGGTTTTGGGTAATGAGATTTAAGAGGTGATGGGTGAGGTATCAGAGTCATGCGTTAATTTTCGAGAGGAAGAGGGTGTGTGGGAAAGGGTTGAGAGTTTTGCCAATATAGTGATTGATAGGGTGGAAAATTCAAAGGGTGAGAGTATCTCATGCATAGAGTTATACAAAGAAGTAGTGAAAGATCAGAGGAAAAAAGAAGGTGTTCCCAACGAAGATAGTGTGTTGTAATATTAGGGGGTTGGGGTGTGAGAATAAAAAAAGAGCTTTAAAGGACATATGTCTTGGTGTTAAGCCTAATATACTAGTTGTTCAAGGAACTAAGAAAGAATCCATTGAGAGGAGGTTAGTGAGAAGTTTGTGGGGAGATAGAGATAACGAGTGGGACTTTCCTCCATCGGTAGGTTCAGCAGGTGGTATTTTGATTATATGTGATACTTTGACTGTGAGAAAAGAGGAGAGGAAAATGGGGGTCTATACTCTTTCTATCAAATTTACATCCCTTAACGACCAATTTGGGTGGTGGTTTACGGGAGTTTATGGTCCATCTCGAGCTAGAGGAAGGGTTCATTTTTGGAATAAGTTGGAAAAGATTTGTCCAAGGTCAAGTTTCCTGTGGCTCATTATGAGGGATTTCAATGTGATTAGATATTCTCATGAAAAAGTAGTGGGATGATGAGGGTTAATAGGAGCATACGGAATTTTTGTAATTGGATTCAGAATAATGATCTTATTGATTATCCATTAAGTGGAGGTCTATTCACTTGGTCAAAATTTCAAGATCCTCCCCTATGTTATAGGATTGATAGAGCCCTAGGTTCTAATGCATGGGATTCCCATTTCTAGTTTGTGGTTCAGTCTTTGCTATCAAGACGCATTTCAGATCATTATCCCTTGTTGTTGGCTAGTGGAATGGAGTCTAGAGGGCCAACCCCGTTTAGATTTGAGAATACGTGGCTTGAGTACCCAAATTTTGCCCAGCTAATAAATGATTGATTGTTTGAGGTAGCTGAGGAAGTTCAGGGGTGGGCGGGCTTCAAGTTTATGAGAAGCCTTAGAGGTATTAAATTCAAGCTAAAACAATGGAATAAGGAATGTTTTGGGAGTCTTGAGGAGAAAAAGAAAAAAATGTTACAGGTTCTAGATGATTTGGATAAGAAGGAAGAAGAGGGGTTGCTCATGGAGGCTGATAGAGTCAGGAGGAAAGAAGTAAAAATGGAGTTTCTTGAGGTTCTTAAGATGGAGGAGATCTTGTGGAGATAGATATCTAGGGTAACATGGATGAAGGACGGGGATGAAAATACAAAGTTTTTCCATAAAATAGCTTCTGGTCGTAAAGTGAAGAATAATATTTCAAAATTGGTGATTGATGGAAGGGAAACAAAAGATTCAATAGAGATCCTCCATGGCCTAACCGATTTTTATTCTAATCTTTATAAGGCAGATTAGGAGTTCAAATTTTTCTCGAAGGAGGAAAATACTTTCAGATTGGATAGAGAATTGTCTAAATGGGTGGAAAGGCCCTTTGTTGAAGAGGAGGTGGAAAGGGGCGGTAAATGAGTTGGATGGAAGTAAAGCACCAGGCCCTGATGGATTTTCTTTGGGTTTCTATCAAAAGAATTGCGGCACTATTAAGGGACAGTTGATGCTGGTTTTTGTGAATTCTACTTATCTGGAATTATTAATAAAGGAACGAATGCGACATTCTTTGCATTGGTCCCAAAGAAAGTTGCGGTGTTGGAGATTAAAGGCTTTAGACCAATGGGCTATGCCTGAGAAGGTTATTGATTAGCTAAATCAATGGAGCTTTCCATGAATTGGTAAGAGGGGAAAGATTTTGTATAAAATCTTGTTTCATGCAGTGTTGTGGTTTATTTGGAAGGAGAGAAATAATAGAATCTTTGAGGATGAAAGAGCCTTCGGAAGCTCGGTGATTGAAGCTATCATCATACTATCAGTTTTTCTATTGGCGACCAGGTATCTTGAATTCCATGGTATTTCTGGCAATGATAATATGAGGTGTTGGGATACAGTTTGTTTTTCCTCTCCAGCAGTGGTAGTGTGTTCTTGTGTTTGGTCACTACTTGCAAAAGGGATCATTAAGTTAAACTTTGATGGATGCTCTTTGGGTTATCCTGGATTAGCAAAGGTAGGAGGCGTGTTTAGGAATCACATGGATCAGGTCATATTTGCTTATTGTGGCCCAATTGGTGTGACGGATTCTACTCGGGATGAGTTATTGGCTCTCATCACAGGAATTCGACATATACATACATTGGGGATTCAAGAGGTTGTGATGGAGGGGGATGCCGCCAACATTTTGGGATGGATGAGTAGAGAATTCTGGTCCGTGGAGATATTTGGAGTTGATCAGATTAGCTTGGTCTTTGATGCGGTGTTTGACCGTCTCATTCAAACATGTGCCGAGGGAAGCTAATGATGTTGCCGATAGACTAGCTAAGGCTAGAGCGACTAGTAGTTCTCTAGTGTTTGGAGAGTTGTCTTATTGCATAGAGATTTAGATTGTTCTTGATTGTTGGCTAGTGGCACCTTCTGCTTTTTTTTTATCTTCTCTTTGTACTTCCTCCTTCCTTCTTTTTAATGAAATTTCATCAATTTTATTAAAAAAAAAAAAAATTCTTATGGTCTTTTCTGGTAGGCTTTTGAGATATTGTATTCGGGCCCTCTTGTATACATACTCACACCTTCGCTTATTAGCTTGAGCTTTTAGGTGTAACGGTTGTTTAACATGGTATCGGAGCAGGGGGTATTGTGTTTGACTCCTGGGGGCGAGTTTGCCTTGGTATTTATTTATATCTTGGGTATGTATGCCATTTGGGTGTCCTTCCCATATATGTTCTCGTGCAAAGTCGCCCTCGGGGAGTGTTGAGAACTGGAGATATTGCATTCGGGCTCTCTTATATACATGATTACATCTTCACATATCAACTTAAGCTTATAGGTGCAACGGTTGTTTATCATAGTTAAATAAGAATTTATGCACAATCAATATATTCTCTCTCTCCCTCCCCCTCTTCCCTTCCCTTTTTACCTTAATCATGTTTCAAATATATTTCAGGTTGCCAACCATCCAACAAGAAGTGCAGCAGCGTAAACTCTTATACATGGGTCTATATCTTCTTATATGGGGGGAGGCTGCAAACTTGAGATTCATGCCTGAATGCCTTTGCTATATATACCATCATGTATGCATTGAGACATTTTTTTTACTGTTCACTGCTGTAAAATTATGATGATTTCTTCCTTATTTTTGAAGTTTTCTGTAGCGCTGATAATATTCTTTTATTTAAGTTTCCCAAGTGTTCATTTTGAATGTTCTAAATTTCTCTGTTGATGCATGCAATCTTATTTGGTTTGATTGTGGATTCAAATTATTTATTACCATTTTACTAGATTTTAAATGATTAGACAAGAAAAATGTCAAATTATATTTTAAGGGGAATTTGAACCTTGACAGTATCTATAGTGTAAGTTACAACAAGGGAGATATCGGTAGACTGGATCCTTTTTCCCCCCTTTGAATTGGAAATTTGCAGAAGATTTGCCAAATTTCATCAAATAATTCCTATGCCTGTTTTCACATTTGACGTATTGTTGTTAGTACCTATTGTACATAAACTAAGTAGTACTAAGAAAATTAACAAAGCTTTGTCCAGTCTCTTTTGGTCATTGGTGTAGTCATGTTCACCTATGTGATGTTAGGGCAAGCATTTAGTGCTAGATGGTGCTAGTGACGCCTCTGATTCCTTTTAATGGTAGTAATCCCAACAGTTCAGTTGACCTCCCTAAGATCCAAATTGTTGTTCTCTGTTTTATGTCAATTGAGTGGATCATTTTTTCCCCCTAAAATTGTAAATTTTGGAGAAGATATGCCAAATTTCATCAAATAATTTCTCTGCCTGTTTACACATTTGAAGGATAGTTTTTAGCACCTATTATGTTTAAACTAAGCAGTTCCACAAAAAATATCAAAGTTCTGTCCAACCTCTTTTGGTCACTGGTGTAGCCATGTTATCCTATGTGATCGTATGGTATACATTCAGTGCCAGGAGGAGTTAGTGATACCCCCTCGTTGCTTTCGTTCCTCATAATCTCGACAATTCAACTAACTTGCATAAGATCCAATTTGTTGTTATCTGGTGTGTGAGTAAAGAGACAGAATCAAGTCCTCAAACACGAGACCAGAAAAATACTAATGATTTTAAACCCATGAAAATGTTAATATTTTTGGACAACTCATTTTGGTGTTTACTGTTGTCTCCATACCTACAATTAGTTCCGATTGCATCTTTAATCATAATAACAAATCAGACTTGTTTTGTTGGAAATTATTATTGTTATTTTTTTAATTTCTTGACATGTTTTTTTACTGTTTTTGAGAATTGCTCCATTTATGAGATTTATTGGTTCATTTTTGAAATTTTCTTTTATTCATTTTATTTAGAGATAAGAAAATAGAATCTGCATATGATTTTTACTAATTTGGTAAAATCATATGATAGGGTTCTGTGAGAATCTATTTTGTGGACTTTGTATTAAAATGGTGTACCACTGAAATATACTAATGCAATTAGGAATAGGACCAATAGGTATGAAAAAGTAAAGTATGAAATATACTTATGCAATTAAGTATATGAAATATATTAAAGTTAAGATTGTCGGTGGTGTGACAACTAAGTTTTAAGCCAACATATGCTTGCAACAAGGTTCAGATATTAGCCTTATCTGTTTGCTTTTGTTATGGATTAGTTGACGAGTCATATTCAAGACAAGAGGCCTGGTTTATGTTATTTGCAAATAATGTATTCTTGGTAGGTCACACTTGAGAAGAAGTAAATGTTAAACTTATGAAGAGATACCTTAGAATGAAAGACTGTTATAATTAGTTGTGTACAAACTGAGTATATGAAATGACTTTTAAATATTAATAACAATATAACTAATGAAACTATTAGAACCTAATAGTCATGATATACCTTTAAGCAGTAAATTCAGATACCCTTGGATCAGTAGTTCAAAAATATTGAGAAATTGGTTGTTGGAGTGTGGTTCATACTTACATCTAGGTATAGTGAGGGTACATTGGTAAAGTATTCTGATATATTCAGGATTGTAACAGTTTTCTGGGTATAAGATATAAATTGTAACCTTGCTGATATAATCTTTCTCTGAATAGTGAATTCCTCTCTCTTTCGTGGACACAGGCACAAAGCCAAGCTATATTAATTTTTTTTGGACGGTTTCTACTAGAGGTGTAAGTAGGGCGGGTTGGGTCGGGTTATGAGAGTTTGGGCTCAACCCAATCTAGGATTTACTAGCCCAAACTCGTCGTTGACCCGTCCTAACCCAAACTCACTAAACCCAAACCCAACTCAAACATTGTTGTTTGAGTTCGGGTTGGCCCAAACAAAATGAAAGATTTTGAATTTTTTTTTTACAATTTTTTTTATAATTAATATCATTCATTAATTCATCTATCAACATGGTTTTATGTTTGTTTGTTATAAATGCAAATATTCAAAATTCCTCTTGATTTGTCTCTTGAATTTGGGAAAAACACACTTAATTAATTTATTTCTTTAAAAATTTGAAAATATAATACTAGCTCACTATATTTGTGGTTTTTGCACAATCATATGTGACTATAAATTATTTATTTGACAAAAATTCATAAACTTATTATCACATGTTAATAATTTATGTTTAATAGTTGATTGCATAAATACAATGACAATATAAAAGGAAAAGAAAACAATGACACATATATATACATAGAAATATTCATTTATATATATATATATATATATATATATTTGGTGGAGTTTTATACATATATCTATATGAGAATGTTTACATAAAGTCAACATTAACTTCGGGCTCTTATTCGGGTTGGGTTGGGCGGGCTTTGGGCGGTCCGGGCTAAATTTACAGCTCTAGTTTCTACTTGATGCTTATTTGCTATCAAAAGGTTTAATATTCAAACATCAATGAAGGTGTAGCAAATAGGATTAGAGTTGGTTGGCTTGGTTGGAGGGATGCTTTTATGATATTGTGTGATTAGTGTGTTAAACTTAAGGTGTAAGTTTTATAAAACTGCAATTAAAATAGTTACATGGTATGCTATGGAATGTTGGTTGGCAAAGAAATAAAATGTTTCGAAGATTAGTGTTACCAAGAAGGGATGCTAAGATGGACGTGTGGTAAAACTAGAAATAAGCCAAAGTAAGAAATGGAGATTGGCATAGCTTGTATTGGGTATACAATTAAGGTGAGTAGGTTAAGGTGGTTTGGACATATAAAGCGAAGACATGGAGGTGCAACTGTAAGGAGTAAGAGGTTGCATAAGGAAGGGCCTAATAGATCAAGGGGAAGAACTAAAAAGACATGGATGGAGTTTTTAAAATAAGACTTACTTAAGTATAAATTAATTGAAGATATGATTTTTGGTAATGGAAAGACAAGATTCTTGTCACCAACTCTACTTTGGTGAGAACTAACTTATGTTGATGATAATGATTATATCATTCTCGCAATTTCAAAAGTATTTTTAAGAATAATGGGGTTGGGGCTTGCTTTGAGCGGTGGACAATAATGGGATTGGGGAAAAGGGGTCGCATTATTTATGGGGTGATCTTCCATGCATTGGCATGGCATGTGTGGATGGAAGGAAATCGCCCAATCTTTCGTGAGGAGTGCTTAAGTAGGGCTCAATTGATGGATAATATTCTCAGGATTATATCATTTTGGGCATCCATTAGATCGGAGTTCAGGGGATGGAGTACTAGTAAGATGGTGGAAGAGTGGAGTATATGTTGTTTCTCTTTAGTATTGACTATTAGAAGTGGAGGTGTAACATGGAAGGCGCTGGAATTGGGAGTTCTAAAAGTAACCATTGATGGATGCTCGATGGGTAATCCGGGGCCATCCGGAATTGGTGGAGTTATGAGCGATAGTGGGGGAGAGATCCTTTCACTTTTTTGTGGGTCTGTGGGTGTTGGGGATTCTACATCGATGGAGAATATGGCTCTTCTTTATGGACTTATGGAAGCCAAGAAGAAGGGGATCAAGGACTTTACTGTTGAAGGAGATTGTGCTATAGTAATGAGATGGGTGAGTAGAGAGGGCTTTGAGTCATAGAGGCTTTCACATAGCATTGGTAGTGCGAGAGCCTTGGCATATGAGTTGAACATCTTGTTCAACCATGTGCCTAGAGAGGCTAACGAAATTGCAGATCGCCTTGCTGAACATGGAGTTTTGAGATCAAATATATATTCTGGGTCTATTTCTAATGAATTTGTGGATATATTGTCAGCTTCAGGATAGGTCATGGGGAGTTACATGTTTTGTGTTTGTATTTGTGTGTATCTTTTTATTTCTATTTATGTGACTCTAGGGTGATTTGTGTAGCCCCTGCTGGTAAGAGTTTCTTTTTGGTGCTTTTTGGGGAAGGTTAATAGGGATGGTCGTTAGAGCACTAGCAGCAGCTTACCCATAATGCTCCATATACTTAAAACAGGGAATGAAAATAGGGATTTTGACAAAAAATGATCATGCAGCAGCTTACTTATCCTTATCCCAATTCCCTAAATTTTTAGGAAGTGCTACAGTGACTCCCTAAATTTGGGGAGTCACTGTAGCTCTCCCTAAACACGGGGAAAAGCTTCTTGCGGAAGGGAGCTCAACGAGCTTCTTTCTTTCTCTCCTCTCTCTTTCTTCAATCTTTGGGTTCCTTTCGTATTTGATGATTTAACAGTTATCATGCCTCATCCATGGAAGAAGACGATCTCTCAATATATGACAGATCTAGGTTCATCGAATCACATGATCTATGGTTGTTCAAACTGATTTTCCGACTTCTCTTGTCGATTTGATTGTGAAATCACAAGAAATCCCACAAGAACAGGAATCGTTTGGAGATCTCCTGTTCGAGAGCCCTAAACATTGCATACTGCAAGTATTGATGGAAAGGCCTGGATGAAGAAAACCTAGCGGAGGGGAAATCCGAAGCATCGGTCATTCCGTACTCGGCTTGGAGAGCTCATCGAGCTATACAGAACAGTTGAATTGTTTTTGACAGAGAAATCAAAATAGGAATAGGTTATTTGCTTTCCTTGATTTTTTAATCAGTCTGATTCGAGAATTTTGGGAGTTAATCAATGGCTGGAAGAGAAGTTCGGGAATACACCAATCTCACTGACCCTAAAGGTACGTTCGGATATTTCATTGTAATTTTTGCATCACCTTTTCAGGGTTTCTTCTCTAATTTGTTCATGGGTCTTCGTTTGATTTCTCATACGAGGCTTTTGGAATCGAAAAAGCTTTTTTGGTCTTATTTCTTTAATCAATTTGTCTTTTTTTCCTTTTTATTTAAGAAAGTATTTATCATCTACTTTTCTATTTCACTAAGCGATTGTGTCTTTGTGTTGTTTGAGTCCCCATATAAGAACAGGAGATCTCCCTCAAGAGCCCTAAACATTAATCCCAAAATTACGTGAGAAGTTGATGTTCTTTATCAGTGATTATCTTGGTTTCTATTGTTCTTGATTGAAGTTGATGTTCTTGTTAAGTCTTCTTGATTCTGATTCATGGGTAGACCGATTTTCACCTCTTTTATGATTTTCTTGAAGTTGTATTTCTTGGTGATTCTCGCATTGGCGACGAAACAGATTGTTTTTGGAGAAAGATCAGAATCTTTTAGAAAAACTAATATTTTAATGATATAGGGAAAGAAAATAGGGGATCTGATGCAAGTGGTTTGTTAAAATGACAATCCTTAAAATAGAAAGTGAACCAAATCCCTTAAAATAACGAATTTGAATAGGGAAGCTGTTGCTGATGCTCTTACATACTTGTAATTATCTTTTTTTTCACAATTTTATTTTAATAGATCATTTTTCATCAAATAAAAAGTATTTTTAAGAAATCAAAGATTTTATAATTTATCTTGAGAGGACTTCTAATAAAGCTATTCATTCAGTTGTTGTCAAGAACATTAATTTGTTGGAAGTTATTACTGTTATTTTTCGATTTCTTGAAATCACTTTGTATTGAGGAGGACGGTTGTGTCAGGTTAGATTGTGTCAAACTCCTGCTAAATCTAAACATGACATGAATCTTGAATTGGAATCCTGTTTACATGCTAGGTTGTCGCCTGTTTTAATTGACGCAATGCAATGGAGCCCGGTTGCAGTGAGAAATGAGTAAGGATTTAGGTCGTTCGCCGCAAACAATACGTTGCTGCGGTGGTTGGTTGCAGTGAGAAGTGAGCAAGAGTTCTTGATTCAAGCTAGACAAAAGCAAAAAGAAGCTAGTCCAAGAGAGTAGGATTCAGTTAGGTTCTTGGAATATATGAAAATCAACAAGGAATTAACTTTAGTAGGTACTCTGAAGAGGAGGATAATTTTAACGTGTTGACAAGAAACTAAATGGAAAGTGGATAAGGCTGAAGAGGTTAATAAGTATAAACTTTGGTATACAGGAAAGGGTAATAATAAAAATGGGGTAGAAACAATGTAGATAAAAATATGAAATATAATGTTGTTAGCGTTAGGAGAATTAGTGATAGAATAATCTTGTTTAGGTTAGTTATAGGTCAAGAACTTGTATACATTATTAGTGCCTATTGTAATGCCCTGGATCCGATTTGTTCATGAAACACGTCTCCAGAGTGTTATGTATGGGTCAAATGGTCATACCAAACTCATAATAACAAGTCATGAGTAACATATCGGAGTGCAGAAATTTAAACTTCTATTTAAGCGTGGAAAATTGTAAACCAATCTCACAAGACAAGTATATCATGAAACAAGTCTAATCAATCTGATACTCAATCTCCAATTGTTTACAAATTCAAATCACCAAGAATAATTATCACTTACTAAGTCTATGGAACAAAATAATCCTCAGCTCTATAGAGATCCTCTAGTTCTACCCCTTTAGTTGTGACCTTTCCAAGAGTAGCTGAAAATAAAATAAAACCTTTATGGGATATAAATATCCCAGCAAGTAGCACATGCATGCTAAAACATTTTATCAGAGTTATAAACATATGGCACGAAAGATAGTCATAAACAATACCGATAACAAATCCTGTGGAAATCAATAAATCCAAATATAATCATGTAACACGTGTCGATGAAACCAATTGTCCAAAACTACCTAATAGATATAACTCAGATCAAATCAAGTGTCAACATAGGTAATATCTATGCCATAGCCAAGTCCACGCCTTCATTTTTATAATCCGGCCTACTCAGGGTTTCGGATATTGAAATGATGGCATACTCAAGGTTTCGTCATCCAACGCCGACTTGCTTCGGGTTTCGACATTGTAACACCGGCCTACTCAGGGTTTTGATGCTGCTCTACACTGGCTGTGGCAACACTCATAGCCATGCAATTACCAATAAATCTAAATACTAGTGTAAACAAGTACCGATAAACCAACTGTTCAATCAAATCAAATAGTTGTATCTCAAGTCAAATCAAATGTCAACATTGGCTAATGTTCTGTGATTCACTTTAGTTGAGTAATAACTATGCCATAGCCAAATCCACGCTTCCATAAATATAATCCAGCCTACTCAGGGTTTTAGATATTGAAATGATGGCCTACTCAGATTTTGCATCCAATGCCGGCTTACTTCGGGTTTTGGCATTGACAACACCGGCCTACTCCGGGGTTCGGTGCTGCTCTACACCAGCTGTGGCAACAATCATAGTCATGTAATTACAGCAATAAAGTAATGACATTACACTACTAAGCTTGAGTCATAGATTCAAGACAAGCGAAGCCAAATAGATAAAAACAAAGCCAAAATGTAAACCAACGTGCTCAAGCATATAATCATGGGTTAATCATAACCAAGTCTACTGCATCATGGAGGATATCAAATACATGGCCTCAAGGCAGATTTCAAGTAACTAGAGTAATAATAAATTCATCTCAATCATGAGGTAAACACATGTAACTCAAAACTGTCATGAATCTCAAATTAGGCTAAACATGTCCAAATCAATAGAAAATCTTATTTGTGCGATTCCAAAACTTAAAAACATGTTTCTAAGCAACGATTATAGGTGTAGAAAACTTCCAATTCAATTAAAAGAACCCAAACTCATTGTTCAAATCAAGACCAATTTCAGTAGAATGTGCCCAACATTCTCATTAATTTTTATGAAATTATTATTTGGCCACTGAAAAAACTTTCATATACCTAAAACTTGTTTGTACATGTGTTGGATTTGCCCAAAAATCAATTTAGGTATGGAAACCATCTCAATACCTCAATCAGCAAAAATTAGGGCTGGGCGCTTGACAAGGCGCTCGAGCGGCCATGTTGAGCGCCCCCTTTAGAAATTGTTTTAATTAGCTTATTTAACACTAAGTGCTAGAGGAGTCGCTTGAGTGGCCTTTAGCACGTCATTAACTCCTAAACCCAAGGGTGCTTGACCTTGTGCTCAAGCATAGGGTTGAGCACACTTTTCTAAGAAGGGCTCTTGACAGGCACAGGGTTGAGCACACCTTACTAACAAGGGCGCTTGACTCTGTGCTCAAGCATAGGGTTGAGCAACCCTTTTAACATGGGCGCTTGACCCTGCATTTGAGTGCCTTAATTGAAAATCTCAGTCGCGACAAACTGAGAATTCTTCTGATTTTTAGTCTATCCTTTATCTCAGTTTTAAACAACTCTAAATCGTTTGAAACACGTTCTGAATCATTCAAGGACCAAAACCTAATAAAATAAACTTCAAATTACACACATTATTTCATTAGATCTGAAAATCCCTTGCTAAACTTAGAATAATTGTTTCAACCAGAATTCGCTGTTCAATCCCTTTTAAAATTGAAATCATGCTTCTAAATTTTAATCTAAGGGTGCTACTTACCTGATTCAAACTCCAATTCCACTTACTTCTACCTCTGAGCTTTGCGATCAATTCTTTGAAATTCAAAAATTTATTAAGAACTCGTCCAAATTTAATCAAATCTATAAAATTCCTTTATAATTATTCCAAAATTTTAAGTTGATACCTACCTTTCCTGAACTCCACCTGATCTGGACGAACTCTTAGATCTGATTACAAATTCTTCAACAAAACACCACATTCAATGCTGTTTTCTATACCAATTCCTCCCAAGATCAATCAGGCGGTAGAAATTCTTCTCTCCCCTTTCTTCTTCTCGGTTTTTCTTCCCATAACTCTAGATGCTTCTAGATTTGATTCTCAGCTCCTTCTCCCAGCAACTAACTGAACTAATTGATTGACCTCCCTATTTATAGTTGCCACCAATTCTAGCTTTGAATAAACTGTGTTTGCATGCATTACCCCTCCAATAAATTCATGCTCACACAATAAAATAATTAATTTACCTATTTTTTTTTATTAGAAATTTAAACAATTCACTTATCTTATTGGTTCAATCTGCTCCATTTTATTTCTGAAGAATTCCCAAAATAACCTTTTTCCTTATTTTCTGTATTTTCCACCAATAAAATAATTATTAACCAAAAAATCCAATTTTAAATTATCATTTAAAATTCCGGGATATTACACCTATGCACCTTATGTTAGGTTTTTGGGACCTTATGGGTTATCAGATAGATTGTGGAATGAAATGGGCAATTGCATCACAAGACTTGGAAAAGAAGTATTTGGAGAATTATGGTGCAGTATTCTAGCTCATAGGGACACTTGGTGGTGGAGTGATGTTATTTTAAAGTTTAGCGAAAGAATAAAACTCAAGAAAACTTAGAAAGATAAAAAAATGTTAAAAAAGAAACAATGGGGAAAGCTAGTGAAACTAATAACCATGCCTATAACAAATTATATGATAAATTAGGTTCTTATAGAAGGTGAAAACTTTATCTATAAACTAGCAACATTTAGAGAAAGTAAAATGAGGGACTTAGATCCGGTTAGATGTATTAAAAGTGAAAATTCTTGACTTTTGTAAAAGATGAGGAGATTAAGGCTGTGTTTGGAGTCTTGGATTTGGGGAGAAAAGAAAAGAAAGCTAAAAAGGAAAAGAAAATAGAAGAAAAGAAAAATATTGACATTCTTTTCTTTTCTGATATTTGGATGCG
Organism: Buxus sempervirens; assembly: GCA_947561395.2. Classification (NCBI taxonomy): domain Eukaryota; kingdom Viridiplantae; phylum Streptophyta; class Magnoliopsida; order Buxales; family Buxaceae; genus Buxus; species Buxus sempervirens. The sequence goes on along the minus strand of OX387183.1, from coordinate 3,396,094 downwards.
ATGAGAAATGAGAAGAAAAGAAAAATATGTTTTATTTAAATGATTTGTTGGGGTTGTGGACGGTGGTGTCGGGTGGTGGCAGGCGGTAGTGGGTGGTGGTGGTGGTGGTCGACGGTGGTGGCAGTTGGTGGCGGCGGCGGCAGTGGTTGGCGGTGGTGGTTGCAAGCGATGGTGGGTGATGGTAGTGGTGGGTGGTGGGTTGTCGTGGTGGTGGATGGTGCTAGTGGTGGGGTGGGTGGGTGGTGTGAATATTGATAATTGACGGTGAATTTTCTTTTCTTTCAAAATTCCTACATTTTTGGAGAGAATTTTTTACATTGGAGAGCAAGAGGGAGAGAAAATTTGGAGAGAAAATCTCATTTTCCTTCATCTAAACCAAACAAGAGTAAATAAAATTTTTGCATTTTCTCCCCAAATCCAGGGTTCCAAACACAGCCTAAGGAAATGTGGAAAGAATATTTTATAAAATTATTGAATGGGGACGATACAAAGAGATTTCGATTGTGTATGGACGGTGGCATTAATGGAACTGGAGAACAAACCTATATTCGTGTGGTTCGAGTTGTAAAAGTTAAAGATGCTTTAGATAAAATGAAAATATGAAAAGCCTTGGGCCTTGATGTCATCCCTATAGATTTGTGGAAGGGCATGAAGGATATTGTTGTATGGTTTGAGCTGTAAAAGTTAAAGATGCTTTAGATAAAATGAAAATAAGAAAAGCCTTGAGCCCAAATGTCATCCCTATAGATGTAGGAAAATGCCAAATGCTTTGAGGATTAGTACAATAATACAAAGATATTAGAATAAGGGAAATTTACAAGAGAGTGCAAATTACCGTGGCATTAAACTTATGAGTCAGACTATGAAATTATGGAATGTGTTATTGAACAAAGATTAAGGCGAATAACTAGGGTGACTAAAAACCAATTTGGATTTATGCCTAGAAGATCCACTACCGAAGCTATATTGTTACTTAAACAGTTAATAGAAAAGTCTAAAGAAAAGAAAAAGGATTTGCATATGGTTTTTATTGATTTAGAAAATGCATGTGATAGGGTTCCAAGAGAATTAATTTGGTGGATTTTGTAAAAAGAGGGTTTGCTAGTGAAATATATTGATGCAGTGAAGGATATTTATCAGGGAGTCTTAACTAAGAGAAAACTGTTAGCGGTGAGACACCTGATTTCCTGTTTAATATAGGTTTGCTCAAGGGTCATCCATTAATGCCTTTATCTTTTTTTTTTTGATAGGTAATAAAGGATATATATTAATCAATCAAAAGATCGAGAAACAAGTACACGAAAGGTGTACACACATAAAAAACCCAGCACCTACAACTCCAAGAAATTTTAACAAGAAAAAAACTCTTGACTAACTAAGCATCTTCTGAACTTTGTGCTAGAAATCCACCCAAGAAGATGGCTAAGTGCCGCTCGAATCAGCTCTGTTATGGGAGTGGAAGAATCCTTAAATATTCTTCTATTAGCCTTTATCTTTTCGCTTTAGTTATAAGTGAGTTGAGTTATATTCAAGATGAGGTGCCTTGGTGTATAATTTTTTTGAGTCTTGATCTATTGTCATATGTTTTTTGTCATATGTGTTTCTCTGGTCTCAGGTGGTAGGTTTGGTGGTAGGCCTATGTCTCTTTCGACATAGGATTCTGGTATGTTCTTCTCCATTCTATATATATATACATACTCATTACTCATAAAAAAAAATTGATGGGGAAATTGATGAAGATGTTGGACATAGAATTAAAATTGGTTGGCTTAAGTGGAGGGGTGCTTCTTGCATTTTGTGTGATCAACGTGTTCCACTCAAGGTAAAGGATAAGTTTTATAAGACAACAATTGGACTAGCTATGTTGCATACTGCAGAATGTCGGGCAGTAAAGAATCAACATCTTCAAAAGATGAGTGTTGCCGAGTTGAGGATGCTAAGATGGACTTGAGGCAAAACTAAGAAATATACAAAATAAGAAATGAAGACATTAGAAAGTGGTTAGGCATAGTATGCATTAGGGATAAAATGGAGGAGAGTAGGTTAAGATAGTTTGGTCATGTAAAGTGGAGACCTAGAGACATACCTATAGGAAGTTGTGAGAGTTTGCATATTGAAGGGCCTAAGCAAGTAAGAGGAAGCCTTAAAAATACATTGATGGAGTGCATAAAACAAGACTTGAAAAAAGTAAATTAACTAAATATATGATTTTTGATAAAGCAGGATGGAGAGACAAGATTCTATCGCCAACCCACTTTGGTGGGATCTGGCTTATGATGACAATGACGATGATGATTGAAATGGCTTTGTATTTGTTATGCAAATTATTGTCGAGGATTAGTAAAAGAATACAGATATATAAGAGTGGGGGAGATGTACCGTAGAGTGTGCAGATTACTGTGGTATTAAATTTGTGAGTCATACTATGAAATCGTGGAAAATTGTGATTGAACATAAACTAAGACTAATAACTTGAGTGAGAGAAAACCAATTTGGATTTATGCCTGAAGATCATTTACCGAAGCTATACTTTTGTTTAGACAAGTAATAGAAAAGTCTAGAGAAAAGAAAAAAGATTTGTGTACGGTTTTTATTGATTGAGAAAAAGCATATGATAGGGTTCCATGACAACTAATTTGGTGGACTTTGTATAAAAAAGGTGTACCATTGAAATATATTGATGTAGGGAAGGATATATATGAGGGAGCCTTTAACTAAAGCGAAAATAGTTGGCGGCGAGACAAGTTATTTTCCAGTTAAGATAGGTTTGCATCAAAGTCAGTCAAACCAGAGAAGTAAATATTAGGCTAGAATTATGGAGAAATACCTTAGAATCAAAGGTTTTTAAAATAAGCTGTGCGAAGACTGAATATATATGAAATGCCCTTTTAATATGTTCGTCTTGGATCAATGGTACAAAAGGATAGGGAAATTGATGAAGATGTTGCATATAGCATTAGAGTTCGCTAGCTTTAGTGGAGATGTGCTTCTAGGTTTTGTGTGATAAACGTGTTCCACGTAAATGGGTAAGTTATATAAGACAATAATTAGACCAACTATATTGTATGGTACAGAATGTTGGGCGGCAAAGAATCAACATGTTCAAAAAGATGAATGTTACTAAGATGGGGATGCTAAGATGGGCTTTTGGGAAAACTAAAAAAATGGAGGAGAGTAGGTTAAAGTGGTTTTTGGTCATGTAAAGTGGTGGCCAAGAGATGCATCTGTGAGAAGGTGTGAGAGTATGTATATTGAAAGGTATAAGTAAGAGGCAGACCTAAAAAAGACATTGATGGAGTGTATAACAAGATCTACAAAAATGTAGATTAAATGAACATGTGATTTTTTATGGAGCGGGATGGATAGACAAGATTTGTGTTGCTGACCACACTTCTGTGGGAACTGGCTTATGATGATGATGATGATGACGACGACTTTGTATTTGTTGTGACAAGTCATCCATGTGTGAAATGTTACTGGTTATTTCTTGGAATTTATTTCTTCATTATATCATTCACACAACTTCAAACCTATTTATTCATTTGTGAAGAACTTCAGTTCTGATGGACACGGATCTTGTTTTCTAGGTGTAGGTGGATAAAATACGCTGAAGAGTAGTGGCAGGCTATATGTAAATAGAGAATATATTGGATGCCCAGCATTGCCAAAAAGACTTTACCAATGTTAGTGTGTCGGAGGATAAAACCACTTTAGAGAAGAGCATTGTAGTAGGAAATGATCTTCTGATCTGTCAGGTTTCTTGTATTGAACTTGCGTACCATACTGAAAATGTCTGGTAACGTCTTTTGAGGTTCAGAACCAATAGTGATGGATTGATCGTTTATTTCATTTCTTGAATTGTATGTGGTTGTCTATACTGGGTTTGTGGACTGGTATTTGCTGATATTTTGTTTTATTTTTTTAAAGTCCCTTTGGATCGTTGCCTAGTACGATTCCAGTCCCTAACGGTGCCCTTATGTACAGCCAATACATGAAACCATGGATTTGGCACCAGAATTACATGACATGCTTGATGGTTATGATTTTTTTTTTGTAGATGCAGTCTACGTAAAGGTCACCTTAGTGGGACGCCAAAGTTTCACTTTGAATCGTTGTCTGATGGAATTATTGCTAAGTATGTGAATATAGTGAAGGACCACTTGGGCCCACTGTAAACTATCTATCTTGTAGATACATGTCAGAAGTTTATTTGCTGTGTTTTGCTTTGTTATTAGTGAATGGGAGCATTTTTGTCCTTCAAAACAATAATAATAATAATATAAAATATAGGGACACATGACCAGATCTGATTTTCATGTGGTTACTTTTGTCTCTCTTCTCCATTCAACATCTTTCTTCTTTTTTATATAGTTATACCTTTTCTCATGCTTATTCTCCACCATTTTTTCTCCTTCATTAAGTGCTTCTATTTACAATATTTTTACATGTTATAAGTGCAGGTTGTGTGAAACCTGGTTATTTCTTCTCTACTCGGATTTTCTCTGCTACACATCATTAGGCTGTGTTCGTAACATTGGATTTGGGGAGAAAAGAGAAGAAACCTAAAAATATGAGAAGAGAAAATAGTGATTTTGTTGTCTTTTCCAGTGTTTGGGTGAGATGAGAAATAGGAAGAAAAGAAAAATACATTTTAATAAGATGATGGGTGGAAATGGTGGTGGGTGAGTGGTGGTGGGGTGGCAATGGGAGTGGTGGGGAGTGTTGGTGGTGGTGGTGACGGGTGATGATGTTGCGTGGTGGTGGGGTGATGGGTAATGATAATTCTAGACTTGCTAGTGCACGATGGTGGGGTGGTGCGTACTGATGGTGGTGGTGGGCGATGATGCGGTGGTAGTGGTTGTGGTGGTGGTGTTGTGGTGTAGTTGTGGGTGATGATGGTGATGGTGGATGGGTGTGGTGGTAGGAGTGGTGGGAGTAGGGGTGGCGGTGGCAAAGGTGGTGGTGGGGTGATAATAGTGGTTATGGTGGTGTGTGGTGTGGGAGTGGTGTGTTTTGGAGGTGGTTGTTGGGTGATTGGTGTTGTGTTACTAGTAGTGGGTGATAGTAGACTTTCTTTAAAAATCTCTACCTTTTAGGAGGGAATTTGTTTAACCTTGAAAGAAAGAGGAAGTGAAAATTTTTCGGCAAATTTTCTCTTCAAATCATTTTCTTTCATTCCAACCAAACCGCAGAAAAGAAAATTGCTGCATTTTCTTTTTATTTCTCCTGGAACCCAAGGTTCCAAACACAACATTATTAGGGCGTCCAATTAAGGAAAACTTGATGTCTTTTTTGTCCCATCCTAAGGAAGATGGTTTTTCTTCTTCTTATAGTTTTCTAACCTGTTTCTTTGAAAGCTATTTCTGCAACAAAGAGAAACCCTAGTTTGTTTTGGTATTTTTTGATATTACTGGTGGAGTTAGGGTTAATATGTTTGTGATCTTTTGTGATCAGTTTTGATATTATCTGTTGTTTTAGGGTGCTTATAATACTGGTTGTGGGGGAAGAAATACTGCTGGGTAGCTGTGTTTTAGGGTGCCTCCTAATGCTGGTTGAGGGAAAAAAAATACTACTTGGTAGATTTCTGAAGCTGCATATTTTGTTTGATTTGATTTTATTGTTGCTTGTCTCCTAGTTCCTCTACAAAGTGTAGGTGAACTTTCTATCATCAAGAAGTTCTTGTGATGAATTCTATGGATTTGAAATCTAGGATTGTGGCGTCAAATGACTTAATGTCAAGGTAGTCACTTTTATTAAACTTAAGGGAATAACTATATTCCTTAGACAAAATGCGTTGAAGTTTATTTTTTAGGAAAGGTAAATTGAGTAGATGACTCAAGACAAGCTTGCTCGTACTAAAAGAAATTGCGAAGATTTTATATGGGAGAATGCTCAAAGTATGATATGTTTGTAGTACAATGTGGAGCTCAAAATCAGTTAACTCTAATGTATTTGACCATTGCTAAGGAAATTTGGGAGGATGTAAGAACAGCATATTCTCAAAAATGCAATACCACTTGTGTGTGCATTATCTCAATCTCAAATGATATTTTTTTTTGGTTTACCTAAAAATAATCGAGGCCTACCCAAGTATTTTGCCTTTTTGGTGAGTTTAAGGGAAGTGTTGTGGATGTGTCGTCCATTGTCTACAGATCTTGCAAAGATGCAAGAGCAATAAGAATATCTTCTTGTGGTGGAATTTCTTTTTGGACTAAAGGAGGGCTATGAACCAACCAAAAAAAAAAAACTATTCTTTGAAGTAGTGAGTATTGAATTTAGTGTTTTATATATTGGACCATGCCTTTCTTCCAGAGTATCCAGAAAATAAAGAAATGGATATATCAGCTTTAAGTGCTCAAGATAACGCTCAACATGGGGGTAGATGCAGTGGAGACTGATATTCGATTAGTACTAGAATAGGTCATGGTAGAGTCAAATAGACAGAGGCAGGTAGAGAACATGTAGTATGAGTCTTGTACACATGCATTGGGGGAAGGAATGCCACTGTTTGTTGGTTTTGGTATTTACTTACACATCTTGCAACCTTGTCTAACCATGCAAGTTAGGTTATGAAATCAGATGGTGGTATAGATGGTTCATCTTCTTCTACTACTTGTGGGAAGGCGGTTTTTTAATCAGAGGAATACACTGGATTTCTCGACTCCTCAAGTGTTGCACAATGTTTGCACTCCTTTGTTACATTTGCTCAAAGTTCAGGTTCTAATTATAGTGTCTTGTCCTTTTAAGTCTACTCCTTGTACACTAGCTTCAAACAAATATGATCATATGACAAGGTGTCATTCTATTTTCACTAATTTTCGAACCACATTAGAAAATAGATTTTTGTGACTTTTGCTGTTGGTACATCATCCGTAGTAATAGTTGGTATTGGTGATCTCAAATGTTACTCTTAGATGTTGTAGTTTATTGTGGAGCTCTTCGGAGTTCTCTTTCTCCTTTTTGGTGGGATCTTCGTCATGTATCTCTCCAAAATATGGTCTCATCATTATGGCCTATTCATTGGTTTGAGTATAAAGCATGTTAGCTTCTAAAGTGTCGTCTGTCCCTTGCATAGAGCGTGCATCATCACCTGTCTGAATTGAAGGCATCTCAATTACTACTGAAGGCCTTTTCGACCTTTGTTATGTCTGATTCCATTCTCCCTTTCTTGAGCTTTCTTCCTTCCTCCGCTTTGGTCTACTTACTTTTGTCTATCATGTGTAATTTTCGCCCATCTTCCTTCTATTCCTGGTCCTTTCACAAGCTTGTGGAATAAGTTATGGTTATTTTCTTTCAATAAAGCTTGTTCAGTCACTCTCTTAGAGTGCTTATTACTGACAAATGAGAATGCATTAATTTGCTTTCTTTTGGGCCTGGTCCGACCACTCCAGTTTTCTCAGATCTAATCAACCGGTTTGGCAATTCTCTCAATCAACTTGGATCTCTCCCTTGCTCCTTTATTTCTTCCCCTTATCTTTTTGAGTTGTTATTGAAGTACTGGTTGCCTTTAGCTTTGCGTTCTTGTCTATCTATATGTATTGGCCATACCTAATCGTGTTTCATTTCTATTACTCCAGAGTTGTTCGTTGAGTCCTTTTGTGTTAGTTCCTTCAAATATATGCAGTCAATAAAGTTCCATCTTGAGCATTTTCATTAAAAGTAAAATGAAAAATACATTAAAAATGACCTGCCCTTTTTAATAAAAGGGGGCAGGTCATTTTTGAGCATTTTTCATTAAAAATGACCTGCTCAATTAAATTCATATATGATGAAAACAATATTTGAGTTGGCTTTTTATTATTATTATATATTTGAACAATTTTCATTAATATTGCTTTCATTAAAAGGGGCAGGTCAATAAATAATGACTTGCCCTTTTTTATTCTTTGCATGCTCGAACAAACTCATATTTGAGCATTTCTCATTAAAAATGACCTCCGTGTGTGTGTTTGCGTGCGCACGTGTGGGTGGGTGCGAGCCTGTGTGCATGGGTACATGCGCCTCTGCGTACGCACTCGCGTGCGCGTGTTAGCTCGCATTTCATCTTTATCTGTGTATGTTTGCTCTCATTTAATCTTTATCTGATATCAGCTTTTTCTTGTGGGTTGATATGCCTTCTGGTAGTAAATGTATAAAAAAACCTGGTTATTGATTACTGAATTCTTAGAAAATCCTGGGATCATGGATTCACCTGAATTAATCCTGACTGCGCTGGAACGAAAAATCTTCTCCTTTTAAAATTGTCTTTCAGTTTCTTTTTGAGTTCTGTGAATCCTGAGTCATTGGTTTATACAAATTTTGCGATTTGTTTAGTGATTATTCATTTATTTCATTTTTTTATACATTATTCAGCCATTTAATTATTTTTCTGTAAGTTATTCTGTCATTTTGATATTTTTTATATGATGAGAAACTTTATGATGTTAGCTAGCATTTCTGTTTGTGCTTGTTGGATATGTTCAGTTGCTTCTTTGTTTCTCTTCTTTTAGATGGCATTTGAACTGTATGGCATGCTAGCTGGGAACGTTAGCCCCATGACAGGTGAGAATATCAAGCCAGCCTATGGGGGTGATGAGGAGGCTTTTCTGAGAAAAGTTGTTACTCCAATTTATGAAGTAATAGCAAAGGTGTAGAGTCTGCCTTATTTCCTTTTAGATGGAGATATGTTTTTATTTATTATTTGTATCATTTTGTTCTTTCATTTTTCTTAGCTATGATGGTACCTACATCTCAGGAAGCTGAAAGGAGCAAAATTGGAAAATCAAAGCATTCTCAGTGGAGAAACTATGATGATTTAAATGAATACTTTTGGTACTGAGCTGTTGTTTGATTGGTCAATATTTTTGAACTTTGGTTCATAATCGCCTTTTTTTTTTCCTATTCTTATAATTTTGTTTCTAAAATTATAGGTCAGTTGATTGTTTCCGGCTAGGGTGGCCAATGCGTGCAGATGCTGATTTCTTTTGTCAGCCTCCCAGACAGGTTCTTACTGACAAAGATGGGGTAAGTACTGTTAGGCAACATATTTGCTATCTTCTTTTTTTCATTTTGTGTTTCTACTATCAATCAGGAATAGGATTTTTAATTTGGCATTAGTTATTATTCTTTCCCTAAATTTCTCTTTTTCGAATGTTGATGGTTGGAATCTCTTATTAACATAACTAGGGTGTTTCTTGTTCTATTTTTTTTATGTTAGGTAACTCATATATCTTTATGCATTAAATGTGATAATTTAATAAACATGACGTTGTGCTTGTCTCGGGTCTTGGAGTAATTTTACCTTGTATATTTATAGCTGATTAAAAATATCATTGATCTAATATTGAATTAGATAATAACTTGAAAAATTGTCAATATTCACTGTTTTGATGCTTGTGTGCTTGCTGTTGTGATTTAACCAGTTGTTTCAATAATCTTGTTCCTATAAGTTGTTGATTTCGGCATTTTAATTCTTTCAAGGGTATAACTTAATTTTCTTTCAGTAGTAGATTTTTTAATTATATAATATGATTCAGAATGTTCTGTATTTTAAGAAAGAGTCGCTTGTGATGCTTGATGGTTCATGCTGATATGGATAGGTTATCTTATATATTTATTTTTCTTGATAATTACATCCCTTTTCTGTTATTATTATTATTTTTTTAACACATTGCTCATGGTTACCAGTGACAGTGTAGTTGACTTCATAATTCAACCTGATAGAGTGAACCGTGGTCTTCCATATTCATCCTGGCATTTTCTTGACTTTTCAGTTGCATGTAATCTTTTTTCTTTTTTGGGATAAGTAATGAGAGAAATGATATAAATAGGGTAGAAAAGAACAAAACAGTCAAAAGGACCCATGAGAAATGGGACCTGAAAAGACGCCAAGACTACTCGAACTGCATAACATACAGACCCCAAACAAAACCCCTGCTAACCAGCCATAGGAGAGAGGCAGTAGTTGTGCCAATCTCTGAAATAGACAGTCCTCTGAACTCAGGTCAAACAGAAACCCACGAGGCAATCAACGTCATAGAATTTTCCAGGACATGCTCTACACTTCCCCTTCTGTCCTGGAAAATTCTGCGATTCCTATAAAGCCAAATGTGCCACACAACTGCATGAAAAGCCAATCTGTACATGATGTGACCCCACGACTGAAGACCCCTGAACCGCCACTGATCAAGCATCTGGGTGATAGAATTGGGCATAAGCCACAAGATCCCAATAATGTGCCACACAACTGCATGTTGCGTGTAATCATTTAGTATCTATCATTCTGACTACAATCTTTAATTTCCTTTTCTGTAAGTATAATGCCATTGGGATTGACATCTATGGCACTCACTGCTAGTAATTTATTCAATGACTCAACTAACAGAGTGCTCTCTTTTTCTTTCTTGACCTCTGCTATTTGATGATTAGCTGTCCCTGCCTTTAATTAATTTGTTTTTAAAATTATCTTTGTTGCTTTTTGATGAAGCCATTTTAATTTGAACTATAATGTGCTGATCAAATATTCAAATCAAACTTCCCCTTATGAATTGCTGGGACTATGGAGGCCAGATTTCTTTTTGTACATCGATATTTGAAAGGTTTAAACTTACTCAATATGGCATTCATGATTTCAGGACAATAAACCAGCTGGTCGGGATCGATGGGTGGGCAAGATAAATTTTGTTGAGATAAGGTCATTTTGGCATATTTTTAGAAGCTTTGATAGAATGTGGGACTTCTTTATTTTATGTTTGCAGGTGAATGTCCTTTCATGGCCTTCCTTTCTATTTCTTTCTTCTTACTTATGTGCACTATTATCTCATTATTTTGTCCTGACCTTTATAATTGGTATTTAAGGCAATGATCATTGTTGCTTGGAATGGATCCGGGCAGCCAAGCTCCGTCTTTGAGGGGGATGTTTTAAAAAAAGTTCTTAGCATCTTCATAACTGCTGCCATATTGAAGCTTGGACAAGGTAGATCAAAGAAATTGTGCTTAATTGTACTATTACCTTTTTGTTGTTTATTTAGATTCCATGATTCTTTCCAGTTTCTTCCTCTTGTTTTCCTTGTTTTTTTGCCTCCTAATATTTTTTATTGTCCTCCTTTTTCTTGTTTGTGATGAGAAATTAATTTAATTTTTTAAACAAAAGATGTGACAGTACCGGATCTGTGTAGCTGATCATAAATATATAGTTGAGTTGAATTGTCTCTGTATATCAATGCCCATGGGAATTATACAAATAGGAAGCTCATATCTTATTCGAGATTTATTTGTTCGAAGTGATCAAAATCCAAATCGAGTTCTTGTTAAAAAGAGGGCATTGGCACAGGAGAAGTCAGAACCTTTGATTTTTTTTTGTGTAGCTTACCCCTGGAACAGGCCCATTATTTAACAAATTATTGAAAATGTCAATGGGGTCTGAGACGATTGTGAATTTCCCTTTTCCCAATCTTTTTTTGAATTTAATACATTTATATTTCCTATTTAAATGTTTTATCAATGTTCATGTTTGTTTCTTTTTAAGTGTTGGATTTCAGTTTAATGATGTTCTATATCCTATCAGATTCCTATTTTAGACCTAATTAGATTAGAAATACAATTAATTATCTAGAAGAATTTTTACAAAGAGTTGGTATAAGGGTTGACTCAGTAGTGTATTAATAATAGTAGGGCCTCTGATGGTTAATTGTAGTTGGTTTCTCTTTTTCGAAGTTTTTAGCTGGTTCAGAAATTGAACCCATTGGTCCATAAACAATGGATGCCCAAAGCGTCCTTGTTGCATGTCACTTTTGATTATCAAATATTTAATAAAATTTTTCAGTGTTTCTGTTTTCTTATGTCTGTTACCTTGACGTTAATTTCAAAGACAAGGTTTAGCTTTAATTTTACTTAGATCATGCTGCTTAAAATTTGTGGAAGTTGTATGGCTTGGAGGCTTAGCTTTTCTCATCACATACTAAGGTTTGGACTGAGCTTGGTGCAGGTGCAGTGACATATGATGACGCAGTGAAAGTTACGAAAAGAAGGATTAATCTTCGTTAATCCTAGAAAACTGGAATCCACCAGCAAATAACCTTGAATCCACAAGGAAAATGAGAGAAACTCTGTAGTTCTTTTTAAAAAAATAATGTCTAAAATTCGTGTACAACCTTTACCCTTTATTTATAGACCTTAAAAGACCACAAAATAAGATAGAAACCTATTAAAATTAGGACTCCTACTCATAGTAAACAACTTAAAGTTAAAATCTAACTCTAAAACCTCATAAAGACTCCTAATATAACTCAAATATCTAATGCAAGAAAATAGGAATTCTACTTTTATTAAATAACTAACTAATCTAGACTTTGGGTCCCACTCGTCCTACATCATATGATTGCATACAAAATATTATTTTCTGCATTTATTATTATGTTGACCACTCTTAGGTGGATCATTTTCTTCTAAAGGTTTGTAATGAAGCAGTTTGGATAACCTCATTTTAGAGACTTATTGAGATGAAAGTTTATTAGTTTGTCTGCCTTTTTTTTTTTTTTTTTTTGATTGGTAACTAAGATATTTTATATATGTAGATAATAGGAGCATGATTCATAAGTACACAGACCGTGTACGTATGATACATATTTAGGGTCTCATACACACAACATACGAGCTAATTTACATATTCATTTCACCCTCTCCCATCTGTGATTCCCCAATCTTTGTCTGCCTTTTTAGCAATGGAAGTCTATACAACCTGAGGTTTAGCCAAGATCATATTCATAGAGATGCTGCTGTCATTGCACTTATCATTGATCATATTCATAGAGATGCTTGTGTCATTGGAGCCATCATTGTTGCTCATTCATACTATTATATTTTCTTCCAAGTAGAAAGTTGTCATCCATAAGAAATGCATTGATCCTACTAGACAGGAAAGACAAGCAATTTGATAGTGGATTGAGTTACAATTTGTAATCTTATTTGTGAATGTTATGATCTAAGTATTACCTATTTTATCTGTGCAGCTGTCCTTGATATAATTCTGAACTGGAAAGCAAGAAGGTTTATGTCAATCCAAGTTAAGCTAAGATATATTCTAAAGGTTGTTTCCGCTGCTGCATGGGTGATTATTCTACCAGTAACTTATGCTTACACTTGGGAGAATCCTTCAGGATTTGCACAAACCATCAAGCAATGGTTTGGCAAGAGTTCAAGATCTGGTTCACATTCTTTGTATATCCTGGCTGTAGTCATTTATTTGTCACCAAATATGCTTGCTGCATTGTTGTTTGTGTTTCCCTTCATACGGCGGTTTCTTGAAAGCTCAAACAATAGGATTGTGATGCTCATGATGTGGTGGTCTCAGGTATATTTTTACCTATTCATAGTTGTGTAATTTTCTGGTCCACGAACCAATAACTTAATGTAGTGTTTTGCATATACCCCTCAACTAGTTAGCTGATTGATTTCATTATGTTTGCCTTATTGTGTTTTAGCATCTGAATCTCCCTTTGAAATTTTGCAGCCAAGGCTCTATGTTGGAAGGGGTATGCATGAGAGTGCTTTCTCTCTGTTCAAGTAAGAATTTTTTTTTTTTGGATTGTTTGCCTGATTAATTGCCAAGGTCTGATGTTCTGTATTTTTATTTGTAAAATTCTTTACTTGTGCAGGTACACTATGTTTTGGTTTCTTCTTTTATTGACAAAGTTGGCTTTCAGTTACTACCTTGAGGTGTGATGCTCTCTTAATCCTTATATTTCATGGTTCTTTGGCTTGCTATGCTGGCATTATCTGCTTTCTATAATTATTTTGAACTAATTGGGTTGAAAATGTATATTTGGGCTGCCTATGGAGTCACTGTATATCAAAATGATACCAATGTCCATTATGACATGGATATTTTTTTATGATAAGTAATGATATTTGATTAAAAGAAAGTCCGTACATAATACCTCCCAGTGTGAATGAGGCATTCAGATCACGTGGCAAGGATCTTGCGCAACTGATGTTATGTGATAACCGCCATGATCCTAAGACATCGTTTCGCATCCATCTCATGATCGTGACTAAGTCTCGTTCGATAATGCAATGTGTATAACCCTTTTTTTGGCATCTGATGGATCAAACAGAAGGGCCACTAAAAATGAAGGAAATCAGACCCATACTATCCCTCCCAACCCCTCCAATACCTGAAAATCCAGGATTGCCAAAAGAACTCCCATCAACATATATCTTTATAATACCAGTCATAGGCGCTTTCCAAGAAACCCCACTCCTTGCCCTTGTTCCAAGTGAAGAAAAACAACACACCATCCAATCTCTCATAACTTGAGAGCAACTCCAACCTCGGAATTCCGGACTAACAAATGCCCAGAAAGCTACATCCAATAGAACCTTATCAATCACCTGCTCCCTACTAATAAGAACATCTCAGAAGATCCTCCGATTACGTTCCATCCAAATATGCCATGTCACTGCATGGAAAATCCACCCATATAGAATGCGACCCCTGCTCCCTAGTCCCGGAATCCACCACTGTTGGAAACAGTCTCCAAAAGACGCGGGCATAACCCACGGGATATCAATTATCTGAAGTAGGTGACTCCACAGTACCCATGTAAAATGGCAATGAAGAAAAATATGGTCAATACTTTCCCCTGCCTCCCTGCACAGAAAACACATGTTGGGAGATAAAACATATCTTCTCCACCGTTTTTGTAACATATCTGCAGTATTTATCCTGTACAAAAGAGCAGTCCAAAGAAACGCCTTTATTTTTGGGGGTACCCTAGGTTTCCATAATTTTGAAGCCGGAAAAGCTGCAAATGGGGCAGAGAGATCCGGGCGGAGAGTGGTAAAAAAAGATTTGCAAGAAAAAGCCCCGGACGGAGACGGGGTCCAAATGACCCTATCCCTGGATGATGAGTGTATAAAGCAATCTTTGAGAGAATCAACTAGAGAAGCCAGATCTTCAACTTCATGGGATCGTAACTCTCTTCTAAATAACAGGTTCCAAGATAGACCCTCACTAGACCAAGCCAAGATGTCAGAAACAACGACATTAAGAAAGCTGGCAACATAGAATAGAGATGGAAATGAAATAGCCAAGGGAGAATACCCCCACCATAAATCATGCCAAAAAAGAACAGAAGATCCGGAGCCAATACAGAGACGAATGTGAGAATAAAAGGACTCTCCCAGTTTGACCACAACCTTCCATGGGCATGTACCCGCAAGCCGAGCCCTCATATTAATGGTACACCAATTAACCCCTCTTCCTTATTTGTTAGTTATCACTTGGTACCACAGGCTTTCTTGATCAAAGCTATACCGCCACAACCACTTAGCCAAGAGTGATGAGTTACGAGAGGCTAAATTTCCAATGTCCACCCCACCCCTTGCCTTATCCTTGCAGTCTGTTTTCCACTCAATCAAATGCGACTTCCAACACCACCCCCCAAAAAAAAAATCTCTTTGAATTTTCTCAAGTATATCCACTACCCTTTTAGGCATCCTAAAAAGGGAGACATGTAATACACTGGTAGGTTGGCGAAGACGGTTTTTATTAATGTGATTCTACCTCCCAAAGATAAATAATTAGTCTTCCACCTAGCCAATCTCTTTTCCACTCTTTCAATGACCGGGTCCCAAAAGCTCACAGATGTAGGAGATGCACCAAGTGGCAAACCAAGGTACGATATAGGAAGGACACCTACCTGACAACCGAGCACTTTGCTAAGGTCTAATGCAACTAGGTCCTCAATGTTGAGGCCAACCAGCATACTTTTTGGCCAATTAACCTTCAAGCCCCGATATCATATGAAAAGTATGTAGGATACTCTTCAACCATAGAATTTGGTCCCTAGATGCCTCTAGAAAAATCATAATATCATCCGCAAACTGGAGATGAGACACTAGAAAAACCATAATATCACATGGATATGCATATGGACATGTTTCTGACATCAAAGATGGGTCCACATTTTTCATTTTGTTGGGTAGATAACCAAATCTTTAGCCACTCTCGAATAAGTGTCCACATTTTTCATTAAAATGATATTTATTAGAAATTTATGGCTACTTAAAATGTTTAAAGCTACATCTCTCTATATGATTTTAATCCATAGTTGCATTTAAATGTTTCTATCATCATGTTTCAAGTCCATATTTTTTTCAAGTTTTCCTTAATGGTTATACACGATTGAAAGAATCTATAACTTGATTTTTATTTGCCAACTGATAGTCACTTGGACACATCTGGTACAGACAAATACTTGGACTGGATAGATGCACCCAAATTTCATCACAAAGCCATGAACCTGTTCTTTTAAATCTCAAGCTCATCCATTTTAACTTTATTGAAGGGATATGTCAAATAATTTTATTACTGAAGTTAGTATCTTCCAGATGTTCTCATTTATGGAGATTTTTTTAGCTTACATATTTCCTTGTTCTATCACTATTGATTTTCTTCTGAAACTT